>PVJD01001058.1:0-310210 GCA_004026545.1 Mormoops blainvillei
CCGGATTTAACATGAGGACCGAGGAGAAGGCAGTGCCACAAGAGGCAGTGACGCTGCTGTGGGTGGAGAGGGGTCTGCACAGAACAGGTGGCCTAAAGCAAGGCCGTCCAAGCAGCCCCCAGCAGTAAGGACGTGGAACACCAAGCAGGAAACTGGACTGGAACAATATAATGAAACCACTGTGTGTATTCCGAGAAGCAGTGGCCTGTGTATATTTTCTACATTTGGCCATTTATCTGCTGACTCACAACTGTACAAAAGGACAAATTGGGGGCAGCGAGAGCAGGAGTTCAGAGGACTTACTTCACCACTCAGTTGTCCCAATAAACTTCAGGTGGGGGACATGCATGCACTTCCAATGGGACCCGGAGACTAGCTGGGTCTTTATTAGATAGATGATCCCTCTTTCCCATTACCAGGAACTTTTCAGCACCGCCATGGGGAGTCTGCTCTGTGCTACCATGGGGTCCTGGTTTATTCATAAGGACCTGCTCTTAACCTGGAGCCCGACGGTGCCTCCCTTCCTACCTGTGAATGGTGCCCATGCACCGTGCTGGGCACGAAGACCCCTAGAGACTCCCACTCACTTAGGGGCAGCTGACCATGCTCTCTAGAACCCAAAAGATGAAAATCAGAGACCAGAATATATTTACCTAACTCTGCAGAGCTAAACAGAAGATTACACAAGTTAATCCTAATTTTGATGACTAAATGACTCAATTGTACACTCCCACGGATTCACATTTTAAAAAAGGGAGAGAGAATAGAGAAAGAGTATCTTACTTTGGGATTTAAGTCAAAGAAAGTGTAGTATTTAAATCGTAACAGCAGCTGCTCATCCTCCTGGATGCCTTGTTCCATAAGGGAGCGCGAGGAGTCCAGCCAACTAGAAAACAATAGGAGGAGTTATAAAAATCGATCAGTGTTATACGTACATATTACAGTATTATATAATGTGTTTATATGTTATATACATTACACAATATATGTTATACAATAAAAATGTATCACATCATATACATGTTTATATTATATACATACATCCACACATACCTCCTTGAACAAAGTCTGAGTAAGCAATATGACCAAAAACCAGTAAAAGAGAGGACTTGGAAATAGCTTATATCTATATTTTGTCTGATAGCTTTCCTGGTGCCACACACACACACACACACACACACACACACACACACTTTTTTTTTCTTCTCACTGACACTTTAAAGTAACAGAGTGAAGGAGCCAGAGAGGTTTTTATTTTCTTAGTTTTACAGGTGATAAAACAGAGTCTCTGTGACTTTCAGTGACATGTTTAAGGTCTCATGCCCCGTGGTGGAGCTGGAATGAGAATCTGTACTTGCTGATGGCTTGCGCAGCCTCTCCTCTATGCCAGGTGGTCCTGCCTGAGCTGGCCCTATCTTATAGTTGAGAACTTTCCGTAATCACAACGATATTCTGTACGGCCTTATCCAATAGAGTAGCCACTAGCCACATGTTTAATTTTAATTAATTAAATTAAATTCAAATTTAGAGGTAAACATTCACATAGGGTTAATGGCTCCTGTACTGGAGAGCACAGTCACAGAATTGAAAAATAAAAACCTGGATCATGGTGAAAAGTGGAGGGATGGAGACCAAAGGTTAACAACAAAAACAGGGGGTGCTGAATGTCATCCAGTACCACTGAATGAAAGTGGCTTCTAGTATATTCGCCCCAAGATACAATCTCTACCCTACAGGACTTGACAGTCCAGTGGGGGAGACCAAGCCTAATAATAGAGGAACAAAGCAACACCGGAGCAAGCGAAGTGTGAGAACAGAACTCCAGAGAAGTGACTGATCTTGAACGGTGACATCTACAAAGGAGAGAGTACGTGGCTGGGTGTTAAAGGACAAGCAGGGACTGACCAGTAAAGCAGGAGGAAAGAAGAAGAGTCCTGGGGCAGAGGGAAACCTGGAGGCCAGGCAGTGACAGAAGGAGTCCGTGTGCCCCACTGAGGGACAGGGTACATGAGAACAGTAGGACAGAGAGAGCTGCTGGGGCCAGATATCACAGATCTGAATTCAGCTGGTGAAGGATGGGGCGTGAAAAGAACTGGTGGTTTGATATACAGTTTGAGTGTATTTTCTGAGTCCACTTGAAGCAAAGCTGAAAGACCTGCCCATTAGAACCCCTGCAGAGGAAGGCACTGTTCGCCAGACAGTGTGGGCCGGGTGGGCCACCGTGGGTCTCCCCAGAACCCACGGGGACCAACCCGCTTATCAACTGCTCTGCATCCCATAAAATACACTTTGCACACCTGTAGGGCAAAGAATTAGCATTCATATATAGTAAACCATTGGGATACCCAAACACATAAATGTTGTTATGCTTTATGTGTTTTGAAATGACCAAAGGCCACATTTTTCCCTTTTGTTGCTAAAATCAGTACTGACTTTTGTTAACAGTGTACAGTCCCCAGGCATCCTGACTTAAAAATTAAACAACCCCTCCCCCATCTCAGTGGCATCTCTCTTATTATATCAGTATCAGTTCCCAGAGAAGTAAGACAAGCCACGTCCTTACCCTGCGTTAAGCTTGGCTTTATCCACCAGAGACAGAGATTGGTACATATCAGCCAGCACCTCTGGCGGCTGGGGTGGTTGGCTGAACGCAAGGATGCTGCAGTTTTGTTCAGTAAAAGAGCTGTCACTGAACCAAGTCATGGTGGATGACACAGGCGATCCGTTGGCGGGGTCATACGTGAGAGCCATAGTTTTACTGTACAAGCCAGGACTCACTGTAAGGCAAAGGGAAGCATGCACTAGGATAGGAGATTCAGGGAGTAGGGATCTTTGGAAAATAAGTATTAACATTGCTGACAGTAAAATAGATTTTGAATTTAAATGTTAGTACCATTTAAAATAATCAGACAAATTATGACCGATGGGTAGAGAAGCTATACACAGGTTAAGTTCTTGTCTGAATATTTAGCTACTGAAAACTTGGAAACTGATAGGCTGTAAAAGCTTCCAGTCAATCCAGACAAACTTTGGAGACCATCTCCTTGTCAAAAATTCAAAATTCTTCTATTTTTAGCAATGAGGTTTTACACTATTAGAGAACTGGAATTTTCACAGAATGTATGTACAGACTATATTTTGTGCAAATTATTTAAAGAAATAGTAGTAGTTGCCAATTTTAAGAATCCAGCTAATTGATGGTTTATATATCATCTGGCTTTAATTTGCATTAGAAAGGTGCAAATAATTCCTTTCATTCTTTGCACTGGAATATACTGTGGAGGAAAACTCTCAAATGTTGCAAGCAAGCTGGCTTTTTATATTTTTATATAAAAAGAAAAGGATGATGCCTTTCTAGAATTTTTACCTGCTCTGCTGTTACGTGCCTAGTGCAAAATTTACACTGAATTCATAAAAGAGTCACATGAAGATAGAATCAGGAGAACAGAAGAATATTTGAGTGATCTAGATAATCTGTTTTCCCCTTCAAATTCACTGCCAGTTCTACTAAGGTTTTTTAACTCATCAGGAACATAATACATACAATTAAAATAGGAGCTATAAAACACACCTTGTTGTAAAAAATTCTGTTAGTTCTAAAATTAATTGGCTCTCCTGTCCTCATAGAGTTGTGCAGTTTCAGCCCTCCTTCTTCGTTTGGGTTAGAGACGGGAGGGAAGAAGAGCACAGACAGAGGAGAGGGGAGGAGAGTTCCTGGGATGTAAAAATTTAAGAAACTCTTGGCTTTAAGAATGAATGACAACAACAAAGTACCTGTCGCAAATCTTACCTGGTGGCCCTGAAATTGTTGGAGAACTCTCCAGGTTTAAAACATCTTCAGTTATGGGCTCCTTATTATTCTTGTCTTTTTTCTTCTTCTTTTTAAAATAGTTGCCAGAAGGCCTTAAGAAGGAAAGTTCTTCTGATCTTCTAATATCTAATAAATA
Organism: Mormoops blainvillei; assembly: GCA_004026545.1. Taxonomy (NCBI): domain Eukaryota; kingdom Metazoa; phylum Chordata; class Mammalia; order Chiroptera; family Mormoopidae; genus Mormoops; species Mormoops blainvillei. The sequence continues at coordinate 3,948 of PVJD01001058.1, forward strand.
AATATAAAAAGGAAAGAAGATAATTGAAAAGCAAAAACAAAATTCCTTCTAAGACTCAGAGTCATTTTGGGCATTTGAAACCATTTCTCAAATTCCTGAGCAGTAAATGGAACTAAATGGCACTCCTTTCTGAAGAAATAGAAGGGGAACAGAGACACCCCAAATGGAGGAATGTGGGGGTCAAAGAGTGGAGGGAGGTTCAGTCTGGTTAAATTCCAGTTTGTTTTTTAATTTATTGTGAAAATGTTTCAAACATATCCAAAACAAAGGGGGCAATATAATGGCCCCTCTGTGGGTTCATCACCCCACCTCCAACCATTCCCAGAATTTTGCTAATCTGCTGTCACCTACTTGCTACCAATTTCCCCTCCCTCCTTTCTTCTCTCCCATTCTTCGTTCCTCCCATTATTTCTCCCTCCTGCCCTCTCTATCTTTCTCCTCTTTCACTTTTTTTTTTTTTAGTTTTTTCTTTATGGACCACGGATCCTGAGAGCCTTTTTCTTAAATGATGCCCAGTAGCTAATTTCCTCCCTGGGGCAGCCATCACTGGCACCCCGCCCCTCCCTTCTTGGCCCTCACCATTTCAGTGCACTCTGGCTTGATAGACCAGTGGCAGCTAGGACATTTATCTCTCTGCCTGAGGGTTTGCTCTGACCACCAGAGTATACACTGCTCAGACACAGAAGCGACAGGCCACACAAGTTCAGAGAATTAGTGCTCTCCGTGAGCAGCCCTCAGTGACTGATGAGTGGAGGATTCACACCCAAGCTCCCTTGCCCTTTGGGTGGGATGGCTCAGAACTATGTCTACACTGTCTTCCAGAGGTCCCCAGGTGCCTGCAGTGTGACCTGATTGGTGACAATCTCTTCTTGGTGGCCTTCTCTGCCCAGTCTCATGACCCCATTCTTAGCCAGCGTTTCCTGGCATTGTCTCCCAAATAAATGGATAGTTGTACGTGAATTGTTATCTCAGGGTCTGCTTCTGGAGAACTCTAAGAGGAGAATCCCCATTTTCCTCCATTAATCAAATATATTGATCATGGCCAAACCATTAACCACACTAAGCTGCTATGATCCCAGGTAAAAGCCAAGGAATGTGGATGTCAGGGTCGCTGGGCAGCTGTCTCGGAGGTCAGTGCACTGATCCCATAGATCCCCCCCTTCTCAGTTCAAACACTGCTTTGTCTGGGAGTGGGGCTGGGAGTTCAGCCGGGTTCTCTCCCCAGTAATCAGGGATGTCTGACTGTCAGGTTGCAGCATGCACCTGTGACCATTTCAAAAGCCTAATTTATGCACAAAACCTAGAGATGAATCAAAATGTCCTGCTGGAAGCATTAGAAATGAAACAAAACACCAAAACAACAACAAAAACCCCTATCTCTAAGCCTAAGATTTATCGTTTCTTTTTCTTGAGGAAAAAGCCCCATCATACTGCTAAATTTGATCTGGCTCCAATTGATCAGATATAAAGAGGGACTAGTAGAAATGCCAGGTTGAGCTTTTTAATACTACCATGAAGCTAAAGTCTGGAAAAGAACATCTAACTGCTTCTGTTTATTTCTATGCCTCAAATTTTTGGTCCCAGCTATGATGTGTGCTCCCAGTCCTCCGTGGTGTGGACAGTATATGATGTCATTTAATCATTTATTAAGCCCCTCAAAAAAGAAATGGTTTTCAAATCCCCATTAGAATATTACTTGAAAACAAGGTGCCTGGTGTTCTCCATTTGCTCACCATGCATCAGGGACACTATGGAACTTATACCCCATAATGGGACGTTCCGTTCATCTGTCACTCAATAGTCATTGAGCAGCTAATGTGTGCCAGGTGTCATACTGGGCGTGCTCAAGAAATGGTTTCTGTCTTTACTCTATTTAATACCCTACCAGCCTCTAGTGTCCAATACTGGCACTTCTTTTAACATATCATTGTTTACATTTATTATTTATTTTCTGTCTCTGTATGTTAGAATGTAAGCCCAAGGAGGGACAAGATTTTGGGCTATTTTTTATTACTAACATATACCTAGCATTCACCACAGTGCTTGCCTAATCAATATGTATTTGTTGAAGGAGTGAATGAACAGTTTATAGTTTAATGGGGGAGAGACATCACTCACTTATCTATGGCATATACTGTGTTCAAATGCTGAATCAGCCTTGGAACCAAAGAATATACCTATGCGCTTTTTAAAAATATATTTTATTGATTATGCTATTACAGTTGTCCCACTTTTTTCTCCCCTTTATTCCCCTCTGCCTAGCATTCCTCCTCCCACCAGCATTCCCTCCTTTCAAGTTCAAGTCCATGGGTCGTACATAAGTTCTTTGGCTTCTCCATTTCCTATACTATTCTTAACCTCCCCTTATCTATTTTGTATCGACCATTTATGCTTCTTATTCCCTGCACTTTTCCCCCCATTCTCTACCCTCCCCTGCCCCACTGATAACCCTCCATGTGATCTCCATTTCTGTGATTCTGTTCCTGTTCTAGTTGTTTGCTTAGTTTGTTTTTTGTTTTGTTTTGTTTTGTTTTGTTTTTAGTTTCAGTTGTTGATAGCTGTGAGTTAGTTGCTATTTTACTTGTTCATATTTTTGATCATTTTCTTTTTCTTAGATAGTCCCTTTAACATTTCATCTAATAAGAGCTGATGATGATGAACTCTTTTAACTTGACCTTTTCTGGGAAGCACTTTATCTGCCCTTCCATTCTAAAGGATAGCTTTGCTGGATAGAGTACTCTTGGGCGTAGGTCCTTGCCTTTCATGACTTTGAATACTTCTTTCCAGCCCCTTCTTGTCTGGAAGGTTTCTTTTGAGAAATCAGCTGATAGCCTTATGGGAACTCCTTTACCTACACACTTTTTAACAATGTAAAATAAAAACACCTTCACAATGCAGGGTTTGCTCCCACTATAGGTGTCACATAAGAAAAAAATGGTTTGGGCGATGCTTTCCTAATTGCTGTTAAACTCATGGACACCACCACATAAGAATTAGTTTCAATCCATTATTAAGTGCACTTTTCTGCTTAAAATAAACTCCACAAAGAATTTTTGTGGATAGGGCCATGTATTTTTTGGAGCCAAGTGTTAGTGAGGCACTAAGGCATTTACTAAACCAGTCTCTCAAAAACAATACAGACACATTGGCTCTGTGGTGATAATGATTTAATGGAACTCTTTTTTTTTTTTTTTGGCTCGTCTTAAATATAATGATGATTTACTATGGCTTAGAGAAATGAATTTGGGGGAGATCATAATGGGTTTATTTTTTCTGTTTATAAATCTCTTTTGAAATATTAAAAAAAAGATTTTATTTATTTATTTTTAGAGAAGGGGAAAGGAGGGAGAAAGAGCGGGAGAGAAACAGTAATATGAGAGAGAAACATTGATCCATTGCCTCTCCTACATGCCTCAACCAGGGACCCACCCTGTAATCCAGGCATGTGCCCTGACCGGGAATTGAACTGGTGACCTTTCACGAAAGGTCGCCCAACCATCTGAGCCACAACAATCAGAGCGAAATTGATTTAAGCTTTGTGGAAATAAATCTGATGTATCTCAAAAATGCCCCATTTGGTTTAACTGCACTTAAATGGCTTAAGTCCCCAGAACAGGGCTTGAAAAGTATGCTTCCTAATCAGGGCAGTATTCTGTAAAGCCACCACTTGAGGTCGTCACAAAGCACACAGCATTTTCCTGCCCTCCTTTGCTAAAAGTCCAAAAGGCACAGAGGCCCCCCTCCAGGGTACTCACTCAGGGTTTTGCAGATATCACTGACCGCTTTAAAAACCACATCTGAGAAGCTGACTCGCAATCTCACTGTCTTCATGTTTGGCAGGCGGAGGCGAAGCATTTTGTGCTGAGGGGTGAAGAGGAGCTTTGCGTCTGCCTGGACTCCATATTTGTCCAGGGTCCAGTGTGTTTTCAGGAGCCAGCATTGCTTCTGTTCCCACCAAAGGGCAAAGTCTGACCAGTCCTGCGTTATTTCTGCAAAAATTGAAACCACAGCGAAGTAAAAGGAGAGGGACAGCATTCCGGTCAATTTTATCGTGTGCCAAAACTGAAACAAATGACGGATCTTCAGTGCCCCATCTCCTCTTGCAATAACCCAGGGCTCAACAATTTTTGGCTTCTCTTCCAGTCTCTAAGGTGGGGCAGGTAGAGCTCAGACTGAACCTTACCACCACTGATACTTAACATATTATAGAAGCAACAGAGTCGTACAAAATTTGTTCATATTGAAATGCTAAAGTTCTCTTCCTTAAATCTCTTAGCACCACGGTTCTTTCTGGGAAGGCCAGGAGCCTTTGGCTTTGTTTAATCAAGATTATTTCTCTAACAGAAATGTATACTTGCACTACTGGGTTGCAAGGGACTACCCATAGCTCCCAATCAGAGTTCACATGGAAGTACTATAAAGCTAACATTTCAGTCTCCTCAGTCATCCCAACTCTTTCCTCAGAACCACCACATTCCCAGTTTCCAAAATGTCTACACTGAAATCAGAGATGAATATTTTCTCTGAGTGTTAGCATCAGCATGGAAATTTCCCCTTCCTTCAATGTTGGCATCAGAGTTGAATCTCTTCCCTTCATCAATGTTGGAGTCAACAGTCAATCTTTTACTTTGCTAAATTAAGAGCCATCAGTGTTTTTATTTACTTAAAAAAAATGGTTTCTCTCTTTCCCTCTCTCTCTCATTAGGAAACCTTTTTTTTCTTCAGTGCTGTTAGTGGAAGTATAAGTGCCTATACGTACTCACCAAAGACATGAACTATACAGCAATAGCCCCAAAATGCAATCAACCCAAAATGTCCAACAACAGGTAAATGGATGAAATGTGCCATAATCATACAATGGGATGTTATACAGCAGAGAATAAATGAACCAAAACTATATGCAACGATATGGATAAATCTCACAGACACAATGTTGAGTGAAAGAAAGCAGATGCATACGATTATATTCTGTATAATTCCACTTATATACAGCTCCAAACATGTAAAATTATTCCTATGGTGTTAGATTCAGGACAGTGAATCTAACTTGGTGGGGCAGTGACAGGGATGGGGGTCAGGTGTCGGACTGCGGTGGGGGAAGAGGTAACGTTCTATTTCTTGATCTGGGCAGTGGTTACGTGACCTTGAAAATTCATTGAATTGTAGCCTTATGATAAGTACACATTTCTATACGTATATTATACTGCAGTGAAGACTTGCTTCAAAAAAGCTTTATTTCACTAGTATAAATGGAAAACCAACATCCATGACCTTAGAAGATAAAAATAAATACAAAGCAAATAGAACATTATTAAACTCTAGGTTGATTGTGCTGACTCCTAATGTGAAACTCTGATCCTGAAGATTTATTTCTCTTTCTTTGTTTAAACAGGGAGCACAGCAAATGGTGGACAAGTGTTAAAGACGCATTAGTACCAAGCTGATTTATTCACTGAGCAAACAAGCATTAACAGAGAATTGACACAGTAGTCCAGTGCCTTAGAAATAGTCTAAGGTTACCCTAGACATCACCAGTGAATGAGCCCCTTCTAGTGGAAATATGGCCTTATAACTACTAGGAAGCTTTTTAGTTTGTCAGCAACAACTCAAGTTTTTACAAGAGTTGTTGGGAGAAGGACAGTCTGAAGCTCTTTGGGGCCCCCTGTTTCTCTTCTTCTACGCAGGGAGGGTGCTTGCTCCCTGGGCCATTACCAGAGAAGCGATCAGGAAAGTGCAGGTGATCAGACAACCTAGATCAGCGGTGATGCAACAGAGAAAGTTTCCAATATAGAGACAGCAGAACAAAATGGAGACTTACTGATCTTTTCTACTAACTTGAGCATCACTCCCCCAATATGCAGGTCTCCGGACACTCTCAGCGGGGTGTCTTTGTCCTCTTTACTTGGATGGTCCACTTGGACCACGAGTTCCCAAGAAGCGGATGCAAAGTCACTGGATGACAGCATCGTGGCCAAGGTAGGTGTCTGTTGCATGGAAAGGCAGACATAGATCAGAACATGAGAAGGAGGCCCTGCAGAGAAGAACGTTTTTCTTTTTTTTAGCTTCCTCTTGAAAATAATCTGCAGGGTTCTCAGATCCCCAGATATTAAATTCAGTATTTTAATTTTAAAGACAAAAAGTCTTATACAAATGGTCTCAGGTCTTCTAAATTTATCTTTCCTTTCCTCCAAGACCACTTATCTATTTTTGTTCTGTGCCTGCCCAATGTGTCAATCTTCAGTTTTCCCTCTCTACTGACTTTTCTCCACCTTCTCTGAACTATTCTAACAACATGCAACAAATCACAGCAATCCTTAATGAAGCCTTTTAAAAAAATCAACTTTATGGAAGTATAATTTACATACAATAAAACAGATTTTAAGTGTAGAACACTGGATACATTTTGATGTATGCAAATTATATGTCAATAAAGTTGATTTTAAAAAAGGATGTCATTAAAATCTTTATCTCTGATACATATATATTTTTATATTCTTCCTATAAATGTTAATGACATCTTCTGGTATAAAAATCCAAAAACTAAAAATAGAGCAAAATAGTGTCTGTTTCAGTGAAGCAGTATCAAAATGGAAATGTCTTAGGGGGCTAATAGGAACACTGGAGTCCAAACCTGGCAGGACTTAAGGGATGGCCAAAAAGTTTGTTCAGTTTTTTTTCCGTACAATGGCTCTAGTAGTGCTTAGTTGTCTTTAACTTCATTTGGAACAACTCTGTTAGATTGTATTGTGACAACTGTTGTATCTGTGCATTAAAAAAAAATCAAAATTGGTGAATTTTTGTGTAGCCATTTTAATATTGAAGATGGAAGGAAATTTGCAACATTTTTGGCATGTTATATTTTATTATTTCAAGAAACATAAAAATGCAACTGAAACACAAAAAAAGATTTATGCAGTGTATGGAGAAGGTGGTGTGACTGATCGAATGTGTCAAAAGTCGTTTGCAAAGTTTTGTGCTGGAGATTTCTTGGTGGACGATGCTCCACAGTTAGGTAGATCAGTTGAAGTTGATAGAGATCAAATCGACACATTCATTGAGAACAATCAATGTTATGCCATGCAATAGATATACTCAAAATATCCAAATCAATAAAGTTATTGGTGAAAATGAAAAATGTGTCTTTTAATTTATGGAAAAAATCATATGGATTCTTTGGCCAGCCCAGTAAAATATCAGCTCCCGTTACTTTTAAACAGAAAGCAAATGATAATACCTCCCCTGGTTATTTAAAGATTTTAAATAAAAATCAGTCATTTAAGTGATAAATCTTTTTTCACTTGACTAGACAGTTTATGAGAAATCGATGTTTTCATAAGGCCTATTTTTAAGAAACAGCAGTACACTCAAATTCCTAAGAAAGGGCTGATCAAACTGAAAGTGCACACAAACCTGTTGTGGTTCTTATTAACATTCAGGTTCTGTTCAGCATGTCTGGGTGGGCCCCCCCCCCCCCCCCCCCCCCCGCACGCATAACAAGCTCCAGGCGATACCAGCCTGCAGCTCCCGCTTTTGAGCTGAAACAGCCCAGTGAAACCTTAGCTCCAGGGCTCAGTTCTTCCCGGAAAATTACCCAAATCAAGGTTAAGCCAGGGACTGTACTGATATCTGAGGAACACCGTTTTTTTCATAATAAGCAATAACTAACCTACCAGGGTCATACCAGGTTTGTGTTCATTTGAAATTGTTCATAATGGTAAGCCTCAGAGTATCTTGAAATACACAAAACAGACAAACATGCAAATCTGAATAGGCACAGGACAGGTTTTGTTAGAATCAATCCAAAGGTTCAGAAGGAGCTTGTAATGTTTTTATGACCAGAAGGATGCCAGGGATCGAATGCTTGTTCCCGCTCCATGCACATACGTGCACATGGAAACCCCTTGCTTGGGTGGTGCCATGAAATGAGTATTTTGAGCTTAACTCCTCGAATCACCATCATCAGCCTCAGGAATCGTTTATTATGCGCTTCCTGGGTGATGCACTCTGTGGTAACTACTATTCTTGCGTTGTCTCCATCCTCTCAGCAATCCAATTTAAAAATGAGGAAGCTCAGGCTTAGAGAGGATAGGCAACAGGCCGGAAATCACACAGCAAGTTAGCTGGTACAGCGCAGACAGAAACCCAGGTCTTTCTAACTTTAAACTCTTAAGCACCACACTGGGACACATCCCTGACACTGCTGCAACACTAATATGAAATAAAACTCTTAAGACCACATAAGCTAAAATCTCAGTAGCCTTTACCAAGCATTTCTACTAATGTAAATCTTACCCAGTGAGGAAGATATAAAGATACCACCTTCGCAGTCAAACTCATAATGTGGCATTGAGCTGTTTGACTTTAAGATCTTTACAATTTCTAAACGGTTATGATTTGAAGTTATTTAAAATGCTTTGCATATAAAGAAAATAATGTGTCTTTTAAGGTGAGCCCTTACTGCATGTTTCATGAGCAATCAGACATAAGCTCTTCTCTTTTTCTAACCTGAGCAATCAAAACACTTCACATTTAGACAACAGATGGTGATTCCCTTACAAGGAAATCCAGGCTAAAATTAGACAATCTGGTTTTTCCACATTCCTATCCTATCTTTCTGCGCCTTCATTTTTGACTGAATTTCTCATCTACAACAAGCTGTTACTCGTTGAGTAGAGCAGCGAACTTCAACCGTGAAAGGGCACCTTAGAGACCAGAACAACAAGCAAAGCCACCAGCAGGCGTGCCTTCCTTGGATGAAGTCCCCTTCCTCCTGTCCTTTATACAAAATGCAAGAAGGAAAGTCAGACAGCAAGACAGAGAGGCTGGCGACGGGTGGGGGGTGGGGGGAAGCGGGGAAAGAATGAAGAAGACAGAAAGAGAGACAGAAAGGATGGTAGATGATAGGTTGATGACAGATTGATTTGACAGATAGATGATTGATAGATAAGGGAAGTAGCCTCCTATGCTTCCCCTGGAGATCAAAGAGTGTGAGTTTCTTAAAGCCTGTCTTTTGCCAGCTCTGCAAGGTTCAGGGGTACCCCGGGAGTATGGTAGGTGGGTGTAAACCTGCCCCTTACTCCCATGAAGGCAACAACTGCGGCTGGACAGTGTATTTTGTGCGGCGGGATGCGCAGGGCTGAAGAAGGTTTTCGCACGCCGAGGACATTATTTTAATTTAACAGCTATTTAAGTGCAAGTGGCTGCAGAAAGAAAGGGGGCAGCGGTCTCAGGAATTCGCCGTGCCCACCACAGCCGCCCCCCCCCCCCCCCCCCCCCCCCCCCCCCCCCCCCCCCCCCCCCCCCCCCCCCCCCCCCCCCCCCCCCCCCCCCCCCCGCCTTCCGATCTTCCACCCCCTCTAGCTCTAGTCCCTTGGCACCTACCTCCTTTCTCCGAGCCTGTGGTGTGCAGCCTGGCAGGCCCGCACGTGGAGGGCTGCGCCCCTAGAGGCCACCCAGGTCGAGTCCCCGGCGGGCGCTGAGGGCGCACAGTGGCTGCGGCTGCTCCGCTCAGCTGCTGCAGGCCAGGGCAGCGCGCGGACGCCCGGGAGAAGATGCCCAGGGACCTCCCGCCGAGGCGCGGCGCCGGCCCCTAGGCCGACGAGGTGAGCAGGGCGCACCGCCGCCCTACGCGGCCCGCGGAGGCACTGCGGCGGCCCGCGCGCGCGGCAAGGCAGGCGAGGGCACGCCCAGCGCCGGGCCTGCTGGGTCTCGCTCCTGGGGGAGGAGGTGCGCTCCGCAGCCGTTTTAAGGTCAAAGGGTGGTCCAAGGGCTGCTACGCGGCAGGGAGCCGGTGGGAGCCTGGGATACACTCCCCATTCCCCTCTTGCGACCTCTCATCCCGCCCCCTTAAGCCGCCTTCAGTTTTCCGGGTTCCCGGAGACCCTCCGCCGACGAGCCCAGGTGATCAAAGTCCTGCTTCTTCGCCCTGCCCTCCAGGTACAGCCAGCATTCGCGAAGCGCGGAGGCCGGAGACTCCCCGCTCCGGGCTAGGACGGCCGCCCCCGCTTAAAGCGCCTGGAGGACCTATGATCGCCAAGTGGAAGAAACAAAAGCGGTTCATCTCTGAGTAAGAGGGCGAGGTAAACCCTCGAGGAGGGTGAGGCGTCCAAGATACGCACAAAGGAAGACCCTAGGGCAACCCAAGGGCACGCCCTATGCGGAAGTCTGGAGTGGCTCACCTCAGATTCACTGCCCAGCCCCGTCCCTTCCTGTCGGACTCACCTCCAAAGACAGAGGGAAGGGTGGGTGATCTCGGGGAATTTACACAACTTCGTTCATTTTACACGCATTGGTTGAGTGTTTATATCATGCCAGGCCTTGAGCCGAGCTCAGAGGATACACTGGTTATAAAAGAGACATGAATATTACAGCTCCCTCACCTGTCAAATGGGTGGAGGGATGGACTAACCGCCTCCGCTCCATGAAGGAATTTCATGCAGTATGATACATGCTTTAGCGATTTACATCAAGATTACAAAGCTTACGATAACTTAAATACGAATTTAAAATGTTATGAAATTTAGAGTTGGAATCCTTGTTTTTGCTTGAACATCACCATGTTTAGCCATTATTGTGGTTTTGAAAGTATTTTAAATTTAATTTTACAACGTCATTTAACAATTGTCAGCAAATATGGGATGTTACAGTTAAAACATAATTGAAAACTTGAAACTGAATTTCTTAATTTGGTAGTTTGTCAACTATGGGAATGGGGTCAACTGTCGTCTGATCCCACTTTCATACGGGCCCAACACCCACCGAACAAATATGCCCAATCTTGAGCATGAAGGGTCCAAAGGTTTGCTTTCTGGAGCCTGCTAATGGCTGACCAGAACATAGACTGTCTTCAAAATCTTGTGTGTGATCTTGAAGTAGTAATGGCCTTATTTACACCAAATTGGTTTCTTATTTTAGTTGAAAATATCTGGATTGTGCCAAGAATTGAACTGCTTTTAAGATTTTGCTTGGCCTAGATTTTTAAAAAAAGCTTTTAATGGAAATAGTATACATAAATATATATTTATTAAATTATATATTATACTTTTATTATATATGCTTGTTTATGAAGAGCACGAATCATGAATGGAAAGCTGATGAATTTTCACAAACTGTGTACTGAGTGTCCAGATCAAGAAGCAGGACATTACCAGTCCCCAGAAGTATCCTAGCCCCCCTTCCGTTTAGCACCACCTCCCTCCAAGAGCGGCCACTATCTTGACTTCTAACTCCCTCGCAGGGTTTTCCTGATCTTTGTGCCATATATAAATGCAATCAGATGATATGTATCATTTGGTATCTGGATTCTTTTGTTCAAAGTAATGTTTTTGAGTTTCACCCGTATTATGTGTCATTGGCTTTTGTTTTGTTTTATAAATTACTACCTGCAAAACAGGCCCAGCCCATCCATTTCCTAAGGTCCTGGGTTAGAAGTGGATTAAAGAGTGTATTCTGGATTTCAACATTTTTTCCATATATAAACAAGCAATAATCACCCTTTCTTTCTCTTAAAAAACGAGTAGAATCAACACTTTCAGTTAGTTATTTAATGAATCTACATACATAAGTCAAGCAATGAATTAGCTTATTTATTCATTCAACCATTGTATTACTGTGAAATAGACACCATAATATGCACTGAAAACTTTCAGATCAACAGGGCACAGACTTTACCTTCAGATCGTAACTCCGATGCTAAGGAATTCAAAAGACGTGTGCCTACTTCTCTCTGCCAGGTGTGCAGAGTGATGGGAGTGTGAGCAAAGTCTTCAGACAGGAGGTGGTTTTTGAGATGGAATTTGAAGCACTGGCTAAGAGCTTGATAGTTGCCTATAACAACCTGTACTCTCACAAAAGCTGTTTTAAGGTATTTTTTAGTTGGCAGACAGTTCTTGTGCTTCAGTTAGCAGAGGCAGAGGATACAGAGGCGCTATGTCTCTTGACCTCCAAGTTTTATATGTTCAACGTGCAAATATTAAAACAACAACTATTATCAGATACCCATATACTAAAAAACCGACATGATAATTAGTATCCTCAAAAGATGAGTTAGCCATGTTTGCATTATCTTCTGGGATATGAGTAGATTGGGCTGGCGGAGAGATGTGGCCTTGTTTTCTGTTCACTAAACAGAAAGGGAAACAGACAAGGAGAGGCCCTTTGAAAGTCCTAGTTACTTTAACTTGTTAAAAACAAGCGACTTTCTTCCTCTAGCACCTTCCCACTTGCACTGGATGAGACCTCAGGCTTAAAAAAATTCTACATTAGAAAGAATGAAAAATCTGCTGGGAGGAGACAAGAGGTGGCGTTTTTTTCTTAATTGATGTTTTTATTTGACAAAACAGTGTGTTATCCAATATAACTTTTTTAGATTGAGCATTTGTCTTCTAAGTACACCAAAAGTCTGGCAACTAAGAAATGGCAACATTCATGTTTATGGAGAACATGTTCTGTTTAGTGCAAAGAAGCAGAATGTGCCTATTATAGCTACACCCTCCTTTCCAGCTGGGTGGATAACGAGCACTTTCTATGCCCAGGCAAGTTCTATAATTTTCTGCCTGTGAGGGTGCGGAGGGTGTGTCCTGGTGTATCTATCCACAGTAGATGGAGAAGGGTGAGGAAGAGCAAAGAAAAGGAAGAGGGCCTTGCTGGGGGGCCGAGGTGCTGGAGTCACCACTGAAAATAAGAGGAGCAAGAAGGATGGTCCCTCCCTCCCACTCCTCCTCTCTCCTCCCTTCCTTTGCATCCATCTCAATCAAAGGTACACAGGATAATGCTTGATACAGGATATATACTAATAATTAAGTCTTCTGCGTCTCCTGATTACAAACTTTCCTTCCCTGGAGAAAACTGTTAAACGGTTGCCTCTGGAATCTTCCAGAGATAGTTTACGCATACAGGCTAACAATTTTGATTTTCACGCACTTGCTAATGGTCTATACACATTGTTCTGCATTTTGCTTTTCTCACTTTAAACTATTTTGGCGAATGTGGTGGATATCAGTCATGTTCATGGCTGCCTACCATCCTTGGACCGTCCTCTTTGTCTTTGTAGAAATCCATATGCTATTATCCCAGTTTATAAATCAAATTCCCAAGATTCTTGGGGACTCACATTCTTAAGATCTCTTGTGGCTGGGACACAGGCCTACCTCCTAGACTTTGTTGCTCAGACATGCTAAGCACGATTTTAATTTGGGAGTGAGATGTGGAGACAGGATGTACTTGAAGTTTCCATCTAATAATCATAGGCAAGAACCATGCTGGATTTTGAAATTAGTAAAAATATGATGAGAAACGAGATATTTATAGTCTCAAAGTATCTCCCTGCAAAGTACTTGTCAATTCAAGTTAGTGACATTAGGGTGGAGAAAAATGCAGATAACACCTTAACCGAGTGATCAAAATGAACCTCACCTCTCATAACGCATATTGATCTCACACACCTCCTGATATGACGCACTGAGAAGGGCAATGGCATCACTTCCAGGACATTCGTACCCAAAATGTATAACCTCAGTTTAATCATAAGAAAACGTCAGGCAAACCCAGATTGGAGGACTCTCAAAATAAAGTGCTAATACTCTTCAGAATTGTCAAGGTCATGAGGGGCAGAAAAACCGAGGAAACGTCTGAGATGAGAGGAGACTAAAAAGACATGACAACTAAATGCCATGTGACATCCTGCATTGAAAACTGGAAGAAAGAAAGGACTTCAGTGGGTAAGCCTGTGAGATTTGAATAGGGCAGTAGATTAGTTAATAGCGTACTAACACTAATTTCTTGGTTTCTATAATCGTACTGTGGTTATGCATATGATGTAACAAGAGGAAGCTGGGCATAGGTTCTTTGTGTACTATTTTTGCAATTTTTCTACAAGTCTAAAATTATTTAAAACAGGAGGATAAGAAGGAGGGGGGTGGGGGGAAGAGGAGGACAGGGGCGTGTTCTAACCCTGAAGCAAGTCACCAGAGGGTAAGGAGGGTTGGGGGCTCTGGAGCCAGCCAAGACCTTCCCAGTGGGGAGAGGGAGGGAGGACCCCGTACAGCTGATTGTTCTTGTAACTCAGAGTTTTCAAACTGGGTAAGGGTTTGGGTACCATGTCCAGTATTCTTATCCCTGACAGTGACATCATAACATGTGTCAAGTTTTGGAGCTGAGGCTTTCTGGTTTCAAGTTTTGGAGACTGATGAATCTATATTCACCGGCTGGTACTGTCGACACTTTACAGATCAGGGGGCTTGGATGTGCTTTGGTTTGGTTCTGTGAGCCTTGGTTTCTGTTTCCTTAAAATGGGAGTAATAATACCCACCTCATAAGGTCCTGTAAAGGGAGACAATGTTTGTAAAGCACTAAACACGGAGCCTGAAACATGGTAAATGTTCAGTAAATACTAGGGTAATAAATGCCTAAGAAACAGTGAGAATGTCTTCTGCAAAAGAGGAGGAATTGGAGACTCCTATAATGTAGCATCTCATCCCAGGGAGGTAGAATGGTGCTCACCTGTGCTCCTTTCTTGCTCCCAGGTAAGGGATAAAAGAAGGAGAGGAACTGTCACTTTGGTGAATACAGGTGAGTAGGGAAAAAGAACATGTCACAGCGAATTCCTCCTAAACTCCAGTGCAGGTTTAGGGAGCCCTGAGAAACAGTGGAATGATTCCTCTGCTACTTTCTAGTAATAGATGCTCAATAGACACCAGCTATTCAGTAAACACTAATATAGTAGCAGGTGTGGTTTTGAAAAATCTAGAATGCTTAGAGTGAGAATGGCTATATTCCCTTATTTTTCTAACTCTAACTTAGTCTATTAATTTTTGGTTAAAGATGATAGACCTGCTACTCATAGTTATGTCTTCTCTCTAATTGAGTCCCAGAATAATAGTATAGGAAGAAAAGGGTATAAACCTACAATGGCAAAGGTAACAGGAAAAAGGCTGTCAGCCAATAAGAGATTTCAAGAATTTTCTAGAAGATAGAAAATTGAACAAGGAGTGGTTGGTTAGTAATAAAGCAGGGCAGTGAAATTCATAGTCCAGCACAATGTGAAGATGGGGATGTAGCTGAGGCTTTCTGGAATATTCTCAGAGAAACTCAGGACTTGAAGATGCCAGGTATGACAGGCAGTGGAAGTGAGATGTATTGTCAAAAAGGAGGGAATGAATAGAGAGTCTCTAGACGGAATGCAGTCCCCGCCCCGCTGTCACATTTAGGGTGAGCGTGTGGCTGCCAGATCGCTACCCAGCTGGCTAAAATCCAGAGGTCCCTACTCTGTAGAAGTTAAATGTCTCCTTTGAAAAGGCAACTTTTCTATAAAGGCCAACTCCACACCCAATTTCACTAAAGCAAAACCTACCAGTGAAACCTTTGACATTGAGTTCCTGAACAAATTAAATAAAAAGAACAACCACTCCTCATTGTCAAATATTTGAAAAAATCCTCCACTATGTGAGAGACAAAATTTGAAAACGTTTTTATTTAATTTATTTTTTCCAGCTTTTAAAAAAGATTTTATTTATTTACTTTTAGAGAGAGGGGGAGGGAGGGAGGAAGAAAGGAGAAAACACCATTGTGTGAGAGATACATCTATCAGTTGTCTCTCACACACCCCCAACTGAGGACCTGAACCGCAACCCAGGCATGTGCCCTGACTGGGAAATGAACCGGCGACATTTCGGTTTGCAGGCTGGTGCTCAGTCCACTGAGCCACACCAGCCAGGGCTATTTTTTCCAGTTTTATTGAGATATAATTGACATGACAAAATTTAACATAGAAAATATGAGTTAAAAAGATAAGAAATATACAGGATCAATATAAGAGAAGAACAAAAATAGAGTGGAATAAATTGCGACAGAAATAATAGGAGAAACTGCGTAGAGATGAGGAACATGAATCTCCTATCTAGAGTCATTTAATATTTACCAAATTAATAAGAAATAGCCACACCAAAGTACAACATTGTCAAATGTCAGATTACTATAGGAAAATAACAAATCCAAATGCTGTTCGTAAGAAAAAAACAGGTTTTTACAAAGGGGCCCAAATCAATATTCTATACCTAGCAAGACTATCAATGAAGATATTTGCAGACATGCCGGGACTCAGAAATTTAATTTTTGCATATCCTGTCTTAGAAACGCTCTCACTGATGAGCTCTAGAAAAGAAGAGAGTGAATCAAGACAGAGGAAACCTCAGGATGCAGGAGACAGTAGGTCCAGTCCTGAAAAGTGGAGTCAGAGAACTGAGAGCCCTGGGAAGAAGTCCCCAGGGCAGAAGAGACCTCAGAATATCTAATGTTATGAGAGGTTTGGAAAAAGATTTGGGGTATGGTAAAGGAAAATTGTCCAAGAAAAAGTAAAGTCAATTAGAAAATTCTGTAAAGCAAGTGGTCATAAAAAAGAAAATATAACTTTTTTAAGTTCAAAAATTAATCAGTAACCAAAGCAAATAAGACTAGTTATGGTCATGAAACAGAATGCAAACACTGTGAATGTGGAATAGCAGGAAAGATATTTGTCTTCTTCCGGTCCCTGACACAGAGCTCCTAAAATCCTTTAATTTCCTGAGTGATAAGGGTGACAGGAGTGTCTTTTGTTCTAAAGTGGTGACTGTTGGCACACCGCGAGATAGCTTCAGGATGGGGGCTGGTCTCCAGAAAGACTGTGCCTTGATTAAAATCTTGGAACTTTTTGCACCACCGCCCGTTCTCCAGGGAGGTGAGAGAGGCTGGAGACTGAGTTAATCACTAACTTCCACAATCATGCTCTCAGAATGAAACCTCCACAAAAACCCTTAAACAATGGGTTTTGGAGAGTTGCTGAACTGGTGAACACATATATATGCCAGGAAGATGGTGCACCTCGTCTCCAAGGCGACAACTGGCCCTGCACTTGGAACCATCCTGAACCTCACCCCAGGAGCCTCATCATCTGTTTATTCACTTGTATCCTTTATAATTAAGTGATGCAGTACGTATAGCACTTCTTGGGTTCTGTGAGTTGTTTGAGCAAATTATTGAGCCCAGAGGGAGTGGGGTTGTGGGAACTCCTGACTTTGTAGCCAAGTAGGACAAATTAGGTAACCTGGGGACCTAATTCTTAGAGCGGGTGTCTGAAGTGAGGACAGTCTGTGGGCCTGAGTTCTTAAACCTGCGGGGCCTGTCGCTGACTCCAGGTAGGTAGTGTCAGAATGGAAGTGAGTTAAATTGAAGGACACGCAGTTGATGTCATAGAATCAGAGCACTGGTTAGAGAAAAGAACCCCTTAAGTTGACCTCAACAATGTAAAAATAAAGGTACAGTGACAGACTTTGGGGTAGAAGAAAGGGAGAAAAGATGATGCCAAATGTTAGGGGGCACCAAGAGCCTCATATTACAATATAAGATGCCAAGAGGTATAGTCAATACACAAGTAATCACGGTGTTAGCATACTATTTGAAGTAACAAAAATAGCCAAGGGAAGAACTAAAATAAAGGTTAATGTAGATATACCTATATTAGGAGGTGAGAATTGTGTAAGAGAATTGAACACTCACCTGTTAGAGCTGGAAGTCCACAGAGGATGTCTAAAATAGTAAATGAAGAATTAGCAGTAGAGACATATTGTGTGTAATTAATTCTCATTATTCCTGGGGGTATGTTCCACGAAGCTGCCACGGACGCTGCTCCTGGGGGAAGCACGTACACGTACACACACACCTCACATAGGTTACAATCTGAAGTCCAAAAACCGCTCATTTGGTAGATTCTCTATTTAAAATTTTCCTGAGGTTCACAAGTGTCGAGTGACTCGCCTGAGCCCACCCCGTTATTACTGGTGCCGGAGCTGGGATTCAGGCTTCTGACCACTTGACCCAGCCCGCTGGCCCCCACCCTCTGGCCATCTCTGTGGGAGCCGAAGCGTGAAGGCGGTGCTGTTCCACCTCAGCGCTGGGCACGAGCATGTCAGAAGGGGCCCAGGTTTTTTGCTTCCCACCACAGAAGCACCACGAGTACTGACTCTGTAGTTCCAAATAAATTTTAGCTGGTAGGGGAATTCACAAATAGGGAATCTCCGATTACCAAGGCTCGACTCGACAGAGATACATACGTGCTGCACTCTGTCCAGGAAGTATCCAGCCACACACTATGAAAAATAGAGACATATATTGAAGAAGATGCAAGACATAAGAAACGTTGTACGTAGCACAATGACACCTCAGTCCTCTTCAAAGTAGGCACCTTGGGACCTCACACAGGTCTCCCAATTGCCAACAGCTGCCCTGTTGTATTTTCCTGAATCTCGTCAACAGCCTAAAATCTCTTCCCCTTCAAAGGTGATTTTAGTTTTGTGAAAAGCCAGAAGCCATAGGGCGCCAGACCTGGGCTGTAGGGGTACTGAGTCACCTGGGTGAACTGATGTTTCACCAAAAAACTCTGCATGAGATTTGCTGCATGGGCAGGTGCATTGTTGCAATGAAGCTGCCAATCACCAGTTGCCCATAGCTGTGGGCTTCTGAATCATCAGAATAGTTTCCATGGAGAAACGTGCAAGCTTAATGCAAAATTTGATGCAGATTAGTTGCTTTACTTGCTCAGTCATTTTGAATGTGACAGCCACGCAGTACACATGCTCGCTCAATGGCGCCCCCCCCCCCCCGCCCCGACTAGTACAATGAAGTCGTCATTGTTCATGCAGGCATATTCCAGTCCATTCTCCTTGGTCACCAGGCTACAGCGATGTCCCAAATCGTTCTCATTATGTTAACAATGGCTGGGACTTTTTCTGGACAGACCGCATAGATTTAACAACCAGAAGAAAGAGCTGGAAGAATTAGGAATGGTTGCCTCTGGGGAACAGGACGCTGGATGGCAAGGAGCAAGGTATTGAACTGTTGCTTTTCATCAAGTACAAGTTTTGTCAACAAATTTCAAATGATTAATTTTTCGAAGATATTTTAAATCATTCCCTCTCCCATGCCTCCTTTCTCCTCTCACTGGGCTGGTGGGGGATCTAACCTGGCATTATTGAGGCTTTGCAATTGGAAAATTCTTCATAAATGGTGTTACAAATGTTGCTGTAAATGAATATTTCCAAATGAGAGGCCCTGGGCCTCGGGAACTGTGGGCTTCAATACCGGAGGCTTCCTGCTGATCACGGGCTAGGGAAGCCTCCCGGGAGAGGTGGGCCTTTGAAATAGGAGCAATAATGTCTCCATCTGGAAACGAGTTGCTGTCTTTATCGTTCATTTGCGTGGAGAGCAACAATAGGAAGGATGTTCATTGCAGCGAAGAGACCCATTTCAAACGAGCTCGGGGAGAAAGGAGTTTGTTGGTCATAGCTGAGAAGCCTAGAGGCATGGCCGAAGCCAGGGTTTCACCAGAACCCTGCCTCCTTTTCTCACTGTCTCTTGGCTGTTTTGCTCTGTGATGGCATCATTTGCAGGCTGACCCCACATGGTGCAAAGGATGACCTTCACCACGCTCACTGGAAACGCCACATAGTTCGGACAGTGTTCTGTGGGGGCTTCCTGCCAGCCTGGCCCGGGGCAGGTGCCCACTCTTGGGTGGGTGGAACCACTCTTAAGTGAATGACGTGGACTGAGGAGGATTCCTATGGAACAGAAGTGGGAAGTGGAGAAGCGGAGAAGTGGAGAGTGGGCCCTCCAAAAGCAAAAGAAAAGAATGCTGAGCAGACAAAAAATAGGTCTGCTGCAGCCTCGCTCCTCAAGGTGTGGTTCAGGAATGTTTAAGCAGTTGCTACAGTCATGACAATGGCCCTCGGCTGGCCGCATTCATCCCACTGGCTGAGGAGTCCATGGCGCTAAGAGGAGTGTCCACCTGGAGTCCTTCTAGACCTTACTTTGAGTACCAGAGACTCAGAATTCCCTGCACAAGTGGCCCCAAGCATGCTTCTGGAACCCGTATGGGTGTTTTCTCCAGTCACTGGACTCTGACCACCCAGGTTCCAGGGATTTCCAACCTGCCCTGAGGTGTAGGACCTCATGGCAGAGAAGAACTGTGTCCAGGACTGCCTTCCTCTGCAAGGTGGACCCACCACGGGTTTGTGCACCTAAGGTCTGAGGCGTGGCCAGGGATCTCACTCTCCTCTTCCTTCTTCCCCTCCCTTCTCTCATGGTCCTTCTGCTGCCTTTCAGGCACGTTGGGGTATATTAGAGGAAGGAAAGGGAATGATCCAAGTGGGAGAGAACATGGAGGTAGTTTGTGGAGAATTAGACGACCCCAACTCCAGGTCTCCAATATCATAACCTACAGGAAAGCACATGTTTTCACTTTTTCTGCATTATCGAGACATGGACAAATGGACAAATATTCCTTGCCTAGATTTGGTCATCCATCTGCACGGACTTTTACTTTGGCACTGAACCTCCAGTCAGCCTGTTTTAGGGAGACAGGAGTAGCCAGAATCATTTCCTTCACCTGCTTTGTGTCTGGGACTCAGCTGGGCTGTGTACCCATGAGGCCATTATAGTGTGAGATGGAGCCAATGGAGGGAAAAGAACAGGAGTGAGCTGCCTGCCTGGGCCTAAGGAGGTGTTAATGTATAATAGGTACTCAATAAATGTTTAATTAATGTGGTTCTCTGTGCTTTCCTACCTGCAACATTTCCTGGTAGAAACTTGAGCTGCTTTACCACAGAGTTGCCACTAGATGTCACTGTTGTCATGTTTGCAAATCTCATATCCCTCATTGCCTCCTACCCTTCCCCCACCTTGGTTTCATTTCATTAGATTCAGAGCACAAATATGTCCGTTTTTAAAGTTAGAGGGCAGATTTTAGTCTATAAACTACCAAAATCCTTGCTTTATTTCCACATTATCACTGAGTTTCCATGACTTTTGGTGTTTTCCCTACTTGTATTGGGTATGTGAAGGTCCTTGCAATAGGGGTGTACAAACTTTTGGTGTCTCAGGGTCACACTGGAAGAAGAGTTGTCCACACATTAAATACACATACACTAACAAAAACGGATGAGCAAAAAGAAAAGGTTTTAAGTAAATTTACGATTTTGTGTTGGGCTGCATTGATAGCCATCCAGTTGTGGGCCATGGATTGGACACGTGTACTGATAACAGTTGCTTAATAAAATTTGAAATGAATTGAAAGGGGAGACTTCCTAGGGATTTGAGAAGGATAGTGTCCCTTTACTTTAACTTACTGAAGTACTATTTATTTTTTAAAAAGTTAAGCAAATGCCTTGATTCTACCAGGGTTCTTTACCAAATTCAGTGTGAATTTGAAAAGGAAAAAACCCCACTTAACTCTAACAGGGAAGTAGCATTTCCTTTGGGTCTAAATGTAGGCAGCAAACCACAGTAGTAGAAGTACTTGGGACTGTGCCACCCATAGTAATTGCAACTCTTTATACCACATTATTGCAGATAATTTTGAAATGTCACATATATTCATCTCCACTTTGAAATTAAGGTAGTTACTAGATTCATGTTAGATCTTATAATGTGTTAAAAAATAAGCACATATATTACTATCTCACAAATTATTTTAGAAAAGTATTTTGATAATTGTATTCAGTGGAATTCGTGTAGTCATATGTATGTTATTTAATGCCTTTAAAAGCATTATTCTGAGAGGGAGCCCATAGGTTTCTCCTGAATGACTATGATAGGCAGAATAATGGCTCCCCAAAGACGCTCATGCCCTGATCCCCAGACCCTGTGAAACGTTAGGCTATGTGGCAAAGGGGGAATGAAGGATGCAGGATAGAATTAAGGTGGCCAATCAGCTGCCTTTAAAATGGGGAGATTATTCTGGAGAATCCAGGTGGGCCTGATTAATCACAAGGGTCTTTATTATTGAAAGAGGGAGGTAGAAGAGTCGGGGTCAGAGTGAGAGTGGGAGATGTGATAACCGAAAAAGGTTGCACCGAAGTGCTTGCTGTTTTGATGACGGACGGGGTCCCCAAGCTGAGGAATGGGCAGCCTCTAGAAGCCGGAGGAGTTAAGGAAACAGATTCTCTCCTGCAGCTTCCAGAAGGAAGCACTGCTGATGCCGTGATCTTAGCTCCGTGAGACCCATTTGAACTTCTGATCTCCAGAACTGTAAGAGAATAAATCTGTGTTGTTTCAAGCCACTAAATTTATGATAATGTTTTAGGGCAGGAAAGAGGTCTATGATAGAAAAAAAGGTAGAAGCTCCTGTATCTAGACTATTTCCCCGTTAAGGACAGGTCTGCCTGTGGGACAGGGGTGGGATGAATTGAGGAGTTGTTTATTGCTGCATAACACAGTACCCAAACTGTAGTAGCTTAAACAATAACCACTCACTATCCTACAGTTTCTGTGGATCAGAAATTGGGGAGTGACCTCGCTCTGTGGTTTTGACTCTGGGTCCCTTGTGAGTCTGTGGCCAGCTGAAGGCTGGACTTGGGGACCTGCTTCTAACTGGTGCACTCACATTGCTGCCAGCAGGACCTCAGTTTCTTGCTACGCAGACCTCTTCACAGGGCTGCTTGAGTGTCCTCACAACATGGCGGCTGGCTTCCTTGAGAGTGGGTGAGCTACGAGAAAGGGCAAGTCAGAAGCCATAATGCCTTTTATAATCTATGTTGAAGTCACACCATCACATCTGTCACATTCTGTTTCTTAGAAGTGAAGAGAGAGGAATTAGGCTCCACTTCTAGTATCAAAGAATCTGTGGGCCTATTAAAAACTACCATGCTATTTCTCTGTGTCTTTGTCCCTTATTGAAATTTTCATGAACAAATCCATACCAAGAACTGAAGCCAAAAAATTTTGGGTAAAGAGTGTAAATGACTGGAAAGACTATACATAGAAAATTTCATTTTAATTCAATTTATATTATTTATTACAGCCTTAATTTAATCAAATTAGTCGTTGAAGTCTTAAGCCAAAGAAATGAAATCCTTCCTTGTAGAAATTCTCTCATTACCATCTTGGCCTGGAATAATATACTTTTATTTTGAAATAATTTCAGAATTACAGAAAAATTGCCAAGGTAGTACAGAGATCTCATATGCCCTGCAACCAGTGTTCTCTATTGTTAATGTCTTCCAGTGCTGGGGTACATTTGTTGCAACTAATGATCCAATATTGATACACGCTTATTAACTAAAGTCAACAATTTTGGAGGGACTGTTAACTAATGCCTTATTTCTCTGAGCAGTACATTTTAAGAGTAGGTTTCTTCTGTGTGTCTGCAAATAAAAACCAGTAGGTATGGAGGAGAGGACAGAAACTCTGGAGATGGATGTGGATTTGAATCTTGCCTACAACACTTGGCAGCTGATAGTCCCCAATCAAATTTCTGCCTCACCTCACTTTCCTCACCCATAAAATGGGAGCGATAATACCTCACAGGAATGTTGTTGAAAGTTAAACAAATTTATGTATGCAAAGCACTTTGGATATTTGACACATTAGCCAATTGCCAATACTATTGTTATTGAATTCAGGGTTTCGTGAAGGAATCTGACCCAGAAAAAGGTATTTCCCATTCAGTGTAGTAAGTGCAGGGTCCTCCTCACGCCTGGGGATGATTCTGAGGTCTCCTGATGAAGTGACATAAATCGAGTCTTGACGAATGGAGAGGGGGGTTTGGTGGGAGTAGGGGGAGGGCTCAAGAAACGGGAAGAAGGTGTCCAGGGAGAGCCACGGGGTGGTCAGCGGTGGATGGAGTGGACCGGCCTGGGAGCCTTGGGAAAGTCAGCGGGTGACTCAGGGACGCCAGCAGCTGGCGGCGGGAGGCTCGCAGGCTGGATGGGAGGCTCAGACTTCCCTTCTGTGGCAACTTCTGCGGCAACGGGAGCCGTCGAAGGGTGTTTAACCGGGGAAAGGGATCTTGTAGAAGTGGATGTGATAGGGAAGAAACTCAGAGATGGGCCATCTGATTCGGAGGCTTTTGCAATACAACAGGCGAAAGGAAGCGAGGGACTGGTCACTGGCCGTGAGTGGAGACACACTGAAGACGTATTTCGTGGGCAAAATGAGCCACAGCTGGGGACCGCAGGCGGCGATAGAGAAGGAGGCTGTGCTGGCTTCCTAGGGCCACCGTAACAGTCGCCACAGCCTTGCTGACTTAAACCAACATACAGTTCTTCTGTCACAGCTCTAGAGGCTAGAGGTCCGAAATCAAGGGGTCGGCAGGGCCACATTCCCTCTAAAAGGTCTAAAAAAATGAACCCTTCGTCTCCCGTTCCAGCTCCAGGCGGCCGCTGGGGATCCCCTGTGGCAGCGCGGCTCCTGTCCCTGCCTCCGTCTTCACGCGGCCTCCCTTTCACGCGGCCTCCCTTCCGTATTTTGTCCTTCCCTCTTCTTGTGAGGACGCGAGTAATTGGATTTCGGGCTCACCCTAAATCCGATGATTTCACCTCAGATCCTTAGCTAGTTACATCTGCAAGGACCCTGTTGCAAACAAGGTCATATTTAGTGGAGGTCCTGGGTGAATACAAGCTCTTGGTGGACACTGTGCAACCCACTACAGAGGCATTTAGGATGGTAATTTGTAAGAAGCCAGAAAGGAAGATTGCAACAGAATCATTTACAATTGAGTGAAGTGAATGAGGTAGGAGCAGAGGTTAATGGGGTAGTGACAGTCCAGTTGTTTCCTATGCCTGCTTTTCTTCTCTCCTGGGCCTAGACTATAGTTCCCAGCATCCCTTGCAGTTTGGTGTGGCCACATGACTGATTTTTTTCAGTCAGTGGAAGGCGAAGCGATGTGTGCCACCTTCTGTGTATCACCATGTTCTCTTTTCCCCAGGAAGGCTGGCTGGAATGGAGACAGTCCCTGAAGAAATTTTAGAGGCTACAGGTTGAAGATGGCAGCCATGGAGGTGGCTGACCTCCTGTCCCCTGCCGCTGAATAGTTTCTTAGAGGGGATGCTTAGTGACAAATTTAAGGACACACTTGGTTTGTGAAATAAACTTATATCATGTAAAGGCACTGGTGTTTAGGGGCTGTTTATTACAGCCATTAGCTTACCCGGACAAATACAACCTCTACAGATTGACAGTACAGCAGGGAAGAGTCTCAAACACAAATGGATTTTTAGTTTTAAATTTTTGGCATAAATTTGCAAAACCTTGGGAGACAACTTTGCCTGGCTTATTATGAAGGTCTATAATATGTAATTATAAACCACTTAAAATAGCTTAGACATAGAGAGAAAAATAAAATGCAGAGGTTTTATGTTCAAGCCTAGTATTCCTCATCAACGAAAGGTGAGACTTTAATTGTACTGCCTTCCTTGAAAAGAAATTAAGTTGTGGAAAGAATCAGCTTTCTCACAATAACATAATAAATTTAAGAAAGACCACATAAAGAGACAAACAAGATTTTTTTATCAGACCAAAAGTGACACTTTAATGCTTAATTTTGTTTTCTAAGTGGAGAGGTATGTATAGTTTATTGATCTGTCTTGAGAGGCTTTTAAGAAAGCTTATTCGATACCTTATTTTCAAGTCATAGCCTTTTTTAAGAGTAAGGAAACATTTTGTTTGTATTTAGAAGTGTGTTAGATCAATTTAACGTTTGGCCTAACCCAAGCTTGCCCCTGTCGTCACACAAACCAGGCTGCTACCATTAGGAGGTTAGAGAAGCCGAGTGCCACGTTCGGGTACCCCCTTCGGAAGGACGGCGATTGGGAGTCACATTTCAAAGTCTGTGATGTGCAATACTGGGCAATAGAACATCATACTGAGTGCAGGGATCATTTTCTCTGTTACTGGCAGGCAGAAAGGTCGGCAGAAAGGAACAATGAAACATGAAAGCATCAGACTAAATTACTACCCGGTAAAATCACCTTGACCATGTGGACTGAAGTACCGTCCCAGGCTTAATACACTTGAACAATCAACCTGTAGTGTTTGTTGCTCCATATGCCAGATGGGGGCCTGCTGCCGAGACACCCAACACCTTAAACAAAAGAAAGGTCTTGGGAGACAACCGTTGCCCAACTCTCAGCATGGATAACGTGCTATGCTGCCAAGAACACTGAGCCCCATCACACTCGGAAAAGGCGTTACCTATGGGAATTCGCAATTGGAGGTTCCACCAGGATGGGTGAGGAGGAACTGCTCGATCTCCACTGGCATCCTGTGGATCCCAGTGTCCTGCTACCAGTGGAATCTGTCGGAGTGCACGAACCTGGACTGCAACATGCACCATTGAAAGTGGGGAGAGGAAGGACATCCTGATCTGGGATATCCTGCCCCCGCTTCATCTCATCGCCCTGGGCAGTGCTGCCTCCCATGGCCAATGTGGATGGTATGCACAACCAGGCCAAGTTCCTAAAGCTGCAGCCACATTAGCCTCTAAGGGTCGGGGCAGAGGTGTGATTCTTTATAGATGGGAAAGACCTCAGTGAAGGTCGTATTAAATATCTGTGGTTTTGACCATAGGCTTTTGCTGTTCCCGTAGTGTCTGGTCATGGGATGGGGGCCTGATGGAAATTCCTGAAGTACTATAGTGGTCCATCTTGTTTGCCCGGCACAGGAATCAATCTATTAGGGCCCTCGCCTTCTGCTCATCAGGATTACCGGGGTGGGCACCACCCCTCCCGGGAAGGGTTGGAGGGCATCAAGGCAGTACCTTAAGGAAGTCCATGTTAGGTCTAGTGGTCTTAATTCGCCTGATATTACCCAGGCTGACACAGAAGCCTCGCCTGTATCAATAACCCTGTATGCGGGTTTTCTTTATCTGTCAATCAAACTGCGCAGGCAGCCCATCAAATTGTTGGCTGGAAGCATCCTAAAATACCACCCTCAGAGCCAGGGTGAGCTATACTCAGATTTGGGATGGGTTCATGTGGCTCACCCTGGGTTACGGACATTTAAGCACCTGGGCACTCCATGTTGGGAACAGAGAAATCAAACAGAACCGACTCAGTCGTACCAGGAATATGGGATGGATACCATTGGAACACTGCATAGTTCTTTGGTCACAGAAAAGGGCAACAGCTGGTTTGGCACTGACCGGTCCTGCCGCCAGGTATTTATTGGGCAGCCACAAAGGGTATCAAATAGCTGTGTGGCACAAATGATTGGCAGTGTGGGTCGCCTGTGTCTTTGGGCTGCCGCAACATGGGTTTTCCCCGGCACAAGGGAGAACCTGTCCCATGGTAACAAAAATTGCCAACCCCCCTCTCTTCAAGGCCAGATGGGCACATTCTGTTTTGCATTAGTATGATCACCTGGCCGTCTCTGTCTCCTCCACTGGCCTGGAGGACATTATGGCACATATAGAAGTCCTTACTAAATTCATCCAGCAAGCCTTAGACGACAGCTGGCCAAGCCTCTCCTTCCTGAACACTTAAATGTCTCTCTGGGGAAAAGCTGTCTCCCAAAACAGAATGACCTTGGGCATTATTACTGCCTTGCATGGAGGCACCTGTGCCCTTATTCAAAAAGAATGTCATGTGTTCAGACCTGATGAGCCTGTTAATGTAGCATCTTTATTAAATCTCATGAGGACATAAGTATATACCCTGAGTGATCTGACTCCTAGCCTAGGAGTCAGTGGTTCAGATCATGGGGCTCTTGGTGGAAAAAATCACTTATTTTGGGAATCATTATCTTAACCTGTGTATATTGTTGCTATGATTTCTACCTGTAATGCTGCCAGAGGTCCACCCAGCAAGCCACCTCCATGCTAATGAAACCCCTTGCTCACCACTCAGGGCACAGTGTGGAGGAAGGGGGCACATAAGAATATGAGAGCCAGTCACGATGGGTGAAGTGTTAGGGGAAGTCATTAAGAGGATGTGACTGCTGGTTGACCCTCAAGCTGGACCCAGGTACTCCTAAGCTCCTTAAACCCTTCCCTGCCCTTCGAACATACATTCTGCCCACCATTCCTGCAGTGGGAGTGCTTTTCAAGGACGCAGCCTTGGGAGAGCACCGCGTTGTTGAGATCATCTGAACGGTATATGTGACTGAACCCTGTTAAAGCCTCTGTATAAACTTTTAAGGTTTTTGGTGGTGAGTGCAGGGATCTACTCATCTGTGGCCACCAAAACAAGCCTCTGGTAAATTAAGTTCTCTTGCTGGTTAAACCAGCCACCTACCAGTCTGGAATGATCCACCTCTTTTGTTGGTCTCTCCTTGCCCTCCATGTATAGGGGTCTGTTTCAGATTTCACCCTGGAAACTCCTAAGGTTGAGAACCAGCACTGGGTGTGGATGGGACGTAGATGTTGTCTTCACTTAAATTTTTTTTTCAATTACAGTTAACATTCAATATTATTGTAGTTTCGGGTGCACAACATAGCGGTTCGACATTTATATAACTTATGAAATGATCACCGTGAGAAGTCTAGCTACCCACCTGGCACCATACCTAGTTATTACAATATTATTGACTATTTTCCTTTTGTTGTCCTTTATATCCCCAGGACTATTTTGTAACTGCCAATTTGTGCTTCTTAATTCTGTTACCTTTTTGACCCAGCCCCATAACGTCCCTCCCATCTGGCAACCATCAGTTTATTCTTTGTATATGTGAGTCTGTTTCTGTTTTGTTTGTTTGTTTATTTTGTTTCTTAGATTCCAACCTCAAGATATGTTCACAATCATTACAGGCAGATTACGATACTTTTAAATTGCATGGCTAAGACTATCATGCTAGAGGTATTCAATTTGTTCTCTCAAAACTTCCAAGTATGTTTCATTTGTATTTCCCCAACATCCCACTTCTTTACTTTAAAGGCAACAACTTGCTGCTTTATATAGTAGCACTTCGCTTAACTAGATAATTTAGACACAGCCATGGCATTATAATTTTATTTTGGTCACTGAGGTGGGGGAAAAGCAACCCAAAGATTGAAGTAGTCACTGATGGTTTTTATGTTTTAACCTTCCACTCTCCTCTAGTCTCGGGGAGGGGGGGTTTATGACTTTAACGAACAATAGGGTTAACTTCCATCTTCTGTGTCTGTCAGGCATTATTGTCGGTGAGGTTCTAAAGAGCCAAAAAGAAGGCCAAAAGCACAGGAAAAAACCCTGAAAGACCTGGCCCGGAATATGCAATCAGTTCAAAAACCTCCCGAACACCTGGGAGTGATAGTATTCACACCGCTTTTGCACTGTGAAATGAAGCAATCTGTTCTCTTTGGTCTTTAAATCACTGCTGTTCAGGGTGTGACTTTGGGGCTAAGCAGTGCCAGCATCCCCTGGGAATGTGTTACAGATGCAGGATCTGAGGCCCCATCCTAGGTCCCCTAAATCATATTCTGTATTTAAACAAGATCCTTAGAGGGCTCATGGGCACGTTAAGTTTTTCAGGAATTGATTCATTTAATCTAAGTTAACAAATTTGTTAGTGTAGAATTATTTGTAGTATTCCTTATTATCCTTTTAAGGTCCACGGAATCTGTAAAGATGACCCCTATTTTATTTCTGATATTGGTAACCAGCTTTGGTTTTGTTGATTTTCTCTTTTGTTTTTCTTATAATTTAAACAAATATTTTATTTATTTAATTTTAGAGAGAGGGGAAGGGAAGGAAAAAGAGAGGAAGAGAAACATCAATGTGTGGTTACCTCTCAGGTGCCCCCTACTGGGAACCTTGCCCGCAACCCAGGCATGTGCCCTGACTGGGGAGTAGAACAAGAGGCCCTTTGGTTTGTAGGCTGGTGCTCAGTCCATTGAGCTACACCAACTAGGGCTATAATTAAAAAAATTTTTCCCTTTAAATTTAAAATTTTTCCTTGCTTTAGTTTTTAATTTGCTCTTTTATCTATTTTCCTAAGGTTGGAAGTTTAGGTTATTAACATTAGATCCTTTGACTTATGTAATTTATGCATTTAGTTTGTAAATGTTCCTCTAAGCTCTGCTTTAGCTGTATTCAACAAATTTGGATAAGTTGTAGTTGAATTTTCATTTCGTTAGTAATACTTTAAAATTTTGTTTTGAGATGACTTCTTTGACCCAAGAGTCATTCATAAGTGTGTTGTTTAAATTTTCAAATATTTGGGGGCTTTCTGGCTATCTTTCAGTAATTGATTGCTAGTTTAATTTCACTGTGGTATGAGAACATATTTTGTATGAATTCTATTATTTTGAATTTGTTAAGGTTTGTTTTATGGCCTAGAACATTCTATTTATTCTTGAGGAGAATGTGTATTCTGCTACTGCTGATGAAGTATTCGACAAATGTCAGTTCAAATCGATTGATAATGCTATTTAGGCTACCTATAATATATTCTTACTGCCTTTCAGCCTTCTTGATATAGCAGTTATTCACAGAGATTGTTGACATTTCCAACTATAATATTGGGTTTGTCTATTTCTCCTTGCAGTTCTATCATGTATTTTGTATTTTGATGCTTAATTGTTAGGTGCATACACATTTAGAATCGCTATGTCTTCTTGGAGAATTGGTATCTTTATCATTGTGTAATACCCCTCTTTATCCTTGATAATCTTCCTTCTTCCAAAGTCTGCATTGTCTGAAATTAATAAAGTGACTTCAGTTTTCTTTCTTTCTTTCTTTCTTTCTTTCTTTCTTTCTTTCTTTCTTTCTTTCCTTCTTTCTTTCTTTCTTTCTTTCTTTTTTGATTAGTGATAGTATGGTATATCTTTCTCCATCTCTTTACTTTTAACCTGACTTTATATTTACAGTGGGTTTCTTGTAGAAAACATATAGTTACATTGCGTTATTGTATCTGCTCTGACAATCTCTGTCCTTTATTTAGTGTGTTTATACTATTCAGATTTAAATAGATTATTGATATCATTGGATTAAAATCTGTATTCTATGTAGCCATTTAAAAAAAATTAATTATACTCTTTTTTTGGGTTTCCTTTCCCCCTCTTCTTCTGCCTTCTCTGGTTTCAGTTGACACTGTATATGATTCCATTTTATCTCTTTTCTTCACGCATGCACCATTTAAACTTAAATTATTTTTTAGTAGTTGCTCTAGAGTTTATAAAATAGTTTTAAATAATCAAAGTACATTTTCAAACAATACTATACTGCTTCCCATGTATTGTAGGTACCTTATAACAGAGTATCCCCAATTTCATTCCCCATGCCTTGCAACAGTGCTATCATTCACTTTATTTATCCATATGCTATAATCACCAAATTTGCTGTTACTATTACTGCTTTAAAAAAGCTCTATTTTAGATCTATTAAGAATGAGAAAAATAAAATATTTTACTTCATTTATTTCTTTTTATACAGTCTTTCCTTCTTTATGCAGATCTAAGTTTATGACATACAATTTTTCCTTTGCCAGAAGAATTACTTCTAACATTTCTTCCAGGGAAGTTCTGCTGACAGTAAATTTCTTCAGATTTCTTTTTTTTTTTTTTTGGTCTGAGAAAGTATTTATTTCTGCTTACTGGAAGGATAATTTCACTGGATATGGAATTTTGATTGTTAATTCCACTGCCCCCTACCCCAAATTTAAAGATTTCACTGCTTTTTTGAGTATATAATTTCTGATGAGAAGTCCACTGTAATTCTTATCCATATTCCTCTATAGGTTAGGTTTTTATTTTTCCTCCTCTGACTTGCTTCAAGGCTTTCTCTTTGTCTTTGGTTTTTCCACAGTTAGAATAGAATAGAATAGATTTTTTTCTATTTTGTATTCATTCTCTGTGGCATTCTCTGAGTACTTGGCCATTACTTCAAATATTTCTTCTGCTCCATTTTCTTTTTTTCCCCTTCTGACATTTCAGTTTTGTATATGTTATACCTTTTGAAATTGTCCCATAGTCGTTGGATATTTTGCGAGCTGTTTTTCACTTTTTTTTCTCTTGTGAAGTTTCTCCTGACCTGTCTTCAGGTTCATTGATTCCTTCCGGTCCCTGCTGAATCTCCTGAAGATACTGTCGGAGACGCTCTTCATTTCTGTTATGGTGCTTTTGGTTTTTAGCTTTTCCTTTTGACTTGTTCTTAAGAGTTTTCATCTCTCTGCTTACATTACCCATTTTGCGTGTTGTCTGCATTTTCTATTACATCTGTTAACATTTTAATCATAGTTACTTAAAATTCCCTGTCTGATAATTCCAACATCTGTGTTTTATCTGAGTCTGGTTCTCATGATTCCTTTGTTTCTTTAGATTGTGTTTTTTCTTGTCTTTTGCGTGCATTGTAATTTTTTGTTCAAAGCTGGACAGAGGAACGGAAACAAATAGGTCTACTACGTGAGGCTTTGTGTTAATCAGGCTAGGATTTGGACTGCATTTAATGTTTGTTGCAGCTGGATGTACCAGACACTTCAACTTCTTCTAGTGTCTTTTCTCTTGGCTTTGGAGCATCTCTGTGTTCATTTGGAAAGCCTGTGTCTTGCAATTCTTTCAGCTGTAACCCATTGTTTTTATACTGGAGCCTTCTGGTGGTAGGGTGGTAGGGTGCGGTAAGGGGAGTTTTCTATAGTCTTGTGATAAAGTACCCACCTTTTTAGTGGGCCTGTGTCTCGGGGTTGTCCTCCAGTGGTACAGCTCCCTCACATGCCCTGTCCCCTACCCTCTTCTATGGCTGCACCACTCCCAATCTACTTCCTTGTTTCTGTCCCCTTTCGATTATGTGTTTTTCCCCTGTAGATAAGACAGGAGCTGGAGGGGATGGAGTAGGAGGAAGGTTCTTCTCTCAGCCGGAATAAGGTTCTAGCACTTATCCTCTTGTTATGGAGGAGGCCCTGAGTACCTTTCCCTTTCATTACTTTTCCCCTACCCGTATCAAAGTCATGAGAAGATCCTTCTCAGATTCTCAACATGGGGACCTGGCGGGGTTCTTGAAGAGAAACCTCATGAGGGTATGGGGGTCCCCATGACTGCAGCCTCGGGAGTTTCTTACTCTTATGTCAGTTCATATTCAGTCTTCAGCAATTCATTAAAATTACCATTTAACTATTCTTGCTGGCTTCCCCGCCTAGTGGCTTCTGCTTCAGGTAAGCAGCTGTCAGTTGCTGTATTTCTTTGGATGTGTCTGTTTCTTCATATTTTGAAGTGGTGGTTTACTCTGTGACCTCAGTCTTCTAATGAGTTTAAGAATTACTGATTTGCAGTTTGTCCAGTTTTAGTTTGTTATAAGAATAGGATGATGTCTTCCAAACTCTTCACATATCAGGACTAAAATGAGTCGCATGAAGGTTTGAGAAGGGCACCGGCTGCCCGTTTAGGTCCTAGGATGAGGGTTGTCTAAAGGACTGTGCCGGCACAATGTCAGAAGACGGGTCTGGCTCGAGGGAGCGCGCTCTCGCTGACTCAAGGGACATCATTTCCTTATTTATTAAACAGGAGCAGTTCCACCTGCCTCAGAGTGTGGTGAGGAAACAAATGTGACAGATGAGAAGTGTTATGAGGTCTTTCTGTCAATGTTAAGACAGCCACACTCTACTTCCCTGGAACCTCTGTCTCTAGCGTGGCAGAAAGGGGACTCGGCTTTCCGTGCAATTTGCTCCCTCTTATTCTCTCTCTGTCTCCCCTGACTTGCCCCCTTGTCAAGTAATCAGCCACACGTTTATAAAGCATCAGGCTTGGACCTGGTTTTTCTCGGGCTCCTCTCTCTCTCAAGCTCTTTCTCTCTCTCTCTCTCTCTCTCTCTCTCTCACACACACACACACACACACACACGCACACACATGCACACACCCAACACATACATAAACACACACACCCTGCCCCAGCACTGGCTGGCCTCCAGTCATCTGAAACATGCATTCTGTCAGTTTAAAGGGGAGTTGACAGGAGTCGTTGGGAAAAACCACTCATTCTGGGATCTGGGCTCGTGGAATTTGTTCCTGCTGGACATTCCCTGGACCCGGAGCAATGCCAACAAAATGCAATGCCACCGTCTTCCCCTCTCTGCTGACCTTTCCCTACTCCATGCCTGAGGGCCTTGGAGAGCAGCTGCAGAAGACTGGTTGACCTCCAAAGTCAGCTCCTGAGGGCCGGCTGCCAGGGAATTCTCTCAGATGGGGCCTTCTAGGGGAGAAGGCCTGGAGTAGAGAAATTAGAAACAGAAAGAGACATTGAAAGATATTCTGCCCAAAATAATCCCCCTCTCTCTCCCCCAGCAGTCAGACAAATGTTCTCTTTCATTTGGGTATATTTTGTTTTTAAAAATTTGATTTAACAGTTTTTAAAAACAAAGTGGAATAGGTCAGAAATTTGTAAAAAACAAAAACAAACAAACAAAAAACCCCACTGGAATTTTCTTTTTTTCTACATACCCCTCCTGGTGAGGCTACTCCTTGAACCTCTTACAGGGAGTTTCTTACCACTCTACTTGGATCAGTTTTCCAAAAGCAATGACCTTTCGGGCTGTCAGGTGACCCAATCACACCCATCTCCTTTACTCTTTGGATTTGAGTCACTTTCCTGCCTCAGCCCCCTCAAGACAGAAAAAGTCTGTGGGGTGTCCCAGCTGATGACTTTTAGGTGGACAACAGAGTCCCTGCAGGTCCAGGTGAGGGCAGGAGAAAGCGTCGCCACGCGGTTTGGGAACAGGTGTAGCCTCTTCAAGATTTTTCACTTTTGGAAAACTCTTGACTGACTTCCTGGGGGGTGTTGGGATAAGAACAGACCCTGTGATTACTGACATGATTCACCCAAATTATGGCTGTCCCCTGCCTATTGCCTGTCCTGGAGAAAGCACCATGTGCAAGGGGACAGGGTCTCTTGCTCCCTCTGATATACCCCATATTCTGAAAATTCTCATTGGCATCTTCCTCCTTTTCAACTGCTTTGCCTCTCATGGAAATGAGTTATCTTTATATATTTCTCCACGTGGTTATTTGTTTACAGCTCATTTCTCTCTTTTTTTGTAACCTCCAGTGTGGGCCTCGATCACTCATTTTTATGGAATTCTTTGGGCTTAGCACAGTGCCTGGCACACAGTGGACTCTTGAATATTTGGTGAAATTACTTAACTTTAACCCTCACAATAGCCCTGTGTATGAGCTCTATCTGTTATACCCATGTTACAAGGGAAGAGACTGAGACTGTAAACAACTCACTCAAGTCCCCCAACTGGAAATCTGGATCTAAGTGATTGATTCTTAAGCCTATGTATTCATTTGACACGGTATAAATCCTCTTGCTAGATGAGGGGCTGAGAAAGAAAATGCCCCCACTGCACAATCTTATGAGACCTTCGCAAGAAGAAAAGAAGAAACCTGTTTAAGGGACCCGTAAGAAGGGGGGCTACAAATATGTCGCTGGCATGATCTCTCTGGAAGGCAAATTCTAATGGCAAGCACATTTGGTTGGACCAGTCACATTAATATTTATTTTGGCAAATCAGAGTTAGAAACTTTCTCTTTCAGCAGTCATTGGAATTTCAAAAAAATTCTATAAATGTATCTAAAGATTTGTTCATTTATTTCCACTAAATCACCTTTCTGGGCAAAAATGGGACTACTTTATTTCAAATTTAGTTGACATCGCAATTGTTAAAATATTAATTCACCAGCTAGAGTTTAATATTTTACATGGGGGAAGGGTAGGTACTATCATTTTTTGAGAATGCAGTATGTGCTGGGTCCTTCACGCTGGACCAATGATAGCATCTTTGAAGACAGGTCGTATCTCCTCCCTTGCTTTGCTGTCTCCTACGGTACCCAAGAAATGGCTGGGTTGGGAGGTCCAGGGTCTGTTCTGGGTTCTGCCCTTATGAATCTGTAGGATTTTTCTAGTGTACCGTTTTCTCCTGACTTAAACGAAGGGGGATAGATTAGATGGTTGTTAAGGATTCTTCAGGGTCAAAAGTTCAGTGAGTCCATGACTCCAGGTGGGTGTTCTGGTCCTGGTTTTATAGTTCTCTCTCTTTAGGAATAATGGAAGGGCCAGAGAGGCAAAGCCACTGTTCAGCCAACACCTGCACAGCCTGCCTGACAGGTGGGCCCTGAGAATAAACAGCCTCTATGTGTGTTGGCCAAGTGCTGAGCCTGCAGCCTGCAGCTGGCCTCCTTGGCTCCTGTCGACCCCTTGGCTGCCACGTCAGTCTTTGGAATCTTCAAGTCTCCGGCAACTGTTCAATCGTTTGCTTTTTCTCCTCCTAAGAGACAGTTAAGAGTGTTGGGGAGCTTGTTACTTTAGGAAGCCTGCCACATTTATGAATGCCTTATAACCCCTATTGAGTGACAGATTTATTTGACAATTTTTGATAAGTGGGTTGTTTGTGACTCTCTGACGGAAGGAATTATTTGTAATTCCGACTTGAAAGCCTGACCATCTGAGAGCAATGACTAAGTGAGTGTGTGTATTAAAAGGTCATTTATCGTTGCTTAACATCCTGTCATATATCATCTTATGATCCCTCTGTTTTTATTGTTTTGATCTAAAAAAAAAAATCTTTTTTAAATGTGAGAGCTGGAAATTGGGAAATGACAGAACTATTTATGGTCCCCGTAAGCAGCTGGCCCATTTCAGTGACAAATGTTATAAACATGTTGTGTTAAAATCCCAGTCCTCTGCTCTTGATTTTAATGACTTGGAATTCACTGAACTTGAGGCACCCTGGATTCTGTTTCCTGCTGAGATGTGGTAATGGTGACATTCTGACTTGGCAGAGTGAGCGTCACTCTGCTGAGTCACGGTTCTCTTAACTTCGTCCAGGTCTCCACAAACCTAAGAACTAGAATTTGGTCACTTTGCAGGTGTCTGGAACTCTTCCCAGTGCCTAATGTTAAATAAAAAGAATGACTATAAACTTGTTGCTTTAAAGAAACGCAAAGCACTTTCTTCTTTCCCACCAGGGTCCCACCTCTGATGACTCAGTTGTTTAATGTCCAGTGCTATTAAAAATTGGTTCTGTGACTAGTTGATCAGTTGGGTGAGCAGTGGAGCTCTGAGCGTTTTATGTGAATTTTTCTCATTTGATCCTCACAATACCCTTCAGAGGTAATTACTGTTACAGTTTCTGTTTTCAGGTGAGGAGTGGTTAGCTAATTTGGCTGAAGCCATTCAGCTAGTAAGTGGCAGGGCCAAGATGTGAACCTAGGGAGGTCTGACGCCAGAGACTCCATGATTCATTGACAGTTCAAATGACTCTAGTTCTTGGCCACTTACATCAGCAAGCCACCTGGGAGATGTGTAAAACTGGTCATGGTGGGAGGAGAGGGGAAGGTGTGGCAGGGACCAATCAGATGAAAGAAGGGAGTTACCCAGAACAAATTCTTCCAAGTTATTGGCAAACAATGCAAAAAAAGTCAGGGAGAAGAACTCACCAATATATAGCATAATTTTTTTTCCAAATAAAATACAATTCTTTGGGGTTTGAAGACCCTAAAATAATATGAATATCTTAGTCCCAGGAAAAAATGGACAAAGGGAAAGGATGAGATGAGATTTCAAAGGTGGAAGCTGGGGCATAGACAAAGATCAAAACTGCGAGAGACCATTGATATCAATGGCTGTTCTTTTCATGAAAGATATAGAATTCTATTGAAATGTATTTGCAAAGGCCTGAGGCAAACAGTGGCTAAGAAAGGAACAATGGAAAAGTACTGATGAAAGATAAATTAGTACATAGATTTGTGGGTTTACCAAAGGCAGCTAAAGGAATAATACCACGCTTTAAAATGTGTAATACTTGCCCTGGCTGGCGTGGCTCAGTGGATTGAGTGCTGGCCTGTGAACTGAAGGGTTGCTGGTTTGATTCCCGGTCAGGGCACATGCCTGGGTTGCAGGCCAGGTCCCCCGCGGGGGGCCTGTGAGAAGCAACCAATCCATGTATCTCTCACATATCCATATTTCTCACCCTCTCTTTTTCCCTCCCTTCCCCTTTCTAAAAATGAATAAATAAAAATTTAAAAATGTATAATACTTAAAAACACACCCAAAGAGTAGGGAAATCGTGATTGAAAATTTATCAGAATTTCTTAATGTATAGTCTTTAATGAATATAAATCTGGGTCTTTTGTGGTCACAGTGGAAAGAAAAGAACTCCAAAACTTATTTTTTTCACTCCTGTGGTATGTCTTGAGCATCTGTTCATGTTAGTACGCAGAGATCTGTCTGGTTCCTTTTTATGCCTTACAGTGTGGATACCTAGTTATTTTATTACCTCCGTAGCAATAGACCCTTGATTGATGGGGATTACATTTTTTGCTGCTACAAACAATGCTGCAAAGAATGCTCTCTGTGCACGCCTCCTGGGGTGGCTCCCACCCTTCAGGGGAGCCTGCTGCGGGGAGCACAGCTGGTTGATGCTTCCCGGGGCCACACAGCTGCATCCATCACAGCCAGGTCACGCTGCCAATGACTGAGTACAGCAGGGGAGCTATACCTGTCTGCTGTGAGACTGCAGGTACCGCTGACCAAGGCTCTCCCCAAATATTTGGTTTAAATTTTCTCCAAACTGAGCTATGGTCTGAAGATCTTCCTACTCAATCCTTCCCTTTGTCCTGTTTTAGATGTCAGATCTGCGTCAAAGTCTAAAGGGCCTGCTTGCTTTCTCTGTCCCCTTTCCCTTCTTTTTCTCTGCAAGTGTTTCCCCCAACAAGTCTCTCGCATGCTAATCTTGTCTCGGCTTCTGCTTCTCAGGGGACCAGAACTGAGCCAGTCACTGAACAGATTAGTAAGTGTTTCTCGGGAAAAACTCAGAAATAAAAAATTTGGGCCATGAAGTATGTAGGTATTTGTACATCTGTCTACAGATTTATTTTTCTATTGGTATTATGTAAATTAAGAAAGTTCACATATTGTAACTAAGCAGCTCAGGCAATTTCACAAACTGAGCATGCCCACGAAGCCAGCATCCGGGTGAGGAATCAGAAAATTATTAGCCTCTCAGAAGCCCCCTCATGCCCCTGCCTGTCATTCCCCACCTCCCCAAGGCTAACCACTATCTGACTTCTAAATAGATTTGTTTTGCCTGTACTTGAGCTTTATGTAAATGAAATCATATGATATATTTTCTTTTGAGTCTGACTTCTTTCTCTCACTATTATGAGTTTGTGAGATTAAAACATGTTTATTTATCATGGCTATATAATATTATAATGTGTGACTAAACCACAGTACATCCATCCATTTTATTATTATTATAACCATAATTTCCAGTTTTTGGCTCCTAGGAACAGTGCTGAAATGAACAATCTTGTACAAGTCTCCTGGTGAGCACATGTGTGCCTTTTCGTTGGGTGTGTACCTAGAAGTGGAACTGCTGGGACATGGGTTGGGCAGATGTTCAGCTTTAGTAGATGCTGCCAAACAGTTTTCCAAATAACAATCGATATATAATAATAATAATAAAAATATATAAAAGGTATAATAAATATAAATAATATATTTATGCTTTTTTAAACAAATATAAATCAATACTAATCTAGAAGCTCCCTGGAGTATCAGTTTAAACCCCCTCCAGCAATGAATGAGAGTTCTGGTTGCTTCTCTTATTCTCTAACACTGAGTATTATTTTTCTGTTTTATTTTAGCCATTGTGGTGGGTATGTCTTGTGTTGTGGTTTTAATAAGCTGTGATTTGATGACTAACAATGTCAAACACCTTTGACTATATTTATCAGCCATTTGAATGTCCTTTTCTGTATAGTGTTTGTTTAAGCATTTTGCTCATTTTTTGGCTACAATGTCTACCTTTTTTGTATTGATTTTTCAGCAGTTGTTTTCTATATTCCAGAGATGAGGGTATATGTATTTTAATTTTCATAAATATAGCTAAAATACCTTTCAGCATGGTTGAAATAATTTAAATACTGAAAGACCGTTTTTTATGTGTGTTCCTCTGAAGGCCATGTACCACGTTACATTATTTAATTAATAATAATTAATGCATATTTTCAAGGAAATCCCTCTCACCCCACTAGTTTCTTTCTTCTCCCAATGAAGCCAATCCTTATCTTTCTTCCTTCTCTATTAGGAGCTTAGGATGAAAGGAGTTTTTGCTAAGTTGTTCTTTCTGGGGATCAGATCTTGCAATCCAAGCAGCCTACCCAAACAGCTAGAGAAAACCACCTCTGGTAACACCTAAGGAGGAATATCTGGTTCTCAGCTGGAGCAAAGCCAGGGTGATTTATACTCTGAGTTATTTTGCTCAGTGAGCCAACATCATAAACTTAGGAGCCTTCCTTTTTTAGTGTTTGCTCATTTATATTTTAATACTACTTTTAAGGCAACAAAACACGTGTCATCAATAATAATCTAGAAGGTGACTGGAGCAAAATAAATTGAGCATGCAGTTTTGATGTTAATCTTCTTTCTAGAAGAAGGTCCTGAAGCGAAGAGCAGCTTGAGATGGAAGGCTTAGAGGTGCACCAGGGCAAGTCGCTTCCTTACAGAGACATGATTTCACACGAAGACTTCCCTGTCCCATCTTTAGTGTTAAGCACTTGAAAACCAAACTAAACTATTTGTATCAGTCAGGGCACAACCAGGAGACAGAAGGCACACAGTATTTGAATATGGAAAAAATTTAAATGTAACAGGACTGAAGTAACGAGAACCTGGTGAATAAGAAGTAAACTCTAAAGAATGCAAGAAGAGCAGATGTAAGGAGTGGCTATCACCATGAAGGCTGAGATAGTATATCTAAGAAGAAGCCCTTCCCCCTCTCAGGGTGGATCCAGACCAAGTTGGGAGGACAAGAATGTGGCTCCCTGAATGGTGGGTAAGTTGGCTGAGGTGCTCTGCCAGTAGAACTTGCTGGAGATCTGCCCTTTTGGGTGCTGGGGGAGTTGGCAGTGTCAGGGGGAGCTGGTGGCCCCTGGCCACTACTCCTTGCTGCAGGACAGAGAAATCATTCACTTCAGAAGCCCGACCCTGGAGCAAGCACATGCTGCAGGAGCTGGATGTGAGGAACACATCAGACTGAAAGACAAAAATCTCTTCTTCTTGCAGTGGCCCTCAGGTGCTATGGCAAATCTTCATATCACGCCAGTTGGCAAAGGAGAGATATTTACAGGGTTCAGCTCCATTTTTGCAGAGCGGGCAATGAATTTGGAGCCAAGAGTCCCCAAACTGGTAACTGGCACACTATTATCTGTGATTAATAGATACTATAGCTTGTTTTATGAAAGAATTTCCTACTCTTTTATAAATATCAACATTATTGTATGTGGCCCTAGTATAGGATTTAAGATATTGGACAAATGGATATTTGCTCTCAAAGTCTCTCTTTGCTCATTTACTTTCAAACTTTGAGTTTCTTGGCAAATCACCTATGTCATGGGCCTGAAACATTAGGGTGAGCTCTAATCCAATATGACCAGTGTCCTTACAAAAAGAGGGAGTTTAGAGACAGACACAGAGAGAGAACATTATGTGAAGATCAAGACAGATCAGAGTGATGCTTCTACAAGCCAAGGAATGCCGGTGTTTTCCAGCAAACCACCAGAAGCTAGGGGAGAGTCATGGAA
Organism: Mormoops blainvillei; assembly: GCA_004026545.1. Classification (NCBI taxonomy): domain Eukaryota; kingdom Metazoa; phylum Chordata; class Mammalia; order Chiroptera; family Mormoopidae; genus Mormoops; species Mormoops blainvillei. Next base: position 45,243 of record PVJD01001058.1, read on the forward strand.
CAAAGATTTTTTCTCACAGTCCCCGAAAGGAATTACCTTGGCTGACACTTTGATCTCAGACTTCCAGCCTCCAGGAAATGAGACAATAAATTTCAGTTGTTTAAGTCACCCAGTTTGTGGTACTTTGTTATGGCAACTCTTGCAAATTAATACAACAAACCATATCATACATGTGTATGTATATTGTATTGTATTAATTATATTATATTTCCTTTCTTGAACTACATTTTTTGGCATTAATAACTTTTTTCTCTCTGTGCCCCCTTACTTTTCTATATATCTATGACCAATGTACCCCAACCTCTCTAAGAGAAATGTACGTTTCCTTTTTAATTTATTTAAAAAAATCAGATAATCTCTTAGTGCCATTTTTTTGTTTTTGTTTTTGTTTTTTTCCCTTAAAGGTATCCTTCCTGGAGCTCTTTATTTTGTGCTTTGATCTGAGCCGGTTGCTTTCTAGAACTGCCACTTAGATGATATCCTGGTATCTCCCTTTTTATCATCCTGGGGGTCCTCTTTCCTCCCTTTTGTGTTGATCCCTTTAGTCTTCCTGAATCCATGTCTTTGTTTTCTTGTTTCTAAGAAAAAGTGGAGTAAGTGAGGTAAATTTTTTAAGAACTTGAATATTTGAAAATTGTCTTTAGTTTGGCCTTACATTGGATTGATAGTTTGGTTTTTGTGTTAGTTATCTGTTGGCACATAACAAATTACTCAAAAACTTAGTGGCTTAAAATAACAAACATCTATCACCTCAAAGTTTTTACAGATCAGGGATCTGGCTGAATCCTTTGGCTTAGGGTGTCTGACAGGCTACAATCAAGGTGTCAGCTGGGATTGTGGTCATTTCAACTTGATCTGCTTCCAAGCTCACGCATGTGGTAATTTGCAGGATTCAGCCCTCATGGGTTGTGGACTGAGGACCTCAATTTCTCACTGGTTGTTAGCTGGAGGTACCTCTCAATTTGTTGCCACATGGACCTCTCCATGGGGCAGCTCAGAAAATGTTGGCTTCCATCCAGGTGAGCAAGTGAGAAAGCAGGAGGCAGCCACAGTCCTTTTGTAACCTAACCTCAAAAGTGATATTCTAGCATTTCTGCTGTGTTCAGTTTATTCGAGGCTGATTAGGTCCTGCCTACATTGAAGGGTAGAAGTTTACCCTTCTACCCTTGGGCATGAACTCAGGAGGCAGGGATTATGGAAGCCATTTTGGAGGGTGCTTACCAACAGTTGTGTAAAGAATTTTAGACAGAAAAATAGTTTTTTTAGGTGTTATTGTTGCTTTTGAAAAGTCTAATGCCATTCTTATTCTAATCTTTTATATAACCTTTTTTTCTTTCTATGGAAATTTCTCTTTGCCTTCAAAATTCTGAAAATTTTTGGTGATGTACCTTGATATATGTCTATTTTTCCTATTGTGCTGGACATTCAGCAACCTCTTTCCATCCAGAAATTCATGTATCTGTGTTCTGAGAAGTTTCACGAATATTTCTTTCTCTTCTGGATTGTTATTTTGTATCCTGGTAGTTGACTGAATTCATTTATCAATTTTAATAGTTTTTCTGGTGAAATCTTTTTTTAAGTATATATTGATTATGCTAATACGGTTGTCCCAATTCTTCCCCCTTTGCCTCCTCTACCTGGTATCCCCATTCTCTTCAGCAATCCCCCCCCCTTAATTCATGTCCATGGGTCATGCATATAAGTTCTTTGACTACTCCATTTCCTATACTGTTTTAAACATCCCCTTGTCTATTTTGTACCTACCAATTTGTGCTTCTTAATCTTTGCCTCTTTTCCCCTACTCTCCCCCTTCCTCCTCCAACTGATAACTCTCCAAATGATCTCCATATCTATGAATCTGCTTATTTGCCTAGTTTGTTTTTAGATTCAGTTGTTAATAGTTGCGAATTATTTGCCATTTTAATGTTCATAGTTTTGATCTTCTTTTTCTTATATAGTTCCCTTTAACTTTTCACATAATGGCTTACTGATGGTGAACTCCTTTAGCTTTACCTCCTCTGGGAAGCACTTTATCTACCCTTCCATTCTAAATGATAGCTTTGCTGGATAGAGTAATCTACGTTGTAGGTCCTTGTTTTTTCATAACTTTGACTACTTCTTACCAGTCCCTTCTAGCCTGCAAAGTTTCTTTTAAGAAATCAGCTGACAGTCTAATGGGAACTCCTTTGTAGGTAATGCTCTACTTTTCTCTTGCTACTTTTAAGATTCTCTCTTTGTCTTTAACCTTTGTCATTTTACTTATGATGTGTCTTGGTATTGTCCTCTTTGGGTCCATCTTGTTTGGGATTCTCTGTACTCCCTGGACTTGTATGTCTATTTCCTTCCCCAAATTAGGGAAATTTTCTTTCATTATTTTTTCAGATGAGTTTTCAATCTCTTGCTCTTCTCCTTCTGGCACTCCTACGGTTCAGATGTTGGTATGTTTAAAGATGTCCCAGAGGCTCCTTAGCCTACTCTCATTTTTTTGAATTCATTTTTCTTCTTACTGCTCTGATTGAATGCTTTTTTCTTCCTTATGTTCCAAATTGTTGATTTGATTCTCTCCCCTCCCCTGTTGGTTCCCTTTAGATTTTTCTTTATTTCACTTAGTATAAACTTCATTTCTGCCTGAGTCTTTTTTATGCACTTGAAGTACCTAATGAGTTCCTTGAACATCCTGGTAACCAATGTTTTGAACTCTGCTTCAGATAGATTGCTTATCTCCAATTTGTTTAGTTCTTTTTCTGGATTTTGTTCTGTTCTTTCATTTGGGCCATATTTCTTTGTCTCTTCATTTTGACAGCCTCCCTGTGTTTGTTTCTACGTATTAGGTAGAACTCTAGATGGGGCAGAGCCTTAGGTAATTGCCAGTGTGGGGCAGCCTGTGTAAACCAGGTTGAAGGAGTCTCTGATATCATGTAAGCACTTTGTAGCTCTGTGTGGGGGATGGCTCAGAAAGGGGACAGTACTGCTGCCTGGGCCCTGGAGTTTTGCCCAGGAGGAAACTCGCCCTGATGTCAGTCACTTTACTTTCTCCCTGTGTGCCACTGGTGCCCTTCCAGGTGTTGCCCTCATGCTGAATCCCCTAGGGAGTGAGCCCGAGCAAGTCTTAGGTTCATTGCTGGCCCTTTAGGAGATGTCTCCTTTGAGTCCCACAGCTTCTCCTGCCACCCTGACTCCCACTGGTTTTTACAGCCAGAAGTTATGGGGACTTAACTTCCTGGCACTAGAAGCCTGGGCTGGGTGCTCTGGTCTGGGGCTGGGGTCCCTTACTCCTGAGGTATCCCCCCAATCTTTATCTGCCACATACGGATGTGGGACCACCTATTCTGTGTCCCTGTGCCTCTCTGCACCACTCCACCTCTCTGCACCTCTACCACAGCTCTGTGTCTCTGTCCCTGCTGCTTATCTGGATGAATGTGGCTTCTTTAAATCCCTGGTTGTCAGACTTTTATACAACTCAATTTTCTGATGTTTCTGGGTGATATTTGTTTTGTGGTCTAGTTGTAATCTTTTCTATAGTTGTACAAGGAGGCACGGTATGTTCACCTATGCCTCTATATTGACCAGAAGTCTCTCTAAATGTCTGGTAGAATTTTTAAGGTTCCCTATAGCACGAATAATTTCTTTGATGATTTTCACCTCTCCTCTGAACTAATAAATTATTCTATTACCTTTTGTCTACTATTTTTAAAGAAGTCTATTTGTTTTATTTTCTGGAGATTTCCTCATTTTTGTTTTTGAAATACTTTACTGATTTTAAAACTTTATGCCATGTTAATTTTAACTTCTTAGATATCTTTTATTTTGACCACAAATGTTTCTTTTTGTAAATTCTTATTCTTATATTATGGATGCCAAATCTTCTCTTATTTATGAGGATTTTAAATATAATTCATGAAAAACAATTTTTCTGGTCCCCACCCTCTTTGTTTATGTTTCTTTTCATGTTCTTTTAGTCTGTTTGTTTACTTTCATTTCTTATATTTATGTTGGAAGTTTCCCTCAAATGCCTTGTGTTCTTGACTATATTAAGACTGAGACTTGGGAAACCCACTTAATCCAAGCCACCTCCTTCTTAGTTCCAGGTGTCATTTCACCTCATCCAGGAGGGTGCTACAGTCTTCTAACCAGTCTTCTTGCTGACCGTGTCACCCTCTGCCCGCTCACTCTTCACCCTTCTCCAATTCACCCTCCACAGGGGGCGTAACTTTTATAAAATGCAAATCTAATGATGTTGTTCCTCTTGCTGACACCTCTCAAGGGATCCTCATCACCTTTGGGAGGAGAAGGCCGTCCCTGGCAGACCTGTAGCTGTCACGTTCTGAAGCTGCCCACCTCTGCTGCTCCTGCCCTGCACCAACCAGATCTCATCCCTGCTTCATCCTCCCCAACTCAAGCAGGAATTGAGGGCAGCCCTCTTACCAATGTAAGGGGGGACAGCTGTAAAAGGAGGGTGATTGCGTGGAAATAAAACAGACAGTCATGAGGAGAAATCAAGTCCCGAGTGACATCCTCGAACCTCTAGATCAAACTACCTGAAGCTTACTGCATTGCTGGACATTGCTATATACTAAGCCTATAAATTCCTTTTATTATTTATAGTGTGTGTAATCTTGTTACTTGCAACAGAAACCGTCACTGCTACGTCACCCGCTCAGTCCAGATGCACAGTCTAGCACGGGACTCTGCACAGTCAGTGGCCACCATGGCCGTTCCCCACTGGACTCTGGTTTCTACCCTGAGCGTGGCTTCTATTATGCAGCACTTCCCAATGGGCGCTGCCGCCAGAGTCTTAGAGCCTTCAAGATGCAAAGCCCTCACAGCTTCCTGGACAAGGTGAGATAGAGTACGTCTTGGTCATAAACGTTAAAAAAGAATTTTATGTGTTTGTTTATTCTTTCAACAAGTATTTGTTGAGGACTTACTCTATTCTAGCAACAGACGTCCTCTGTGTACTCATGGAGCTTCAAATATAGTGAGGAAGCAGACACGAAGTATGTAATTACCCAAATAAAAATACAATTACAAACCTGAAGGAACCGAACAGGGTTTTGAGAAAGCAGAAATGGGCTTTTCTTCATTTGAAAGTCCAGAGAAGGTTTCTTTAAGGAAGTAACATTTAGTTTGAAACTGAAGAATTAGTAATCATTACCTCGGAGGGAGACAAATTTTGGAGTGTTCCAGGCTGAAGGAACGAACAGCGGTGCAAAAGTCTCATAGGGAAAGACTTAATAGGTTTAAGGATCTGAAGAACAACCAGGTGACTGGTGCACAGTGTGTGATATGGTGAAGGAGGCTGGAACAGTAAGTGGGGCAGACCTTCTAAGGAATAGACTTGACCAGCATGGCTCCCAGGTACCTAGCATGACCCACTGGATGAATGGGCCTATCATTTATAGACATGGAATATACTGGTTGGGGAGAGACCAATAATTCGATTTTGGACAGGTTTAATTTGATATCTAAGTGGAGAGTCCATGGAGAGGTCTGGAAGTGTGGTGTGTGAGTCCTCAATATACAGAGGCTCTTTAAGGACATGGGAAGGGATGAGATCATCTATATTGAGAATATAGAGTTCCAAGGGAATAAGGTCAAGGAAGGATCTCTGAGAAGCTTAAACTCTTAAAGTTCAGCTAGAGGAGGAGGAGGATCCAGCAGATGAGTCGAAGAAATGATAGATAGCCAGAGAAGCAGGAGGTAGACCAGATGTCACGGAGAGGAGTATTTCCTGAAGGGTAGGGTGCAACTGTGTCAAATAATGCTGATGGTCAAGAAAGATGGAGGTTAAGAATTGACCATCAGATAAGGCAACATGGAGGCCCTTGGTGACTTTAGCAAGAGTTATCCTAGTAGACAAGTCTAGTGGGGGCAGAGTATGATTAAAATAGGGTAAAGAATGAGAGGTGAGGAAGTTGTGACAGTAAGTGTAAATAACACTTGAAAAATTTGTTGGGAGAGGAGGAGAGGAGAAGAGAGATATACCATGCAACAATGCTGGAGGGAGGCAGGAGAGGATTTTTTGTTTGTTTTTTTAAGATGGTAGACTATAATTTTTTTTTTAAAGAGAGAGGGGAAAAGAAGGAGAGAGAGAGGGAGAGAAATATCGATCGGTTGCCTCTTGTCTGCACCCCTACTGGGTCTCTGAACCTGCAATCTAGGTGTATACCCTGACTGGGAATTGAACCTGTGATCCTTCAGCTTAAGGGACAACACTCAACCAACTCAACCACACCATCCAGGGTGACATGTTTTATTAGAGTATGTTTTACTGTTAAAGAAAAGGCTGTAGGAAGAGATATACAGAAGTTGCGAAGAAAGAGAGTGGTAACAGATGTAGTGAGAACCCCAGAAGGCAGGAGGACTATAGAACCCATATAGAGTGATGTTTCCCCCCTGCCCCTTGCATTGAAGCAGGAAGAAAGGATAAGAGAAAGGGAGAATTGGGCTATGCAAAGATGGTGAATCCCCAACCTGGAGTCTTTTTTCCCTATGAAGTTTTGGCACAGAGCACCCTTCTCTCAGATAAGGCCAAGAAGCAAGGAAATATTCAGGATGTAGTAACTTGATAAAGCACAATAAAATTCCTTAACTCTTCATTGCTTCAAAAAGTTTTATGTTCCATAAGAAGTAAGAACATCTCTCTGTTGTTTTATTCTTGCTGGTTCCATTCATTTGTGCTTTTAATTGAATCAGGAACATAAATGGATTGATTCTCTGTTGACTGGAGGGTGAGTAGATTTGCAGGCAAGCCTCAGGCTTCACCCACCCCTGGCCTGGCCACTGACCTCCTATGCTGCCTCTCCCCTGCTACGACTATACTGCTGGTATCTTCTAGCTTTGCTTTCTGGTTACTCCAGTTTGACAAAAGGAGTAATAGCTAAGTACCAACCCTTGTTGTGAATGGGTGTTACCTCTTAAGAACTTGGAAATAGGGAAATTTAGACTTCCTTGGAGAGTTAAAGTCTAAAATCAGTGTAGAGGTGCGTAAAGGTGTTGGAGAGAAATGAAGGCACTCCCAGTGGGTAAGACTGGGCAACTCAAATATATTAATGACCAGCTAATGACTAACGGCTCATCAGTCAGTTTTAAAGAGTAGAAAAGGTAGAATAACAGAAAACTGTTGGTAGTGCTCACCAGAAAACTGTCTTACAGGTAGGAAGCTTTAGTTAATAGATTTTCAATGTTTTAATTTTATCAGCAAAACTGTTGGTAAAGTGGGGATGGATGCAAATGAGTGGCCCTCAAATTTTGATTGTATCTGAATCACCTGGGGAACCTGTGAAACTTAAAGGGCCAGTCCTCCTCTACTTTAACCAGCCTGGCTTTGTCAGCTCTCCAGGTGATTCTGAGGCACATTAAAGTGTGAGAATCACTGCTCCAGTCAACTGGTGTCAAGCATGCTGGTTCTGTTTGTAAGACCTTCCCTCCAGTGGAGTGGACACAGTAGGCCCTAAAAACAGAGGAAAAGGTCTTTAGCAGCAGTTGGATTTGAATCCATGGCCCCAGAGAGTCTGGAGCCTTAATTCATCCCCTTAGGTTGCTTGGCTGCACTACTGCCTACGGGGGACCTGGAGGCCCTAAATACAGTTGATCCCTCTAACTTCCCTTGTTCCAGCTCCGCTCTCACCAAACAACCTTCTGATTGTGAATTGTCTTTCTGCATATATCTGCAGACAGGTGAAGGATGCAGTGATTCTATGGACTCACAACTTTCTATTCCCATGACAGTGATTTCTCCTTGTTAATTGAGAAGATGTCCTTGAGCTCGGTTAGTGAGTCTATCTCCGGGATGGTAGTCATCAACCTTGGTCACCCAGCACCCAGTGGCCCTGGGCTAACTGCTGGTTACTGTTAGGGCTGCTGGGCTGCTGGTTTTAACCCTTCATGTGCTGCCAGCCTCAAATTTCAACTGGAGGAGAGAATTTCTGGGGAGCTTTGCAGAGCAGAGGAAATGTGAAAAGTTTTGCCAAGGGTGGCCTTCTAGGAACATCCTTTTATGAGACAATAAAATATTCAACTAGAAGAAGGAGATAAAAAAGAAAAGTGTGAAAAAAATGGAACACTGAATAAGGGGCTATCTAGACTTTAAAACCCAGACAGTTTTTTAGCATTACCGAGATCAAGTTAGGCCAAGAAGGGAGCAATCCTTTCAGTTGAAATATAATTAAAAAATATCAGAATATAATTTCTGTAGACGGAGTTCAGCCAGGGCACTGGTCTTATTGCCTCTGATCCTAAACAAACCCGTAAAGATCAGGTGGTCTAAGATGACAGCATCGAGGGGATAAAAGCAGGTGCACACAAAATGTTCTCTGAGTACAGGGACCTGAACGTCATCTTTCTCTCCAGTTCATCTTCAAAGATTTCCTTATACCTGTGCTTTAGCTGCTTATGATTCCCTCTAAAATGAGAAGAGGGGCATTTTAGGAATGTTCCTCAGAGTTTGCAAGCCTTTCCACACATTTGGATCTTAGGCTCGGACCTAGGACCTTTCCCGCTGGTGAGAAATCTAACCAGTAGGTAAGTCAACGAAGAGAGTTTGTCCTTTGTGTTTCCCAGTAGAGGGCATCCTTACATAATGAATTTCTCTTTACCCGCAGAATTATTTGCAGTTAACTGATGTGTGTTAGGGAACAGAGTTTGCTTCTAAAGGCTTCCAGTTCAGCTTGTTTTTGGCAAGTCATTTATACATAAGGTGTTAAAGTGTTAAGAAGATTTGTTCCAATATTTTTCTTAGTTGGGTAAGTGATAAGTTGTACCATTAAGGATGGTGGTAGCAGATCATAAAATAGTTTAAGTAAAGTTCTGCTGATTTTATTTACTCATAAATTCGACAAATATTGATTGAGTGCTTTCTGTGTGCAAGGCATGGGTGTGGGGCTGGGGCTAGAAGAGCTACCCCTAGTCCAGCCTCCCTGGGAAAGAATTTATGATACAGACAGGGGATAACACATATATGCGGGGAGTGAAAATACAAGACACAGTATATATTCTTGTTTCAAATGCTTGCTTATTAGGTGTAGTAATTTCTCTAATCTTAATTGCTGGTGGGCTTTAGAAATCTTTCCATTTCCTGTTGTAGATGGCAGTCAGGATATTCAAGTTGTTTTTCGAACCTTTTAGCTTGTGCCAAAATTGATTTGTTCAGGCCTCCTTTCTTCCTACTTTTGAAATCCAGCTATATTTTAAGAGGAAATTAATCTGTATGTTGCAATTCCACCCAAAATTTTAAAAATATATTATTTGGAAAGACTTGTTCATTGTCTTGGTTTCCTCTAAAGTCTTTCCATTTCTAGTGAAAAGGAGGAATTGTTGTAACTCGGCTCTCCTCGGCTCGCAGGAAATCTGGAGTGAAATTCGGAAGTGGCAGAGCTGTTTAACCTTTTCCTATCAGAGTGTTGACAATAGAAGGTTTGTTGAAAGTCTATGGGTTGAATGATATGCCGTAGGCTTGAGAGCAGGCCACAGGCTCTGGGAGATTCATTTGATCATTGCAGGCCAGTAACACCAGATGAGAAACGAGAGACTCTCCAAGTTCAGATGCTTTCTCCTCCTCCAGGATGGGACCACTCAGACCCGCACAGAGAACCAGAACTAGCAGTTTTGGAAGCCTGCCTTCTCACTGTGTGGCTGGCAGTAGCTTCCTAGGGTAGGCAGAGGGGTGCAGCCGGGCAGATGTGAACATGGAAATGCTTTTAATTTTGGACTCCACGTCCTCTAACAAATGGAGCATACTTGTAAGTTTGGGCTCCTCCAGAGGAAACACAGGCATGTGCTCAGTGTACTGGGTCACCACACTTTCTATAATTGTCCTGCTGTGGGAGACACCGGAATGGCCCAGGGTGCCATGCTGGAGGCTGGCTAAGTTTCTCTAATGACAGTGTCCACGGTAGGCATTGTTAGTGCTTCTTCATCCAGACCCCCTGTACTAGACTGGTACATGCACTGCACCCTCTAGGTGTGGCGAGTATTGGCTGCTAACGTGTCACAGGTGCTCCAGCGCCAGAGCACTCTGCCGCACTGAGGGGAGTCACCCAGCCCTGGAGTTTGGGCTCCTTTTGGCAATTCACAAACAATGACTGGTTGAAAGTGGTGTGTGCACAAAATGTTGGCCCCCTTTCCCTAAGACAGGAACCAATCGTGTGGTATGACTTATGCTCCAGGGCACCCCATGGAATCGAGCTGAAGGTAAAGTCCCCCTAAGACTTCCTTGCTTAACAGTTTTCCTGTCCAATCCTGCTTCCTCCTTCCCTTTTTCTGAGAACATTCCTGTAATAAATCATCCCAGGATCTGCTTCTAGAAAGCTTACCTGAGACAGCACCTCTTTTGACTTGGTAGGATATATAGTCTTTCTTACTTTATATAATGTTGGTCACTTATTAGCAGTAACCTCTTCCTTTCCCTTTTAAAATAATACTTTATTCATGTATCAGGTGGCTATGTGCTTCAGTCCATTCTGAAGAACCCCACAGGGTGAATCTTGTTAAATGCAAGCCAGTCATAGTTTCATCCTTCCTTCCAGTGAGTGGTTTAAAAACGGCATGTGACCCCATTCTAGTCAATGGAGCCTAAGGGAAGTCTGCTGCAGGGCACATGGACATGTTTTCTTTGATCTTAAAAGGTGAGCAAAGGAAAATGTGTGTTCGTATTACCATCTTTGTACATTGTCAAGTGAGAGTGGAGCTTCAGCAATCATTTTGTGATCACGAGGAGATGTTAAAATAATCTTAGACTCTGAAGGTTATGAAGTCAGTGAGCCATTGAATTACCCAATCCTAGAGCTTCCCCTAACCAATCAACTGTCCTGCTGTTAGTTTATAAAATAACAAAAGTTCATATTTGTTTAAACAGTCTTTAGTTGAATCTGCTGCTATTTGTAAATGAGAACATTCTAGATAACTATAATTATGGGCTTGATAAAAGTTACTTTCTAATAGCCAAGTGATATTGAGAACATAGAATAAAAAAGTAATACTCTCCATTCTATTTTCTGTCATAAAGAGAAGAATGGGCTGGTAATAATTTGTACAATATTTTGTTTTGGCTTATATAGCTGGTTTATTGAATGGGCCTAACTTAATGGAACCAAAAACAGGAAATGGGTTTATTTTTCTTCCATCACTGACTTTTGAAACATTCTTGGTTGCATTTCCTTTGCCTCCTCTTCCCTGATGACAGCTTTTGTTCACTTGCAGCTGTAAGAACAGTCTCATTCTTGTGTTATAAAATATAGTGCAAGTTAAGTCAATACTTTCAGTCTTCCATTTAATTACAAATATATTCTTTTCCAACAGCTCAGGCCTGAAGACTCAAGCTTGGGTTTCGTTCTTGCATCTTATTTTTCAGGGTCTTTTTTTAACTTGGTGCTCAGTGCATTTCCCTTGGCCAATACCTGCTGGCCACCATTCCCTCTGTATGGTTGGTGTCCAAATGCTGGCTCTTTCATGGGACACTTTTATGGGTTTCTTGAAACTTTCATGGGGGAACTCTTACACTTTGCACTCCTGAAGCTTTTGGGACCCCTCCTCAGCTCCTGTGCTCCCTCTCCCAGCTATATACCCCACACAGCCTCTCCCTCTTCCCAAAAGGGTGTCCTCTATTGGGGTGCCATAAAATGTCTTGAGTTTGGTTATCTTCCACATTATCTTCTTAATCAATTTACTTATGCATTTTTCACCCCAGTGGAGGAAGACCTGGAAGTTGCCCGATGCTGATCTCTTTCTCTTTGCCTTGCTTATTGCGAACAACTTCGGTCCTCACTTGCCCCACCCACCCATTCAGATTTCTCTTGGCAGGGAGCAGACACCAGTCTCCATCTGTGTATACTCCAAACTCCAGGCAACACACATTAAGTTCTTCTAAGGCCTCTCTCACATGTCCCACCCTAGAGGCCACACTAAATGGGCCTTCTAGATTTTACTCTGCCAGAGAGTGAGAATGCAGTCTCCCTAATCTCACTGACACCACATTCACCCTGAGGAGTTATACTTGGGATCTGTCTTTACTTGATCTGGGGGCAAGACGGAGGAAGCAAAGCAAATTTTCTACTCCAGTGAATCCCTGGCAGTGCTGCCTCCTTTCCTTTTCCTTTCCTTTCCTTTCCTTTCCTTTCCTTTCCTTTCCTTTCCTTTCCTTTCCTTTCCTTTCCTTTCCTTTCCTTTCCTTTCCTTTCCTTTCCTTTCCTTTCCTTTCCTTTCCTTTCCTTTCCTTTCCTTTCCTTTCCTTTCCTTTCCTTTCCTTTCCTTTCCTTTCCTTTCCTTTCCTTTCCTTTCCTTTCTTTTCTTTCCTCCCCTCCCCTTCCTTTTCTTTCTTTCTTTCTTTCTTTCTTTCTTTCTTTCTTTCTTTCTTTCTTTCTTTCTTTCTTTCTTTCTTTTCCTCTTTCTTTCTCTCTCTCTCCCTCCCTTCCTCCCTCCCTTTAATTGCCCATGTTTAACTCCCAGCCCTCTTTTTTCCTGAATGACAAACCATGAAGACTTGTTTTTGAGATGCTGGAGTTGTAATAAGATGGTGCCTCTGTCAGCTTGAATACCTGAGTGACAACATGGAGCAGAGTGTCCCATAAACCTTCCTTACATGTGTAGTATAGACAAAAAAAACCAAACCTTTGTTCTAAAGCACTGAGATTTTGAGGTTGTTTGTTATTGCAGCTATACCTTGCCCATCCTGACTGATATAGTTCTCAGCTTTGGGCCTTCTACTGAACTTCTAAGACAAGAAGAGAAGTCCCATTCACTATGCTGTCATTCTTAGAACTTAGGTTTCATTTTGGGGTATTTTTTATTTATACCCTAAATACCTGTAATCCCATAATGCTAAGATAACAACAAGGGCTCTAAACCTCTTGCTCATTTTTACCTCTGAAAATTTGTACTAACATCTTAACATATAGCCGCCTTTCCTGAAGTATCTTCATTTTCCTTTTGGTCTCTTCTCGCCCATGAATTTAAGTCATCTAATCAAATACTGATATTCATTGAACATTGTTTCAGATTGGATTCCCCCATATATAGGCTCTAAGAGCAGGTATTTATTTAAAGATAGTCCTAGGAAACGTCAACAGGTAAGTGGTGAAGTGAGAAGGAGATGGGTAGGAAGCTAATACCAAATATATTAATGTGCAGGTTATACTCAAGACACCTGTGCTCAAACCTGCTGGGGTCCTCTGGGACAGAGGTTTACAGAGATCTACAAAATTGTTCTACCCAAGGGCCAAGGATGCTAGGAGTATTAATCCATCAATCCGTGGGCATAATTGGTTGAGGACTGCTCCCAGGGGCATTTGTTCTACAGTTGTATTCTTCCCCTGCAGAGGCCAGCATAATCCCGCACCAGAAATGGCCTGTAGGGCCGATAGCAGGAGGTCTAGACCTGCAGGAGAATGGTGAGTGCAGAGAAGAACCCTGCAGTAACTACTACAATCATGTCCTGTGTTCAGAGTGCTGGTTGGGTGCCTTGAGTCCCAGGACAGAGGAAGGGAGGCAGGCAGGCATCCATTCACTAAACCACGAGGGAGGATGTTTGTTCGTAGAATGGCTAAAAAGAATCAATAGGAGCATGGAGGAAGGAGAAAATAATTTTACTTCGGAAAGCAGAGAAGCTGGATTTTGATTTGGCTTAGAGGTGGGCGGGGGGGAGGATTAAGTTAAGAGAAGCTTGTTTCAAGTCCAGGGAGTAGTGTTAGCACAGGTTTGGCTGCTGCAGCGTCAGATTATGTTTTGGGAAAATTGTCAGCAGTGGGTTTGACTTGGACAAAAAGAAATGGCTGAGAGGAAGTAGCAGATCAAGTTGGAAGAGCACTGGGTTGGATTATAGAGGACCAACAGTTCAATATGTGATATTTTCATGTTAGGTTAAGGAGAAAGTACTACTTTTTAAAACTTGCAGAGGGGCTTAAACTCTTGTGTCTGGACAGGAACCTTCAGGTAATGCCTGATTCCCCACATTTACTTGCCTCCTTTCTTCCTCCTTGAGCTCTGGGTTTGCTTTTTCTGGTCCATCTGTCTAACTGTCTCTTTCCAAATTCTATTAACTGATCGCTCCTTAGCTTATTCTAGGTCCTGTGTTCAGAACACGGGGCTTTTGCTGGTGTCTTTTTCCAAGGCGCAAGGCAGTGGCAGCCATCTTGGGTCCTGTCCACCCTGTGGCCGACTGTCTCCACTTTCTCCCTATGTTCCGTCTACTTCTGGCTCCTATGTGATCTACCTTGACCGTCCTACTTCCTATTTCCATCAGATAATTCTTCCTTTTATGCTGTAACGTGGGCTAAAGAGTTTATGCTAAACTCTTGTTCAATAATTGCAGTTTTGTTTTTTTTTCCCAAAGAACTGCACGTCCTTCTGAACCTATTGTAGCTATAGACTCATGACAAAATCTGCTAATACTTTCTGGAATTTGTTCTAAGTCACAGAAAATCATATTATTCTCTCATTTGATGGATCGTTGTTTCACATACACTATTTGAGAACAAGACTGACCATTGTATTTATAGTAAAATAAATAAATGAGTAAATAAAATGAGTTATTATTTTTTAGCTCTGCTAGTGAAGCAAGCATATGCTGAATAAAGCTAGCCCTAAAATAATTTGTCTGCACTATTCATGGACACTAATAGCTTTTCCAATTTGCTAAGCACCTGTTCTGCGCTGTTTATGTGAATTTACATTTTTAATCATTATGACAGCACAAGGAGACTTTCTTGTTATTTTCTTAAATTTACAAATAAAGAAATGGAGGCAGAGGGATGTTAAGTAACTTGCCTGAGGTCACTCATTTTGGAAAAAGCACAGTTAGGATTTAAACCATGACACTAGCTCAGAGTTCCAGCTCCTTTGTACTATGCTACAGTGTTAACAATGCATTTATACTGCAGGGGCTCTCAAAGTGTGGTCCGGGTACCAGCAGTATCAGCATTGCCTGGGGACAGGCTAGAAAGGGGAATTCTCTGGCCACGGCCCAGCCTACTAAACTGGAAATTCTAGGGAGGGGTCCTAGCAACCTTTGTTGAAACAAGCCCTCCAGGTAATTCAATGCATTCCAACATTTGACAACCTCTGCTAGATTGCCATCTATGTAGCAAGACATTTTTGATTTGCCCTTTGAGCTCTGCCTCCTTTTGGATATGTAGGAGAGGCTTCTATTATCTAAGCATCCACAGGGGAGCGGGTCCTAGTGTCCTGTTCAGAAGCAGGAGGGTGCTACCGATAGTCTCCCTAGCCCTTCATTTTCTCATCTGCTCACCTCCCTGGAAACTTTGTGGAAGATGAAGGAAATTCTGTATGTGATGGCTTTTTAAATACCAGCCAGCACTGATGAAATTTAAAGCCTGTGGGTAAGTCACAAAGCTGATCACCCATAACTGAGGATTAGCTACAATTATACTGCTGATAACCAAATAGGGAAAAAGTAAGAAATTTTGTTCCCTTTCTTTTTAAATTGTTACCTTTTACTGTGTGTTATTTACTGTAAGTGGATAAGGCTAGAATAAAGTACTTTTCATATTCCTTTCACAAAACCTCCAAAACCATACTGTGAGGATAGTGTTACCCCTGGCCTCAAACCAATGAGAGGCAATTTTGCTGTCTTGTTTGATTTTTGTCTTTTAAGGCAGGTCCTTCTCTGACACCCTAATTTTTACTGATCACCCCCTAGAGTTCTTTATTTCTCTTTGACATTGAGAGAAGCTATTTATTCTCTCCTGCTTTTCCCACCTGTCTGTTCAAGTTTTCATTCCTCTTGTCTTTTTGGTATTTTGAAGAACCACTTTATACAACACTAAGCTCAGTTTTTCTCTGTGCACCCAATTTCAGTTCCTGTAGCAAACCATATGTGCCAGCCTGTTTGATGTTCAGCTGCTGCCTGTCACCAGGTGTGGCCTTGGGAAAGGATTAGAGCAGTGCTCCTCAAACTTTACTATTCTACAAGGCACCCGGGAAAGCTTGTTGAAATACACATTTGGCTTCTCACAAGATCCTGGGCCCACACTTGGAGTGACAGTGCTCTGTCAGTGGCTCTTGACCCTGACTGCACATTGGGATCACTTGGAGGGCTTTAAAAACTGCTGACGCTTGGATTGCGCTCCATAGGCCGGGCCTCAGTCGATCTTGGGTGGGGCACGGACATTGGCAAAAGTTCCCTAGGCGACACTCATATGCAGCCAGAATAAGAGAAAGGCATTTCTTCAGTGGCTCCCTGAGACTGTGCTTCACGATGCCCCCCAAAATGTGTTCTAACTGATTAGAGGTAGAATGGTGTAATGGTAGAGAGCAAGACACTGGATCCTGATTTCCTGGGTTGGAATCCTCATTCCCCTGCAAATTAGCTGTGTGACCATAGATAATTTAATTAGCTTCTCTGTGCCTTAGTTTCCCAATCCGTAAAGTGAGGATAAAATGGCATGCTCTATTAAAGGATTATCGTGAGTTAAAATATGCAAAGTGCTTAGAGCTATATATTAGTTATCTATTACTATGAATTAATTACCCCCAAACTTACTGGCTTAAAGCAGCAAGTGTTTATTATCTCTCAGTGCCTATAGGTCAGGAATTTGGGGATACCTTAGCTGGGTAGCTTTGGCTCAGATTCTCTCATGAGGTTGTAGCCAAGGTGTCAGCTGGGGATTCAGTGATCTTGACAGGGGCTAGAAGACTATCGGCCCCCCACATAACTCAATCATATGGTTGTTGGCTGGATCCTCAGTTTCTCACCACATGGGCACCTCCATAGGGCTCCGTAAATACCCTTACAATGTGGCAGTTGGTTTCCCTCGGGGTGGCGGTGGGGGAGGAAAGAGAGAGAGAGAGAGAGAGAGAGAGAGAGAGAGACATCGAGACTTCGAGACATCAAGGCCACAATGGTGTTTTACGACTGAGTCTCAGAGGTCATACCATCAGAATCTGTTACATTTTATTCACTACAAGTGAGGCCACACTTGAGCCCTCAGGGACCTGCGGCTCCCTTTCCAAGTCTATCTCTACCACACTTTACAATACATGCCACCCAATTGGTGTCTCCTAAAATAAGGCCTTTGCCTGAGCTGGAGGGTCTCAACCTGGCAAACTTCTCCTTTTTCAGTACCACCTCTTTTGTGACTTTCCCCTTCATCTCACTCAAGAAGTAATTGCTCTCTCTTTGGTAGTCCCAGGGAACTGAAGTACTGTCCAACAAGATTTCCATGTGTGCAGTATGGTCTGTGTTTATACCAGTTATTTGAGGCTTGGGACCACATCTTGATTTATTCTTCTTTGGTTTGCACCTAGATAATGCCTCATAATGCCGCCCTTATCCAAAACCATTGCATCGTTGGAAGCTATTGTGGTAAATATACTGCACAACTTCTAACATTGAAGCAGCAATCTGTAAGCCATTACATGACTATTTTTTAGAGAAACATGACTATTCATTCTAAGTGAACCAGATGAGGACTATTAATAGTTCTACATCAGCTGAGCTCAGAATTTGCCATCAAATGGGTTATAACAAAACTTGTTTTCAGAACGTCACAAAATCCATATAATTGACTCTAGAAACACGTAGGACCAGCTGCATTTGTCACTCACCAGATGAATGGTAGTCTGATTCCTTTCTTTCTTTCTTTTTTTTCTGATCCCACATGTAGGAAAAACCACACCAGGGATGCACCAGGGGCAGAAACTGGGGAATTGGGGAGGCCTGAAGAGACAGTCAAGAAACTAGGACCTTACCCAAGGCTGACACTGTTCCTATAGAAGAAGTGGCCTTTTGAATGAAATCCTGAATCTTCTTTTGCTTAGGAAGCAGGTAGTTGGGATTTTACTTTTGTTTTCAGTTGACCCTAAGAGAGGAAAACTGACGTAGGTGGTCCAAAGGAGAAGTTCATTTCCAAGGATTTGAAACTAGGAAAATGATGTGCAATGGTTTTGAATAGAATACCCTCCATGGATCCTACTGCCCATATGAATAAGATCAATTCTAGTATTATTATTTTTGTCAGTCCTAAAATATCATCTCATTATCTTTTGTTCTTCAAGCACTGTTCCTAAAATTCTAGAATTTGCCAAAAAGTTCACATTGACCTTTGAAATTTAATAATGATGTCCAGAATCTTCATGTTTTTATTAATTTTTGTATGAACTTCTTGGATATATACCCCGAGAGTATAGCCCCATTCACTAAATTTTAACCCTGGATGCAAATCAAGTTCTCTTTTCTGCCCCTTTCTTAGTTGCCTGCAAAGCAGAGGCCAAAATGTCAGTAAGAATGACATCAAGTGAGAAGAAGATTTAGTTTTCTCTTCTTTGTTAATTACCAATTTAACCCTGTATTGGTCATTTAATATACAAATCTCATAACACAGTCTGTTTGCAAAACTTCATAACATTCACTGAAAAGAAAATGTGATATATTATTGAATCCAATGCCTGAGGTTTTGAATGCACACAGAAAAATAATTAATATACATTATAATCTATTTTCACAGGTCACGGAAGTATTATAAAATTAAATTTTCAAACCTGAGCACTTGGGGCCCCCTGGTGGTCCAAGCTCACCCAGGTTTCCTCATATCACCCACATCAGAGCTTCCAAGTCAATCCCAAATAGATGAAGCCAGATTGTTAAAAGCAGGGGTGAGAGAGAGAGAGGTGGAAGGGGGTTACTGCTTAGTTCAACACCTGCCCCTCAAAAAATGCTGCACATATGAAGCAAACATATCCTGAGATGTTCACGGCTCACGGGCCTCCCTCATAGGCTCCCTGCAGCCTATGCACTAGAAAGACTCCCAAATCCATATCCATGGTACAGACGTCTTCCCTTAATTATGGGCACGTATCTATCCTACCATTGGCATCTTCACCTGGATGTTCTACTGCTATTTGAAACTCACCTATCTCACACCGAAATCACTGTCCTTCCTCTGCTCTTTCCCCAGGATCCAGAAATGTGGGAATCCTCTGCAAGGCTTTGTCCCCCTAAAACTCCATGACTGCCTGACCACAGAGAAGGGTAAAAATAGTGTCTGTCATACTAGGTTTTGCCAAATTGTTTTCCAGAAATAGTTGTGTCAACCTATATTCCTAGCAGCAGTGTATAAGAATTTCTGTTTCTGCATCCTCTCCATCATTTGGAACATTAGGTTTACACTTTTACCAATTTGATGATTGTGAAATGGTAACTCATTTTGATTTTATTTTGAATTTCTCTGATTATCAGTAAGACAGAGGATGCTTCTGTATGTTTATTGTACGTTCATTTTTTTCCTCTGTGAACTGCTTATTAAAAATATCTTTTGCTCATTTTTCAATTAGACCGCTTCTCTTTTTCAGTTGAAGCACGTTGTATACATTCTGCATTATCATTGTGTAGAAGCGTCGCTTAACCCCTTGATGGTGTTATGTGTGGAAAATAACTTTTCCTAGATTGTAGCTCCTGGTTTGTCTTTTTTATACTGACTTTCATCACAGATGAATTAAAAAATTTAATGCAGTAAACATGTCAATCTTTTATTATTTGTATTGTGCTTTTGCATGTCTTATTTAAATGATGCTTCTACTTTCAGGTCATAAAGACATTCTCCTATTTTTTCATTCCAATTTTTAAGCAGTTTGGGGTTTCATATTAGTTCTTAATTCAGCTGGAATTCATTTTTATTTTTGTACAAGGTAGAAATCTAATCTGCTTAAAAATATGGACCACTAATTACCACAGAGATTATTGACTAACTTATCTTTTCCCTATTGATCTGCAAGTGCATTTCTGTCAAATATGAAGGTTGGTGTGTGTGTGGGTCCCTTTCTGGGCTCTCCATTTTATACTGTCAGTCATTTTATCTATATTTGTGTCGAACACACCTTTGAGATTTATGTTCCTTTAAAATAAGACTTGATGTCTGGAAAGGCAAATTTCTCTATTTGTCTTCAAATATTTCTTGATTATTTTCAGGACTTTCTCTTCTATGAAAATTTTAGAATTAGTATCAAGTATAGTGAAAACATATAGATTAATTTGGAGACCATTTACATTTTAAAAATTGAGCCTTCCTAGCAATTAATAATATATCTTATTAAAATCAGATTTTTTTGTTTTTATTTCTTTTAGATTTATTGAAATATAATTTACATGTAACATTGTGTAAGTTTAAGCTGTACAGTGTGTTGATTCTACACACTTCTACATTGGGAAATGACCGCAGTCATGGCTAACACCTCTATTATGTCACATAGTTACTATTTCTTCTTTCTGCAGTGGAAACATTTAAGATCACTGTCTTAGCAATTTTCAACTATATAATACGGTATTAGTGACTACAGTCACCATGCTGTACATTAAATCCCCAGGATTTAATCATCTTAAACCTGGAGGTTTGTATAACAGCCAAGATAAGGGAACAACATATGTGTCTGTTAATATGGAAGTGGATAAAAAAATGTGGTATATAGAATGGACTATTATTCAGCCATAAGAAAGAAGGAAATCCAGCCATTTTTGACAACATGGATGTACCTTGAGGGCATTATGCTAAGTGCAATAAGTCAGAGCAAAATCACTTTTTCTAGCTCTATTACTGTTGCACAAAAATGCAATTTATCTTTGTATATGGATTCTGTTTCTGGAAATCTTGCTAAGCTTTCCTGTTAATTATAATAAATTACCCATACAAGCACATTCTTTTGGATTCTCTACCTCGATAATTGTACTGGTTTTAAAAATATCCACAAATTCTTTGATACTTACCCCTTCAAAAGATGGAACCTAATCTCCCTCCCTTGAGTGTGTGCTGGACTTAGTGAGTTACTACTAATCAAAAAAAGTGGAAGTGATGGTACGTCCCTCTGAGATTTGGTGATGAAAGACCCTGAACCTTCTCTTTTGCCCTCTGTATATCTGTCTCTTTCTCTCTGCGATGACTCATTCTGGGGGAGCCAGCTACCATGTCCTGAGAACACACAGGCAGTGCTGTGGCGAGGTCCGTGTGCAGAGGAACGGAGGCCATCTGCCAGCAGCCACTCGAGTGAACCATCTGGGAAATGGATCCCCCAGTCCCGGTGCAACCTTAGCAGGTATCTTAATCACAACCGCTTGAAAGACTCAGACTCTAAACAGCTTCTGGATTCCTGACCCTCAGAAAATGTTTGAAACAATAAAGATTTGCTGTTTTAAGCTATTGAGTTTGGAAAAATTTGATACACAACAGTAGAAAACCAGTACTATTGTCATGTGCGTAGTTTGCTAATGAGGGCAGTGTTTCTTTCCAACCCTGAGGGCCTCTGCATACAGTGTACAGTTTGTTCCATTCTTGTACTTTTAATTTCTTTTTCTTTACAAGAGCGAACAAAAACAGTGATGGTAGCTTACTTGTGTTGGTCCTGATTTTAGAGAAAATGTTTCCCAACATTCCATTTGTAAAGTATGATGTTTGCTATGGATTTTGGAGGGGAGTTCCACATTATTAGGTTATCAGCTCCATTAAATTTCTTTTTATCTAACAGATTTTATTTGTTTATTTAAAAAATCATGAATGGCTATTATATTCCAAGAAGTCATTCAATAAGACATACTGCGGTGATTTTATGGGATTCTCCTTAATCTGTCAATGTAGCGAATTATAGCTCACTCTGTTTTTGAAAGGTTAAACCATTCTTTCATGCACAGTTTGGTCATGATGTGTCTGTCGTTAATGCATTATTAGGGCAAGCTGAGCTTTGTGTTTAAGGTTTTTGTATTGATGTTTTGAAGGGACGCTCTCCTGTAAATTTCTTTTCTTTTCTTTTTTTGGTCCATGTCTGATTTTCATTTCAAGATGGTGGTTATCTCTTAAGAAGAATTGGGGATTATTTCCATTTTTTCTACTTTTGGCTAGAGTTTATGTAATGTGGAATTAAATATTTCTTGGCTATTTGTCTAACTTGTATCTAAAACTATCTGGACATGGTGTTTTTTTCCAAAGCTAGATTTTTAAAAACTGAGGATTCAGTTTCTTTACTCTTCTTACTTCTACTTCTTGATTCTGTTTTGGTAAGTTACAATGTTCTAGGAAATGTCTATTTCATCTAAGTCTTCAAATTTATTAGCATAAAATTTTATATAATTTATGATTATTCTAATCTTGGCTTTATCTACAGTTTTGCCATCTTTTTCATTGTTAAGTGAGCTTTTTTACTTTCTTTTCTTGATGAGCTACCCTTTCTATTATATGTTTATTAAAAATGTCATTGGTTTCTCTCCTTGCTGATTATTTCCTTTCTTCTGCTTTGGGTTTATTTTATTTTTTATAACTTTAAAAAAATTGGCCCTGGCTGGTGTGGCTCAGTGGATTGAGTGCCGGCCTGGGAACCAAAAGGTCGTGGGTTTGATTCCCGGTCTAGGGTGCCCAGGTTGCAGGCCAGGCCCCCAGTAGGGGGCAGACGAGAGGTAACCACACGTTGATGTTTCTTTCCCTTTCTTTCTCCCTCACTTTCCCCCTAAAAATAAATAAATAAAAAATCTTTAAAAAAATGGGTGCTAAACATCTTAGTTTTCAACTTTCTTTTCTAAGATAAGCAATTATAGCCAAAGAGATAGTTCTCGTGTATTATCATAATAGACACGTACCACAAACTTTGGAATGTGGTATTCCCATTATTGCTTAATTCCAACTACTTTAAATTCTTTTCTATAATTCCTTTTTGGACAATGGATTGTCGAGAAATGTGTTTTTAAATCTCCAACACATTTTATTTATTTATTTATTACATATTTCTACTTAATTATATTGTGGCCATATGATACAGATGCTTTTAAACTTACTGGAAATTGCTTTAGGGCCTGAAATGTGGTCAATTTTGTAAATGTTCTTTGAAATAAATGTGTATTTAATGGGTTCTATATATGTGTATGAGATGAAGTTTGTTAATTGGGTTGTTTGTATATTTTATATACTTAAGTTTTTTTTCTGCATGGTGTACTGATTAGTGAGAGAAATGTGTTTATATATGATTTCACTTCCTGTAGGATCTAATGGACAAAATAAACTAACAAAATAGAAACAGACTCAGCTACAGAGAATAGACTGACAGCTGTCAGAGGGGAGGTTGGTTGGTTGGCTGGGTAAAAAAGGGTTAGAGATTAAGCAAATACAAACAAACAAACAAACTCACAGACAAAGACAATAGTATGGTGATTACCAGAAGGAGAGGGGGGTGGGTGCAGGTAGAAGAGAGTAAAAGGGGGATAAATGGTGATGGAAGGAGACTTGACTTTGGGTGGTGAGCACACCATACAATATACAGATGACATATGATAGAATTGTGCACTTGAAACCTGTATGATTTTGTTAACCAATGTTGCCCCAATAAATTCAATAAAAATTTTAAAAAAGAAAGAAAAAATCTTTATTTCTCCTTTTTCTTCCATTTTTTTTAAATTAAAGATTTTATTTTTTATTTTTAGAGAGTGAGGAAGGGATGGAGAAAGAGAGGGAGAGAAACGCTGATGTGAGAGAGAAACATCAATTGGTTACCTCCCACATGCCCCCTGACCAGGGACTGAATCTGCAACCCAGGCATGAGCCCTGACTGGGATTTGAACTGCTGACCCTCTGGTTTTCAGAAAGATGACCAACCAGCTGAGCCACACTGGTCAGGGCTCTTCCATACCTTTTGCTTTACATATTCTAGGGCCCTAATTTTTAGGTGCATATAAGTTTAGACTTGTATAACTTCCTGGTTAGGTAAATGACTTATCATCATCTCTTTATCCTTGATCATGCTTCATTTGAAAGCCTATATAATCTGATGTTACTATTACTATACCAGCTTTCTTCTGATTGATGTTTACTTGGGACAAACTGTTTATATCATTTAACTCTCAGTACTTCTGTGTCCTTATATCTGAAATACGTATTTTGTAAATAGCAGATAGCTGGAAACAACTTGGCAACCTTTTCTTTTAATGGACTAATTTAGCCCAATAACATTAATTATGATCACTAATGTATTTAATTTATTTTTACCATCTTAATTTGTGTTTTGAATTTGAACTAACTTTCCTAAGTTGTCACTTTTTTCCATCTTGCCCTCTTTTGATCAGTACACTTTGTAACATTTTTTCTTCACTCTTTGAAAATTTTTCTCTTTTTCTTTTAATGATTACTGTTAAAATACTAACATGCATACTTATCGTCTAAAGTTAATATTTCTACCCTCCTGCATACAATTCAAGAATCTTAAAACACTTTAACTCCTATCACCTACCTTCCTACTTTATATTATTTCCCAGTATTTTATTTCTATTTTAATTTTAACTCCCAGGTTAGATGTTATGATGATTATTTTCTATATTTCATATATATAGAGACTCATATGTTTACCAATTTTGTTTCCTCACTGTGCCTTCCTACACCTCAGATCTCTCTTTGTGGGTCATTTTCCTCTTACCTGTAGTACGTTCCTTAGTGGATGCTTCTAAGGAGTCAATAATCTCAGGTTCGATTTTCTGGAGTCTTTATCTTCATTCTCGAATAAGGTTTCATCAGGTGTAGGACAGGTTAAAGGTTCTTTTTCTCTTCACAGTTGGATATTACACTACTGTCTTCCAATTTGTACAGTTGTTGTTGCAACGTCAACCTTCGGTTGAATTATTGTTTCTATGTAGATAACTTGAAGAAAATCTGACTTTTTAATCTTTAATTTCCTCAGAACACCAGGAGTTGTGGCTTTTTCCCAAATGAGGATGGAGGAGAAAGTGTTGGAGTTTTAAAGAGCGAAGAAAATATAATCTGGCAGTTTAAGAGCTTGAATGATGTATGTTTGCTGGCACACCAGAGGCCCACTTAAAGCCACCAATTAGCATGGTTGTGTGTCTTTGGATCCCCTGTTGGCCGACCTGAATGTAGGTTACAGGAAGTGAAGCGTTAGATTTAAAGAGGGAGGAGGTTCTGCTCAGTGAGTTTATTAAAAAAAAAAAATTTAAAGAGGAGAGTGAGAGGAATAAGGGTCTTGACGGGGAGAGAGAGGAGAAAGAACACAAGGGCGGAGAGGGACAGTGAAAAGTTGGTGAAATCGACAAATGGGAGGGCCCAGCAGGTTTGATGATTGTTCTTGTTGGAGGCACCAGAGGGGATGAGCTGGAAAAGTAGGCAGTGGTGAGTGAAAGCGGGATGCTTAGAAGTGCTATTAACTGAAAATAAGGTGTTTTTCTATTCCTGTGCTAATATAGATGATTCCGATGAGCTATTTAATACATCATAGTAACTTTTATGGTGAGGCCCCCTTGTGATTCTTCTTCCAAGTTGTCTCGGCCCTTCTTGTCTTTTGATCTGCCAAAATGAATTTTAGAATCAGTTTACTAAGCTCCTTGAAACGCACTGTTTGAGACTGTGGGATAACAGAAAACACCTCTGCTGGTCTCTGCTCCCAGCTCCTGGCACGGGGCTCCTAAGCCCCTTGTACCTTCCTAAGTGATGAGACCGTTAGGAGCACCATTAATTCTATTGAGGCAGCTCCGAGTGGGCCCTGGGTGGCTCCTGGTTCAGGATGGTCACGAGAAAGACCAAGCCATGATTAGAATGATGGTTAAAATTTTCAGCCCCACCTTCTATCCTCCAAGGGGTAGAGAGGAACAGGAAATGGAGTTAGTAATTAATCATGCCTACATGAAGAAGCCTCCGTAAAAATCCCAATAGTCGGGGGTTTGGAGAGCTTCCCCCTAAGTGAATACATCCACTCCAGGGTGGCGAGACACCCCAGCTCCTTAGGGACAGGGGCTCCCGCACTTGGGACCCTCCCAGACCTTACTCTGTGTATGTCTTCATCTGGCTGTTCATTTGTGTCCTTTTTCATATTTTTAAATAAACTGGTAAAGGTAAGTAATTATTTCCCTGAGTTCCGTGAGCCACTGTAGCAAATTAATTAAATTGGGAGTCTTGGGAAACTCTAATTTGTAGCCATAAGTCCGACATAAGTTGCGGGTACCTTGGGCACCTACTGCTTGTGATTTGCATCTGAGGTGGGGTAGGAGCAGTCTCCCATGGGACTGAGCGACCTGTGCGATCTGACACTGTCTTCAGGTAGATGGTGTTAGAATTGAGTTAAACTGTAGGACCCTCAGCTGGTGTCGCAGAGAATTGCTTGGTGTGAGGAAAACCGCCCTCACGTTTGGTGACCGAAAACATCAGGAGTGAAGTGTTCTGTGTGAGCAGCACAGGTGGCGCACATGGGAGGACTGGGTAGTTTTTCTAACTCAGAGATTTTGACTGGAATTATAGGTTAATTTGGATGAGAATTTTTTTTTTTTTAAAGATCGTCTTCCCATCCAGGTGATTCCCATTAATTTAAGTAATATCCTCCAACCTTTGCCTACATATATTAATTTTTCCCATTCGAAGGCTTTCATATTTTCTGTTAGATTTCTATTTTAAAACTTTTAATAGTTTGGGTATTTTCTTGTGTTTTCTGTGTAGGCAATCAGATGTGACTTGATTGGACTTCTTATACCTCTTAACTCTTTTCTCATCTTATTGTACAGCTCAGAAATCTAGATCAATGTCGAACTGAAGCACTGATAGCAGGAATCCTTGCCTCTCCTGACAAAGGTAATGCCTCTCATTTATCTCAATTAAGAATGATACTTACTATAGATTATTGGGTAGACACCCAGTTACTAAGGTCTTTTTCTGACAACAAAGTCTAAATGCCCGCAAGCATTGGACTGTTTAGCTTCCCCAGGGTGCGACATTTCATCTCCTGCCGGCGGGTTAGGTTGGCCTGACAGTCAGTGTTCTCAGTGCCCAGACAGGGAGGGCACTTGCAATCTCATCATTAACTGACCTCCCTGTTTCAGTTTGGTGCCTTGCACCTTCCCTTCACTGCGTCTGTTCACCCAGTTACAAACCTATCTGGTACAACCCATCCAGGGTACAGATTTGTCTCTTGCTAGGGTTGAGAGACTCTGCACTTTTGGAGGGGGGACCAACTTCTTATGTAGAACTTCACCCAGACTTCCTCTTTGCAATGCTACCGTTCACTGAGCTTTCAGAGGTGCTGGGAGCCTCCATGTCAGGCTCCTCTGGGTTTCCGGGGTGTGAGTCAGACACTCCATGTTGCCTTCCTCCCTCCTGCAGACGGGCTGCTGGGTTTCAGCTTCCCCTGCTCTGCAGAGTCAGTCCTTCTGACCACTTATTCTTCTGCTTTCCTTCTTCCAAAACTTTCTTGACGTTTCTTGTCTCTTCTGTTGTCTTTGTGGGCTTATTTCTTTATTCCTTTTTGGAGTTTTAGAGGAGAGTAAGGATAAATAATTGGTTTATATTTCTAATGTTTAACTGGAAGTCCTGATTTATCTTTTTCATCCCTTTCTTTCGTAATTTCTATGCCACCTAGGTCATCATTTTATGAATGGACAGCATATGGCTAGATTAGAAATCTGATTACAATCTGCTTGGAGAATATTTTTAAAAAAATTTTTGGTATATTTTATTGAGTATGCCATTTCAGTTGTCCCATTTTTTCTCCCTATATCTCCTCCACCTTGTACCCTGGAGAGTATTTTTTTAACTGGCAAGTTTAACTCATTTGTATTTATTGTGAGTATCGTTGCACTTGAATTTATTTATTTCCATTATCTTCATATTTTTGTATACCATGGTTTTTCTTTACCTTTCTCTTTTTTCTGGTGTCTATTTTATTGAGTTTTCCTCAATCCCTCCTTCCTCTTTATTAGTTTGGAAATTATAGATCTTATCTGTGTGGTTTTAGGGATTGCACTTAAAACTTAAACTTATGCATTTTATTTAATCAAGCCTAAGTATAAACACCTATGCCCTTATCCAAAACCCCTTAGAAGGACTAACTCTTATTATAAACTCTAGGCTACTAGCCCCTCTGGTTGTTCAGGACGCCTCCGACTTCCGTTTAGCTCTCCGGATTTCTGAACACCCAGATTAGTCATCGCTGCTGCGGTTATTGTCACTGTTTATTGAGCAGTTTCTTTGTTCACAATGGCATCTCCCATTTTTCTTCTGGTTCAATTAACCTGTTACTGAAGAACATGCTTTAATAGTGTTGTTCTGTGAAAGCCTTTGAGTAATACATTCTCTAGACTTTAGGTAACAAAAACGTACCTATTGCACTTGTATTTTAAATCTTGGTTTGCTGGTTATATAGTCTTAAGGCCGTTGTTAGCTTTCTCCACATGTTGATGATATCGTACATTGTTTCCTGACACCAGCTGTTATTGTAGAAACACTTCCAATTGTTCCTTGTAGGTAATTTCTCCCCATTTTTTCCTTGTAAGAATCTCTCATTGTCTTTTTGTTCTCCAGGTTTATTTAAATATATCTAAGGATGGATTTATTTTTATTTTTTATGTTTATAATATTTAAACAATTTATCCAGGTACGCATTTATTTTTTATGTTTACAAACTTTAGTGCTTCTGAGGATTTATGTCTTTCATTAGTTCTGGAAGATTCTCAGCTGTCATCTTCTCAAATATCACCCTTCTTTCTTTCTGGAACTCCAGTTTTATGTAAATTAAATGTTCTCATTCTCCCCTGCCTTTCTATTCTTCTCCTCCTCTTTTTCCTCCTCTTCCCCTCCCCTCCTTCTTCTACTTCTGAATAATTTTCTCTCTTCTCTCTTTTATGATACTATTTTTTTCCTTTTTCAATTTAACTAATTTGTATTTTAACCCACCTGTTCAGCTATTTTCCCCCCAGAGTATTATATTTTTTATGATGGTTCCCATTTCTTCTTTCAGCTCTTTATTAGAAACATACTTATTTTCTGATTTTTTTCTGCTTATTCTATTATCTAAATTGCATATTACAATTTGTAGTATTTGCAGACTTGTGAATAATTTTTAATGTAAGTATATTTTCATCAAGGATTAAAATTGTCGTGCATGTGTGTTCATGGGTGTTGTGTGCAGCCTACATGTGTATTACATAGATGTGATGGAAAGGGAGCGAGCTCAGGAGCTGGGGAGACATGGATTTCAGTGTCAGTTCACTTCTTATTCATTGTGTGACCTTAGACAAGTTATGTCCTACCTCTGCCAAGGTTTCCTCATTTTAAGAGCATGGAACCTGAGCAGCAAGGGTTGTGCAGTTGGCCTGTGATAATATTGGCCAAGCGCTTTGCACAATGCCTGGGGCATAGCGATGGTGTCTTCAGAATGTCGGCTGCCATTATCAGTATAAGCATGAAAAATTATTAGAGCAGTTACTTAGTGCCAACTGCAGTGCTTGCTCTATGGTGTATTTGTCTTGTAACCTTGCTGATCAGAATCCTGAGAGGCAACGAGGTGGGACTACAGAAAGAGAAGCAAAGAAAATGAATCTTCAGGGTCTCTGTGGGGGAACAGCTCCTCTGACATATTCTTGGGTAGTTCCAAGACTAAACTGTCTTTTTTTGGGGGTGGGGGTCACTCCATTTCTGAAAGTCAGTAGTTAACGTAATTCCCTTAAGTCTCCTGGTTGATATTCTCCTCCCTTTGAAATGGTTCTTCCTTCGAAGGTGTCCTGCCTGTGCTGTGCATGACCGACGCTGTTTCTCGTGTTTTCACTTTTTTGTTTTTCTGCTCTTTTGGCAATCACCGGTGTGACGGATAATCTCCGGTGCCCATCCCCCCATGTGCTACATCTTATCTGATCTACATTTATCAAAATATTATTTACGCCTCTTAAAATATTAAGAACTTTCTGAGTTACACTGCTCTCCCCTCCTTTCTGGTCCTTATTGTTCTTAGAGTTTGTAACACACCATTTAGCACTTATTATTTCCTGCTTCTGTTGCTCAGGTTAGGTAGTGAACAACTTGAAAGTTGGGCCCATATTTTGGAGAAACTTTATGGCTCATATCAATCTAATTTATATTGTTGCTTGTCACAGATTCTCTCTTCTGAGACATATTTCCCAGGTTCCTAAGCATATACAATGTTAACTCATATAATTGTCAAAGTGAAATATAGGTTTTACAAAAATAAAAGGTGGGGGGCTGTGAATATCCTCTTCACCCCTTTACTAGGACTGTTAATACAGTTTATGAATTCTCTTTCTGTTTTTGCCCTCTATTTGTTCTGTGCTAAGTGAAACACATTTTTTTGGTAGTATGTAAATAATAAATGCAAGTGAAGCATCCCTTTTATGTCATAAACTATATTTGCCTCCAAGCCAGAAAAATGTGGAAACTTGCTTACAATAATGGAAAAAATATCACTAGTTTTTACTTTTAAAGTTTTTACTTAAAAACCTATTAAGATTATCTCAGTCAGCATTGAATTTGAAGCTTCCAGTGATGGCTTTTTCTACTTTTATTGTGGTCTTCTAGATCATACCTATTAGAGGACTGACCGACACATTTCTATTTCTTTTCACTGAGAAAGGACAATAGAATTATTTAAGTGCCAACAGGTATTTATAGAGTTGCATATTTGTCCAGTTCACTTTCTTTTTATTTCCTTAGACACAGTTGGGATTTAAAGAGAAACAAAGCTATAGACATTATAGTCAAACAATTAACATTAAGAGCAGAATACATCAGTTTTCCTTTAAAAAGTCAGAATTTCTCCCATATTCCCCAAAGTGTGTTATTAATTCTCTTGGCATGTTACACAGCAACATGAGAGTATTTATGAATGTGGCTACTTCTTTTAACAAGTTCCAATAACTGCTTCCTAAACTTGTGTTTTTATATCAATTACATACAGTAAGCACTGAAATCAACCAAAGAGAACTGCAGAGGCCAGCCTGAGATATTCACGTTAAATGAGGACTGCCGCCTGCCAAAAGTAAAATGTGGACATAATTTTATAACACCATTTTATAATTAAAGTCATAAGTGAGGTTTCCTGCTATTGTTTAAAAATGTGTCATGATAAATTTAAATCAAAGATATGGGCAAAGAAAGGTCTGCAAAATAACAGATGAAGGCAACTAAGATGGTACAGGAACAGGGCCCGGTGCAGAAAAGAAACACATGCAAACAATTTTAGTGAAATAATTACATTTATTGTAGATGGAGTTCTGTTTTAGAAACTATAACCACTTAGAAATGGTTTTCATTCATGTCAGATTGAGGTTAACTTGTTGGTACTGTCTGTCTACAGAGAAATTTTTTTTTTTTTTTTTACCAGCAGGGAAATTTAATACATTGATTTAGTGATAAGACCATGTCTTCCAACCAAGTATTCACCAAAGTCCCCTAAAACTGAAGAATGCGACTCCAACATGGGGAGCCCACAGTGCCAGATTTAGCAAATAAAAATACAAGGCACCTAATTAACTTTGAATTTCAGGTAAACAACAAATATATGTTTTAGTGTAAGTATGTCTCATGAAATATTTGACACATACTTATACTAAAAAGTATTTGTTGTTTATCTGACATTTAAATTTAACAGTGTGTCCTGTATTTAATGACAAGCTTAACCTTAGTAAAAATAAAAATTTTGGCAATAGATTTTTGTACTTTTAAGCTAAATATTTGAAGGAGAGTAAATTTAAGTGATCAGAGCAGAATCTAAGGTAAATTTATTTTTGCATTGTCAGCTCATTAAATTTCTAATGTTCACAGTTACATGGATGAATGATGATTTCTGCTCAGCGATGGGGAAGATTTTTGCTTTACTGGCGAACACAGCCCATTTCAAAGAGCTGCTCCCCGAAGGAGATACACTGATTCACATACATGGATAGATTTAATCATTAGGACATTCCTGGCTTTAGTAAGTCATGTTTGTCTAATGTGAAGGCCATTCCCAATGTATCAATTCATTCATCTTGTCTCTAATACAAGCCATGTGTTTCATAAAGGAGTTGAAAGGACATTAATCAGAATCTCCCCCCTTGAACCAGTCCAAGGGGATGCAAAGTTCTTGGTTACATCTCAAATGTCAAGATATGGGGAAATGGATAATAACATTCAAAGCATATCACCTGTAATTCATACCGTTGTTACAATTGCTGTGAAATATGTTGGGGGTGGGAGGCGATGTACCATAAAGCAATGTCTATTCGCTGGAAACTGTGGCTGGAAAGGGCTGGAGGGCTGTATCTGCTTTTTCTCAGCAGACAAAACTCCCATTGAATCCATGAAAAGGCAGGAATTGGTATCCAAACTTATGTATAGCTTGATTGTCCTTTAAGAGTAAGAGAAAGATATAGTTGTCTATGACTTGATTTCCTTCTTTTAGATCAGTAGTTCTCAATGTTGTCTGTGTATGGAAACTAGGTTTTAAAGCTCTGTGCCCAGGCTACCCTTCAGACCTATTAAATCACAATCTCTGGGTTTGGGATTCAGGCATCAGTTGTTACCAAAACTGTTGGTAGGACTGCAAACTGGTGCAGCCACTATGGAAAAGGGCATGGAGGTTCCTCAGAACACCAATGGAGATCTACCACATGACTCAGCAATTTCACTTCTGGGTATTTATCCAAAGAAAATGAAAACACTAATTCAGAAAGATATATACACCTTTATGTTTATGGCAGCATTATTTACAATAGTCAAGATATGGAAGCAACCTAGGTGTCCATTGATAGATAGTGGAATATTACACAGCAATCAAAAAGAACGAAATCTTGCCATTTGCGACAACATGGGTAAAACTTGAGGGTAGTATGCTAAGTGAAATGTTAGAGAAAGACAAATACTGTGTGCTTTTACTTTTTTGTGGAATCTGAAACAAAACAAAACCAACCAACCAACCAAACAAAAAAGAACAGAGACCAAAGGGATGATTACCAGAGAGGAGGGAGTGGGGGCATGGGTGAAAAAGGTGAAGGGAAATAGAGTCAATGACATTGTGCCAGGTTTGCTTGGTGACAGGTGATGATAGAGTTTGTGGGGTGATCACATTGTAAGGCATAGCAATATTGAACCACTATACTGTACACCTGAAACTAATATAACTAATATAATACTGTATACCAGCTACACATAAATAAAAAGTAGCAACAAAACAAACAAACAAAAAAAGCTCCCCAGTGGTCAGCCAAGTTTGAGAACCATTGGATCATCACAGGAAATTCTGGCAATAGACATGGAAACACCTAATGACTTGTTTTTTGATTCGTGGATTTTGGTTTTATACCAGTTCATCATGCTGTATCTAGAAACTACTCTATATTTACAAAAAGTTGCTAGTTTATCATCATCACCATCTTGTCATTATGATGATCATTTCTTATGCTCTTCAGAGGAAAAATAATGGTAAACAATTAAACAAAACAGACAACGTGTAAAAAGATGCCAAAATGCAAAACAGATTTGATGTACCAGGCCCACTGGATTCAGGTAATCAGAGAAGACCTCCTCTGTGGAGGACATTTACGTGAAACTGTAAAACAGTGGTTCTCAAAGTGTGGTCCCAGGACCAGCTGCCTCAACATTCCCTGAAAACTTGCTCAAAACAATACTTTTCAAGTCCTACCTCGGCATTTTGGAATCAAAGACTTTGAGAGTGGGGTCCAGGAATATGTGTTTTAATAAGCTCTCTAGGCGATTCTCATGCATGGTCAAGTTTGAGGCTATAAACATTTCTCCAAATATTGATTTACAGCATCCCATGGGAACCACTGTGTTTTCAGTCACTTAAAATAATATGTACTTTCAATTTTGATTTACCTTTTAATGTAAGGCTAATATAGAGAAATGTTTTAGAATTCCAAGTTAGGTGACTTTTTGTTGCTAATTTCCAGTTTTATTGTATTGCATTTAGATAACATAGCATAGCTGATTTATAGTTTTGGGATTTAACTGAAAATTTCCTGAGATCGTCAGACCCAATTTTGCAATGTTTTATGGGTTTTGGAAAAGAATATGTATTTTTTTTGAGTATGCATATTTGTATATATTAAGTCAGTCTTACTAATTCAGTTATTTATTTATTGTGTGCTTGATCTGTAAATTTACGATTATAAAGGTGTGAAAGATTTCCACTACATCTGTGGTGTACCAATTGTTCTTTGGCTGTCTAACATTATTTTCATATATTTCAGAGCTATGTCCTTACATAAAAATTCATGAGTCTTATATCATCTTGATAATGTTTAAAGCATATGTAGCACTATATTAGCTTATATCATTCCCAATTAATATTTTTGCCATTAATTCTATTTTGTCTGATATTTAATTTACTTGGTGTATCAGACATTAAGCGTGTCTTTTAAAACAGCTTACAGTAGATATCCTCTACTTTTGTTCATTTTAAATCCAATTTGAAAGTCCCTGTTTTTAACAGCAGAAATTAGCCATTCATATTCAATAAATTTTTGAAATATTAAAACTTCCATCTTATTTTGTGTTTCCTAGTTTTTTATTGTTTCATTGTTTTCCTAATTTTTAATAGTACTATAAAAATTCTCCTTGGTGCTCTCTTTCTTTTTTTAAACCATCAGTCTTTTTTTTTTTTTATGGAAATAATATATCTGAAATAATTACAAATCTGCCTTCAGGTTTTGAATCTTTCCCAGTAAGAGGTGAAGTATATCCCTTCTCTTGAATATGGGCTAGCCTTGGTCACTCACTTTCAATAATAGTTTATGTTGGAAGATACAAATGTTTTCTGAAAGCCGGTTGACAAAAGGCATTGCCGTTCTTGCCTGGCACACACGCCCTCTCTCTCTCTCTCTCTCTCTGCTCACCGTTGGAACCCAGCCCCCATACTATAAGGATACTCAGGCCACATGTTAAGGGCACGGGTAGGTGTTCTGGTGCCAGCTGAGGGGCCTTCATGCCTAGTCGTGCCCAGTCAGCCCCCAAACCGTGAGAGATAAGAAAGAGATGATAATTGTTGTTTTAAGACTCAGCAATAGATACCGAAGCAACAATAGATCACTGAAGCAATATCATACTTATTTTTCTATTTGTTAGTTAAAATATTTGTACATTTAAAAATATCTGTACACTTATGTAGATGACATCCAGCATTAATTGATATTTATAACCCATAACGTGAAAAGGAAAGATCTTTGGCAAATTTATACGTCACCTCTTCCCCTTTTGGTTTTCTGTAATAAATTTGAGATTGTTATTATATCTTACATAGGCCCCTGCTATTTAAGAAATTTTAAATTAATAGTTGCTTTAAGTGTCCTATGCATATTACCAATAGCTATTTCAATTCAGTCATAGGTTTTGTGATTTTTGTCAGGTATCTTACCACTATTCTAGGTGTTTCATGTCTTTCTCTTTCTTGTGTTTATTTATTTATTCACTTCACTGTGATGTATCCTTAAATGATTTTTCCAGAAAGGATATATGAATATTGAACATTTTAATCTCTTGCCTATGAAAAGCCTTAATTCTGTCCTTGCACATGAGTAATAGTTTGGATTGAATTCTCACTTCTAAATAATTTCCTTTCAGAAATTTGAAAACAAGTTTTCTTGTATGCTAGTATTCTTTGCTGATGAGGAATCAGATTCCAATTCAATACTTGTTCTTTTGTTTACAGGGTACTTTATTACTTTGGGGATTTTCAGTTTGTCCTTTAATGTAAATATTTTACTAGTCTGTACTTCTACATATGCCTTAAAATTATTTCTGCTTATTCTCTGATGGCCCATTTCAGTCTGGAGACTCAAGTTCTCCAACTCTGGAATTTTTTCTCCTATTATGTTTTTGATTTTTTCATTCTCTCCCTCTTTCTCTGTCTTCTCTCTTTCTTGAATTCCTACCAGATGAATGTTGGTATCCATTTTATTATTCAGTCCTTTCATTCAATATATTGCTTGGGAAATCATGTCTTTAATGTCAAAAAGCTCCTTTTTGTTTTCTGAATCCTTCTTTGTGGCCTGTTCTTAATTTATGGGTCCACTATCTTCTCATAATTAGAATGGAAAAAATTTTCATCCAATTCCTGTATTATTGATTTCTGCTTATATCATTTGTACTTCAGTATCTTCAAATATCTGTTGTTAGTAACCCCCTGCTCCGAAGAGGAGGACCAGGTTGGTTACTAAAGGTATCGTGCACAGGTACCTCTGAGGTCTCTTTGCAAATGTAGGTGCATTTCTTTTTAACTCACATGAACAGAAAGCCATGAGGAGAGACAAATTTGGATGAACCTGGAGTCTCATTTCCTTGTGATATGATAGTTTAGCCAAGAGCTGACTCAGCAGATCCGAGTTAGCCCAACAGGCTAATAGCAGGCATTCAGCTCTTGAGACAACCTTCCCCAATTTCTTCTAACACCTCCTCTTCCCTGGTGTATCTCAATGGATTAAGCGCCGGCCTGTGAACCAAAGGGTCGCCTGTTCGATTCCCCAGTACAGGGCACATGCCTCGGTTGTGGGCCAGTCCCCAGTAGGGGGTGCGCGAGAGGCAGCCACACATTGATGTTTCTCTTTCTCCCCCCTTCCCCATTCTATAAATAAATAAATAAATAAGATATATATTATTTTCTCTGTAATGTACACTCCTAATGCAAGTCACAAACTTTATCTGGTACTCAACTGAAAAATTATGATCTGTTCCAATGTGGGAGGAAAAACTGTCAGTCTTATCAAGAGGCAGTCTATCTGTAGTTTCCCTAGTGACTGAAGATATTTTCAAGGTCAATAATGACCCCAGGGAATTTTTGCCTTACATAATGACCTTAAAAGCAAACTTCTTGATGGCCAACCTCACAGGTTGAAGACCAGACCAACCCACAGGACTGACCTTTATTTAAGCCTGTGCAGAATTGCTCCATTACCTGTTCCTACTCCCAAGTTTGTTAACTCAGAACTTGGAGATTCTTGAGGCTTTTTTGGGGGAAGAAGTTATTTTACCTATAATAAACTCCTCTGCAAGTTCTATTTTAGATCGAAATTTTTCTCTGCTCTTTTACATTAAGCTAATTCTATCTGCTTACATTAAAAAAACCTTGTTTTAAAATTATCCGTTAATCCATTCTCATTATAAATTTCAAACCACAGAAAAAATTGTACCCTGGCCAAGTAGTTCAGTTGGTTGGAGCATCATCCTGTGCACCAAAAGATTGCTGGTTTGATTCCCGGTCAGGACACAAACCTAGGTTGCAAATTTGATCCCTTGTCAGGGCTCACACGGGAGGCAACTGATTGATGTTTCTCTCTCTCTCTCTCAAATCGATAAACATATCCTCAGTGAGATTTTAAAAAATAGAAAAAATTGTAAGAATGGCCACCTTCGATGTCCAGTCTAGAGTAGGCCTAGCTCCCTGTCTTTCCCATCTGTTAAATGTGGATCCAAATGTGTTTTTTCAGAA
The DNA here is from genome assembly GCA_004026545.1 of Mormoops blainvillei. Classification (NCBI taxonomy): domain Eukaryota; kingdom Metazoa; phylum Chordata; class Mammalia; order Chiroptera; family Mormoopidae; genus Mormoops; species Mormoops blainvillei. The sequence goes on from PVJD01001058.1 coordinate 82,425, forward strand.
CCTGAACTTTCCTGACCATACATGTGTCTATGCAAAAAATTTTTGAATGCATTTCAAAATGTATTTTGAATGTATTTCAGTGATCTAGCAGTCTGTTTGCTCTGCTTATAAACCACCCCAAACCCAGTGGCTTAAAACAACATGCTTTTATTATATCTTATGATTCTATGAGTTCACTGGACCTTAGCTGTTCAGCTCTAGCTTGGGCTCTGCAGATAAAAATGTCTACAACAATATTTCCCATGCTACCTGCTATTCGCGAATCTTGCCACACTCTGATCAAATGGTGGAGTCTCTGTCTGCTCCTCTGAAGCTGCGTGGGCCATTTGGAAATTGCTCAACTAATAGAGTATAGCAGAAGAGATGCTTTGTGACAAAGGTTAGTTCATAAAAGGTAATCCAGCACCCCACGGCTCTCTCTTGGGACACGGGCACTAGGAACCCAGCCTCTATTCCTGAAAGTAGTCCCGGCCATATGGAATCTCAGGCCTGGCTGAAATTCCAGCTGATAGGCAGCACAACTTGCCAGCCTGGTTATGCGGAACACCATGTGGAAATGCCAAACTCTGCCCAAACTGAAGATGTATGAGTAAAGGAAGTGCTATTGTTGTGAGCCACTAAACTTTGGAGTGGTCTGTTTTGCAGTAGGAGAATAATTGGAATAGGAGCTCTAATGCAGCGGTAGTCAGATGGTGGCATGGGGAGGGAGTGACGCTACCTTGGTGCTCCTCGAGGCTGCCTCTTTTTCCAGGCGGGGAGCCTGCACTCCTTATGTGACAGCTCAGGGCTCCAAAAAGGACAAAGTGGAAACTTCCAGGTCTTTTTAATGTTTGAGCTTTGATGTTCCAGAGTGTCGCTTCATCCACATTTGATTGGTCACAGCAGTCACAGGCTCAGACCAAATTTCAGAGGAGACATAAGCTCCAGCTCCTGATGGGAGGAAGGAGACATGCATGTGCACGCAGGAGGAAGGGAAGTGAGGTTGGCCGTCTTTGGAAATCAGCTGCTTTACTTCCTTCATTAGACCATTAGCCCCATGAGAGCCCAGCTTTGCCCCTTTTGTTCACCACTGGATCTCCTATCGCTGTATTTGGCATGTGCTACCTATGAAAATAATTATGGCAGAAGTAAATGGGTTATAGTGTAAAATTGTGTAACTTTTTAATGAGACTATTTCCTTTGGCCAGAATACCTTTTTCTCTTTCTCTTTGCTGTCTAATTCCTCCTCAAAACTCAAAATTCAGTCTAAATGCCACTTTCTTCATGGCTCCAGACAGAGTTGGTTACTCTCTCCTCTTTGTTCCTTCAGTCTGTTGCTCATTGTTGTGTTGGGTATTTCTTGGTTTCCTTTTGGGAGAATCACAAAGGGAAAAATCATGTCTTAGTCATATCTTTAAATGACTCTCAGTGTCTGGTAGGAAGTATGCTTAGAAATAGAGCTATGGCTTAGAACAAATGAATACTCAAAAATGCAATTACATCTAATTTGGGTACCATGCAATAGGGAAATAAAACATTTGAAATTTTAAGGAGAGGTTATGACTAAGGGCCTTGGGGTGGGGGTGGAAGAGGGTGGGGAAAGAGAGAGATTCTTCAGTTAAGAAAATAAGTTATTTCCCCCTCCCAAAATAAGTTGAGGTTACTGAAAAGTTAAAAATAATTAGGCGAGTTTGCAACAATAGGAATCTCTAACTTTCTTGACTTTGTCTATAAAATGAGGATATAATAGTCCTTATAATGATATAAGGTTGATGTGAAGAGTAAGTAGAATAAAATATGCATAGAGCATGGGCCAATGCCTGGAACATAGTAAGTGTTCAAAAAATGGTAACTATAATAATAAAACTTTCAATACTATTTGTCAGTTCTTGATTGACCACTTTGTACCAGGAACTGTACTCGGGGATAATATGAATGCCAAATGATGGGGCTTCTTTACTGAAGTAATTCAACACAAAGCAAGAAAGGAAGAGAAGCCATTCTGGAAACATCAACAAGGCGGTGGCACACACACTTCAAAGAGCTCTTTCCTTTTGGTTGTTGGTGGCACATTCATTGGCTAGAATCTTCTCCAGTGCAGGAGGGGGGAGCAGCTGAGCCTGAGATTTGCTGATTCTGCAGTTCAGTGAAAAGGTGAAAAGTGAGCTGTTACTTAGGAGAGTACAAATCCCATATCTGAAAAGAAATCTCCAGTCCTAAGATTTCTAGTTCTTCGGAATTTGAAGCTTGTTTTATGTAGCACTTCCTTTCCATCCAGTTGTAGAGCTAAAGATAAATGTTTTATTAAAATTAGCCTTCCTATGAAAGTTATCCTGAATAACTTGAAATGGCACAGACCCTATGTAACAGCCACACGACGCTGATGAGGGGTTCCTGCAGTCTTGTCACTGGTGGCCTCACACAAACTCCACAGCCCAACCCTCCAGGTTTCTTGCAGAATCCATCATCAACTGAAATTGCTTTGTTTGATACCTTAGATGGCCTGTTCAAGGGCAGAAGGCCCAGAACAGACCTTGTTCCTAGCTACCAGCTAATTAATTTACCTCCAAAATACCAAGTAAGGCTCACTGTTCTCATTGTTTTTTCCTCTTCCTTCTTTCCCACCACTACTTGTTAAAAAAATAAATCCTGTTTCACCTTTGTTAACTGACAACTGCTTGATGGCCACCTCCTTTATATACAAGTGAATTATTTGGCATGCATATAATTAACTACATGTTTCTGAGTCATTCTTTGACATATGACATCATGGAGATTTACCAGCATGTGCAGTCCCTTACAATATTAGTAAATGTTCTGTTTTTTTTTTTCAATATAAATGTTACTTTTGGAACTTGGGTTTGTAATACAGAAGTAGAGACAGATGCCTTGTTGCAATAGGATGGTTCATTATTCAGTGGCCTGTGGACACTGGTAGGTCTGGATACCACACATATAAAAGCACATTTGGAGATGTGTTTGGTGAAGATAGAGTTAAGAATTTTACCCACAGCTGTCCAGTTAATATCAGTATGGAAGTGAAAGAATGTTACTTATTTTCTGAGCTCTCTAAGGTGGTGGTTCTTAACTGGGGAAGCTTTGCATTCTGGGAAACACTTGGCAATGTCTGGAGACAGTTTTGGTTGTCATGGCTGGGGTGGAGTGGCAGGGAGAGGAGTATTACTGGCACTTGGTGGGCAGAGGTCAGGGATGCTGCTAACCACCCTACCGTGCATAGTTCCTCACAACAAAGAATTATCTGGCTCAAAATGTTAATAATGCCAAGGTTGAGAAGCCCTGTTCCAGGGCTGCAGGTCCCATTGATGGTCACTTTGAATTTCACTGATTGGTTTAAATGTCCCTTTTATCTCCCTACTCTATACCTTTGCTGCATTACAGACTCATTTTTCTCTGAACCAGTGTCAGACACAAGCCCTGACACTCAAATGTTTCTTCTTGACTTTCAACTCTTTGTGAACATTTGCTAAATGGACGAAGGGGTTAACCTTACCAGCTAATTGTTTATGCTCCTTAAACATTGTGACCTTTCTGTATTCTTACATTAGTTCTGCTTTCCTCCTCCTTCACTGGACTTAGACTTGCAGTTACCAAAGAGATAGATTCGGCAGAGACGTGGGAAATTGTAATGAAGCTGCAGATAGCAGGGAGTAATGAACATCTCTCTGCTTTGATACTGAGGTTAGCAGGCCCCCTGGATAACAGTGAGTGTATAAGGGATTATATGTTTCATGGTAACACTTATATATTAAAAAACTCACGTGAATTAACTAATCTTCACAGTCTTCCTGTAGTGGATCTTTTATTAATCTTTGTACCTACAAGTGTTCATTGAGTGCCCTTTGTAAACCAAGAACTGGTTATTTCTCCAAACTTTGGTGAGACCAAGAGACTTTATGTCATTAGCTGGTGAGTCGTTTTAAAAGTGTCGGCTTATTCATGACTAGAGAGTTCCATCCCTTTTGTGGCCTTGGCCAGGTTTTATAAAGTGTAGCCTCTTGTTTATTTATAATGGACTTTGAGATCCTTGGACAAGATGTATTACATATGTGTGAAGGATTAGAAGGCAGTTTTTAATAACAACAAGAATAATACTGCTTTGTACTGCTAAACTGTAGATCTTTTCTTCTAAAGATTTAAAGCCCATTATAGACATAATTTGATTGTTGCTCTATTGCAACAGTGTTTTTCCTTCTCTCCCTGTCCAGTCAGATTGCTTCTTTATTAAAGATGGCACGAATACTTTCTCATGTTATGACCTCTTTGATAAACAGCTCAGGATGTTATAAAAGCAAAGCAGGAGATGTCTCAAATAATTAGTGACAGAAGGCTTGCTGATGCTCGGGTGTTAACGTTGCCAGAAAGCTCAGCTATTTGCGGGTTGCTCAGTATGTTTTTGTACAGATGTGTGCGAGGTTGAGTTTCAGCCATACGCCTATAACAGCATCAGGAAACATTTTGTCATGCTACTTCCTTGGGTGATCTTTTATGACCAAAAGAAAAAAAAAGTCATATTTCTGTCTTGTGAAATTGAGCTCGAATTCTGGGTAGTTTAGCAGTAATCAGTATATGCCTGAATCACAGCTGCATGGGATGGTTTGTATTATATACCAATGGCAACTACTGCTCTAAATATGGAAATTAAATACTTTAGGCTCAGGCTGATTCAAATCTGTGGGTAGGAAACGTCTGATCTTTTCCAAGATAAGTTTAAAAGAGTGTGGAAGTTTCTCTGGGGATACAAATCCTGTTCACATTTATATGTATTTCTTTGGGGATGGTCTCTTGTGGTCTCTTGGCAGCTACCTTCTTTAATATGGGGAGAGACTGGGATCCATAGGAATGCCAAAGAAAAAAAAATCAAAACGTCTTCAGAAGATTACCAGAGTGTGGTTGATCTAGAGAGCAAATCCGACAGTTCCAAGCCTCAAGACATGAGTATCAAACAATACTTGGCTTTCTTCCCTCTAGGCATGAAACATCCGCATTTACCCAGAATCAGTTCGTAATTTGGAAGCTTCTTAAGTTACTGACATTCTCAGATCCTGCACCAAATTTCTCGTCCACTCTTCTAATCATAAGTAGTTATGTACGGCATTGTGGCTGCAGTCCCGATGCTTCTTTTATCAGTCCACCATTCCCAATGCTTTTCTCAGGGCCCACGTGGCCATGGGACGATGCTCTAATACACACAAGACGACTAGATGGAACCCACCTAATCTACGGGGCACCTCAGTTTGGCCCGATTTGTGTCTATTAAAGCTCCCTTAAAAATTCATTGAGGAGTAAAATTGACATGATATCTCAGAAATTATTTACTATTGTCTTGCTAGACAATGCGAGTCTATGACCTTCTAGACACCTCCCACGCTATGCTCTCTGCTCTGTTCGTACCCTCTCTAGCCACCTTGGAGGTCACATGCAACTTTGGGGGATAGTTTCTGTCACACCAATGGCTTCCTACCTTAAACACTTCTGTCCCTCTGCCTGAGGGCTTTTTTTTAGCCTTAGGGCTTGCTGATCCTGGCTTGGGTCAGGGCTCATCCCTCAGGGCACCCTTAGGACTGACCATCAACTATTGTGGGATAAGAGTTGGTAGATATGAACCCAGGCTTCCTAACCCCCAGGTCAGTTCTGAGCTGTATGCTACACAGTGTATGAGGGGGTGCTCAGTGGGATTGATTCTTAGTGTTTACTAGTGTATCACTCATTAACACATGCTTTCCTAATTCCTTCCCTCGCCTGTCCCAGTCCCTCCTCCTTGAAGATTCCTGCTATCACTTCCCAAACAGACTACCTGCACACAAATTTTTGTCTCAGGATCTGTCGTTGGGGTAACTCAAGCTAAGGCAGCATCTGATACAGTAGCTCACTAGGAAACCCTCCTCTTCCCACTCAGCTTTCAGTGGGTTACTGAGTGTTTCAGCTATACTTTCTAAGTAACCCTTGAACTGTTGTTTCCTTTTCTACTTCTAGAGTTTAGTTCAAATCCTTAGTATCTCACTTAGTTGATTACAGTGGCATTTGACCCTAGTTTCCCGTAACCAGCCTTTCACAACGCTGCCGGAGATACCTTTTCAAAAGGCAAACCTGAACCTGCCACTTCCCAGCTTCAGACCTTTCGATGTCTCAGGCCATTCATCACCTGGTCCTTTCTTACCCATCCCGTGCCCTTCTTGAACTCCATACTGCTGCACGTGTTCTATGGCTTCGGTGTGGGGCTTACACTCCACTTTTGCCCATCTGTGAACTTCAGCACGATTTAACAGACAAAATAAACTTGACCTTCCCTCTGGACCAGTTCTCTGGATTTATTTTGTCGCTATTTCCTGGTCTGATTTGTTAAGACCCAGGGTCATTGAATTCCATTGATAGAAAAAGTATGAAGTGAAATAGAACAGTGTTCAGTCCTGTCCACCTTTGTCTTGGAAGGTACCTAGATTTCTGTTGGTTAGTTGCACCTCTATCTGGGGGTGTTATAGGGACCAGCCAAAAAGATCAGCTCTGTTCCTTCTGAGGTGGTCTATGGGGAGAACCCTGTTTGCCTAGTGCCGTGGCTTGGGTATGGGCTCTGGCTCTCTTCCCGATGGAAAATTCTCAATTCTGGAAACCGGATCTACTGTCCCAAGGAAGGGGTGGGGCAGGCTGATTTCACCATAGTTTCTACATGGTCTAGAATGGGGAGCTGGTTCTCCATACCTTTGGCACCATCCCCTAGAGCTTCCTAGTGTCAGGGGGATATGGCGGAATGAAGAAAGCATGACCCTTCATGGTGTCTCTCTGGAGGCTCCGTGGGTGTTAATGAGAGTCGAGAAAGGGCAGAGTCACCAAGCAGGGCTGAGGTCAACTGTGGCTCCACAGCCATCTACTAGCTACAGTCACACTTGTTCTGGTAGCTGGCGCATGTCTCCCAGGCAAGATGGGAAGCTGGATGTTCCCAGCCTTGCAAGGGGCTGGGAACTTCTTTTTAATTGGGTAGAGCCCTGAGGCCTGTGTGATGGGATATAGGCGTACCCTGCAATACAAATAAAGCCACAGGTGTGGGTCTACCCTGAGGAATGGAGACAGGAGATACTGGCCAAGACCAGGCAGAGAGGAGGCTGGGAGCCACTGCCCACAAGCAGGGCACAGGGGTCCGGTTCCCACGCACAGCTAGTGACCTGCCTCCCAGCCTGGGTTCCCAGCAGAGCAGCCCTCACCTACTGGGGCTGGGGTTTCACTTTCCAGTTTTGGTTTCCTCACTCTTTCCATGGGGAACCTGGTGTACCTTGTCCTCTCATGTTTTCTTTTCTCCCTGCCCAGACCATCTGCGCTTAAAAGGCAGTGAATGCTGATTTCCAGGCGGAGCCCTTGCCCTTGACCTCTACGTTCTAACTCTGCGCTGAAATAAAGTCTATCTTTTAAAAACTAAAAGCAAAGATAAAAAAATTATTCTATCAAAGATTATAACACTCCTGGTTATTTTGCTCTATTTTGAGAAGTATTGAAGAACCAGGTATGTCCATTTTAACAAAAATAATAATAGTTTATATTTTTTAAATCTTCCATGCAGCTCAGTCCTATGTACTCACTTCATTTCCATAACTTTGTTTAATCTTCATGACAGTACTCTAAGGAAAGTATTACTATAAACTCCAGTATATAGATGAGGAAATAGAGGAACAGAGAAATTAAGTAACTTTCCCAAGGCTGCACAGTAAATGGAAAAACTGTGCTGGCAGCTCCACCGAAGTGCTATGCAGGGCGGGGTAGAAATAAGTTCACAATTGTGAGTACGTGAAACACAGAGTTTATTCTTGTATTAGTATTTATTAATTATTGTGTTATTTTTACCCTGGCTGGGTAGATCAGTTTGTTAAGAGTGTCGTCCTGGTGTGCCAGGTTTGCAGGTTTGATCCCTGGTCAGGGCACATGCAAGTTTCAACCAACAAATAGATCAATAGATGGAGCAACAAATCAATGTTTCTTCCTCTCTCTCTCTCTCTCAAATCAAGAAATAAAAAATTAATTATTGTATTATTTTCCTTATGAACAATTGTAAACCTACTTTTGCCCCACCCTGTAAATATATTCCACCATTTACTCCTCGCTTAATCAATGGAAACAGTGTAGACCCAGGCATTTTGTAGCATCAAGGAGATACTCATGGTGGATACAGCAGTGCCACTTGGGGCACACTGTACATGTTGCAAAGGACGATGGGCGTGGGTGTCCATATTTTTATTGGCCTCTTACCTTTCTACCCACACTCTTCTCTCCCCTTAGGGTATTCTCATTTTCTCCCACCTTAAATTTCCAGGCAAATTATTTTCATGCCCTTCAGTCTGCCTAGTTTGTTGACTTTCTCTTTCACTTCTGCTGGCCCCCAATTTCCTCTCTTACAGAACAATAGCAATAACAATGATACCACTACCTGTAACAAGTCTTTGGTTGTCTCTTCCATAGGAAAGAATGCATCTATTTATTCAGGAAAGTACAAATAAGTCATTACGATCTTCTAAATCTGCATTGCCCACCATGGGAGCCGCCAATCCCATGTGGCCACTGAACACTTGAAATGGAGCAAGTCGGAATTTGAGATGTGCTGTGAGTATAAACTGCACTCCAAACTTTTAAGCTTAGTATGGGGGAAGAAAGAATGTAAGGCATCTTGTTAATAACTTGTTAAATCCTGACTACAGGTTGAAATGATGGCTTAGATAAAATAATTATTAAAAATAATTTTATTCATTCTTTTTTCTTCTTCTAATGAGGCCACTAGAAAAATATAAAATCATATACAGGCAAACCTTGCCGTATCGTGCTTCACTTTATGGTGCTTCACAGACGTTGCATGTTTTACAAACTGTAGTTTAAGGCCCTCTACCAGCAAAAAGACCGTGACTTGCTTTATCGTGGAGGTCTGAAACGAAACCTGCAATATCTCCGAAATATAAGTGGCTTAAGTTACTCAACGATTGGACAGCGCTGTTCAAAACCCTGTGTTCACTGTTTGAGCTAAAGAAAGGCGGGAGTCCTGGCCCTGCCCCAAGGGAATTCTCAAGCTCACGGGATGTATGGCTTCTTTTAGACTCTGGTGCTTTTGAACAATACAGACCCTGTGGCTGTCCCTGTAGAAGTCATCTGCATTTTAAAAGTTCAGATCCAGAGGTGGGAGTTCAGTCATCAGCAACCAACTGGAGAGGTCACTGTCAGCTGTCAGGCCCTGGACTGTGGGGGCTGCACCTTCTCTGCAGTTTCATGGCACATCACCTGCAGCAGAGTCCTGAGCAATCAGCAGCTGCTCAGTGATCAAACTTATTCGGGTTTGTGTTGTCCCACGAGCCTCATCACAAGTGCCTCCTCTGCTTGTTCCTAATGGGAATCTTCCCTCCCTGTTGTCATGCACACACCATCAACAGCCCAGCCAGTTTTAGCTCTTTAATTATTCTCCAAGCACTTTCTTCAAGTCCCATGTCTTAACCAGAGCCTTCATCATCTCTCACTTAGATCCTATCTGGTCTTCTCACCTCTAGGCTAGCCCAGGGATTCGCGAACTCTAGTATGAATCAGAGTCTCCTGGAGGACCCATTCATGCCGACTGCTGGGCTCCACCCCCAGGGCTTCTGACTCACTAGGTCTGGGCTGCGGCCTGAGAACAAGTTTCTGGTTGAAGGTGATCTAGTTGTCGCTGGTCCAGGGGCCACACTTTGAGGATTGTTGGCCTAGCCAAATGATCTCCCTGAAACACAAATCTGATCATGACACTTTTTCTAAGACCCTCAAGTAGCTGTTCAGAGCCCTGGATAAAGTCCAAACTCTAAGCCCCTTTGTGGTTGGTTCCCTGTTTATCACCCCTGCTCCATCGGTGAGGTCTTCCTTTCCTCCATGGGGCCTGTAGTTCTCCTGAAAGACTGGTCTTTGCCTCACCTGTGAGTGCCCTGCCGGCTGCACATGTCTCTCCTTTCCCTGCTGTCTGCCTTCCCCAGCCTCCTGTGACTATCGGCTTTCTGCTGAGTTGGGCCAATGGGAGGTACAGTTAGCAAATGAAAGGCAGTGGGAGGGGAGAAACCAAGTCTATTTCTCTCTCCTCTGTGTGTAGAGCAGCATCTACAGCAGTCACTGTGTATTCTCCATGGCTTCAGCTTCTGCCAGATCACCCGGCCTTAGGGCACTGGAAACGCCACCTCCACCCTGCTGCACTGGGCGTGGAAGTGGCTTCCTGCTCTCCTCAGTGCCTGGGTGCTTCTCTGGTCCTGTTCGGCTTCTTAGCTCTTCTAATATCAATATCTTGTACCAGATTCCCTCTGTAGTAAATGCATAAAAGTTATACTACTGATGTCCAGGAGAACCTTCTTTAAAAAAAAAACATTTTAATTATCTTTTATATATCAAGATATCTGTATCTATCAATTATCTATCTATCTATCTATCTATCTATCTATCTATCATCTATCTATCTATCTATCATCTATCATCTCTATAGATATAGATATTCCTAAAGTCATAAGCCAAATGGTAGAACTTTCTGTCATTACTTGGTATTCTGTATCTGCTCTGTCCAGTATGGTAGCCACTAGCAACCAAATTAGCCATCAGCACTTGAGATTTGGCTACTGCAACTGAGGAAGTGAAATTTTAATTTAATTAATTGATTAATTTGTTATCTTTAAAAGTATTTTATTTATTATTTTGAGAGAGAGTGGAAGGGAGTAAGAAAGAGAGGGAGAGAAACATCCATGTATGGTTGCCTCTTGTGTGCCCCCAACTGGTGACCTGGCCCACAACCTAGGCATGTGCCCTGACTGGGAATTGAACTAGAGACCCTTTAGTTCGCAGGCCAGCACTCAATCCACTGAGACACACCAGCCAGGGCTTAATTTAATTTAAATTTAAGTAGCCACATGAGACTAGTGGCCACTGTATTGGACAGTGCAGGGTTAGACCCTGCTTAATATACAGACGTCAAAATTTGGAAATAGATTTTGAATTTGGCATCAAAATGAACAAAGAAGTTTTCTGTGCTCTTTGTTTTACACTATAGTCTTGCCGTCTGCATATAAGCTTCATTACTTTTAAACCCTTTAGATCACTTTCTAAGTTATAGATCTATAGGGTTTGAGATTATAAAAAAGAAGAGAGATTAACAAGAATTATTGTTAAGTAAATTAAAGCAAGTTGCAGAGTAATATGTATAGTACCATCTGGTTTGGCAAAAATAAAAAAGGTAGAAATGTGAGTCCTTATATAAAAATGTCTGAAAAAATACACAAAACACTGTTAATGGTGGAAATATGGGTAGGAAGGAGGTAGAGAACTAATAGTTTTATTTAATATACTTTATATCTTTCTGTACTGTTTAGAGAGAGCTATCTGTCATCTATTTATCTATCTTTTATTTTTTCCACGAGCATGTACCACTTTTATAACAAAAGCAGCAAAGCAAAAGAAAACCACAAAAAACAAAAACCAAAAAACAAAAAACCTTCATGAAGTGCTATTACATGTATAAAGAATGGATTATATACTTTTCAGTTTTTATTAATATATTTTATTGATTATGCTATTACAATTGTCCCATTTCCCCCCCCCTTTATTCTCCTCTGTCCTGCATCCCGCCCCCCCACCAGCATGCCCCACTTTAGTTCATGTCCATAGGTTGTATATATAAGTTCTTTGGCTTCTCCCTTTCCTATACTATTCTTAACTTACCCCTGTCTATTTTGTACCTACCATTTATGTTTCTTTTTCCCTGTACCTTTGCCCCCATTCTCTCCCCTCCTCCTCCCCACTGATAACCCTCCATGTGATCTCTATTTCTGTGATTCTGTTCCTGTTCCAGCAGTTTGCTTAGTTTGTTCCTGTTTTTGTTTTTTTAGGCTCAGTTGCTGATAGCTGTGAGCTTGTTGTCATTTTACTGTTCATATATTTGATCATCCTCTTTTTCTTAGATTAGTCCCTTTAATATTTCATTTAATGAGGGCTTGGTGATGATGAACTCCTTGAACTTGCCCTTATCTGGGAAACACTTTATCTGCCCTCCCATTCTAAATGATAGCTTTGCGGGATAGAGTATTCTTGGATGTAGGCCCTTGTCTTTCATGGCTTTGGATACTTCTTTCCAGCCCCTTCTTGCCTGTGAGGTTCCTTTTGAGAAATCAGCTCCTAGTCTTATGGAAACTCCTTTGTAGGTAACTGTCTTCTTTTTTCTTGCTGCTTTTAAGGTTCTCTCCTTACCTTTAGTTTCGGGTAATGTAATGATGATGTGTCTTGGTGTGTGCTTCCTTGGGTCCAACTTCTTTGGCACTCTCTGAGCTTCCTGGACTTCCTGGAAGTCTATTTCTTTTGCCAGATTGGGGAAGTTCTCCTTCATTATTTTTTTCAAATAAGTTTTCAGTGTCTTCCTCTTCCCCTTCTGGTACCCCTATGATTCAGATGTTGGAATGTATAAATTTGTCCCAGAGGTTCCTCAACCTCTCCTCATTTTTTTGAATTCTTGTTTCTTCATTCTGTTCTGGTTGAATGTTTATTTCTCCCTTCTGCTCCAAATAGTTGATTTGAGCCCCGGTTTCCTTCCCTTCATTGTTGGTTCCCTCTATATTTTTATTAATTTCACTTTGCATAGCCTTTACTTTTTCCTCTGTTTTGTGACCATACTCCATCAATTCTGTAAGCATCCAGATTACCAGTGTTTTGAACCCTGCATCTGTTAGGTAGGCTCTCTCTTCATTGCTTAGTCCTATTTTTGGAGCTTTCATCTGTTCTTTCGTTTGGGCCTTTTTTTTTTTTTGTCTCGGTGCACCTATTACACTGCAAGGGGTGGAGCCTTAGGTATTCACCAGGGCAGGGCAACTGAGGTAACTGCCTTGTGGCACTGTACGTAGGGGAGGGGTCCGAGGGGGAACAATGCCTCTTTCTTGGCTCTTGGCCAGCTCTCAGTCTCTCCCTGCACTACCCACAAGGAAATTGGGACCTTCTGGTGCTGATTCCCAGGTGGGTGGGTTTGTGTACATTCTAGGACCCTGTGGGTCTCTCAAATGAACTCTTCTGTGAGACGGCAGTTTCTCTCACTGCTGCAAACACTACAGGTTTTTACCAGTAGAAGTTTTGAGGCTTTCTTTTCCTATGCTGGAACCCTGGGTTGTGTGGTCTTTTTCACTCCCCAGTTGTTTCTCCTGGTTTATCCACACACAAATGTGGGACCTCCTGGTCTGCCTGCTGCTGCCTTGCCCACCGTTGTCTGCCAGATGCAGCCTTGCCATGAATCCTTTCCACCCCGGCTGCCCGTCTCTGCCCGTTCTTCCAGTCTGGATGAATGTTTCTTCTTTAACTCCTTGGTTGTCGGACTTCCATACAGTTCGATTATCTGGCAGTTCTGGTTATTTTTTGTTTTTAAATTTGTTGTTGTCCTTCTTTTGGTTGTGTGAGGAGACAAAGTGTATCTACTTATGCCTCCGTCTTGTCTGGAAGTCCAGTTTTCTTGTCTTTTTCTGATTTTACATGCTGCTTCCACCCCTTGTCTTGCAAGGAACAGTGGAGTCTTTCTCATATATATCACTTTGCAGTTTTGTCACTTAGATTCTACTGAGCTAAATGTAATCCTTTTCTTGATGACTTAATGTTGTCACTTGAATTTCATGTCATTCATTATGATGTGATATGATGTTTTACAAGCACCCAGGATTTGTTTTAATCAGCTGTGGTAAGACATGGAGAAACAGAAGTGACTGTGGGGAAGCACCAGTGCGGTCAGGAGGCAGAAGGGGCAGGAGACTTGGGCACTGACCTTTATTGTAGTTCATGCGGGAAGGAATGAGTGAGGCAGGTAAGTAGGCTTAAAATTGGTTAATTTGGAGAATTTCAATGGGCTTCAGGGCACAGGGACCATCCCTGGCTGCCTGGTACGTGTGCCTGGGGTGACTGGGGCAGGTGGATAGTGGCCCAGAGTGTGAGAGCCTGGTAAAGGAGGTGGTTGATGTGTGTATTTTGGGTTCAGTGGTTTGCATATGAAAGGCGTGTTCCCAGGTCGAGTTGTTTGCTATCACTGGGAATGGTGAGCCCTTGGAGGGACAGTCTCTATAAGATAGCAAAGTCCCAGGTGTCAGATCATCAGAAGTAGAGAAAATAAAGAGATATGATTAATACATATGATGAAGTCTTCGGGAAAGTAGGCAATACTGTATCCTTAGACTGAATTTCAGTGATCTTTGAATTCTTGCTTTTTGCTCATCCGAATGTCAGGGATCCTTTCTCCTGCTGCATGTGGGCTTGTGTCTGGCCTGTGTCTTCTTTCCCTTTTATGTTTGTTAGGCTTATATATGTCAACTAAGAATAAATAGGTGCTAACGAAGGGCTAAGGCGTTTGGTCTTCTATTAGCACTCATTATGGCATTTCTGGTGGGCTATCAATTTTGGGGACGAGACCACACTTAACTATTGTAAGACAGACTGTCTCTAAGGACATGGAATCTCACCAGGAGTGAAGTGAGCACTTAGGGCAGGAGTTCATGGTGTGTGGTTGAGCTTGCCGCCCCAGGCTCCTGCCGCCCCTCACTGCCATCCGCCAAGCGCTTTGCTCTCAGCACCCAGTCCTTTACCCTGTGGGGCTGTGTTGTGGCCCAGGGGAAGCTTGCTGCAAACAAACTATACCCGAAAGAGGAACTGTTTATCACATTCTGGACCTTCCTGATTCTTGTGTCAACCTCAGAGACAACAAGGCCATGTCCCCATTCTGGGGGTTTCAGTGTCTTGGGGCAGTATGCCTACTTCTAGCCTTCCCGGATTCCAGAAAGACCACGTTCTGTATTTTTTCTTTCTTCCCTTGTCTTAACCTGTGTACTAGATTCTTATGGCCACGAGTTCTAGATAAATAGAGTTGCTATATTATGGAGAACCATTCATAAGTTAGTGCTAATAATAATGACACAAAACAAGCCGACGGACACAGCAGCAACATCCTGGTGGCTACATACTTTAGGCAAGTTATGTAACTTTTCCATGTCTGTTTCTTCAACTGTAAAATGGAAATAATAATGGGACCTAGCTTATAGGGTGGCAAGGGAGGTTAAACGATTCAGTTTCTGTAACGTTTGCACATTTTCAATCCAAGACAAATGTATGACACCCAATATGTGGAAGCCTGCTTCAAAGGAATTAGTAAGGTAAGAAGTGAATTTATTATAGACTATGTAAAAATTCACATGGGATTTTGAGAATTTCCCCCACTGGAAAATAAATCCCTTAAGTGGGAAATGCCCAAGCTTTGGTATTCTATTCAATGCGGATAAAGTGACACAGATAGCTCCATCCTGTACTGAGGTCCAGTACATGAAAGCAATATTCGGTGGACTGAGGGCCCTGGACACAAGGGGGCATTGGAAGGGAGCGTTCACGCTGCGCCAGCCTTCCGGACCCTGCTTTCTGACCCCTGGATGTCTTCAAGCTGACTACTGACCTCAAGATTAATTTCCCTCCGATAATCTGGGTCCGTAGATTTATTACCTCTGACGTTTCCCCCCGGGGTTTATTGCTTTCTAACTGCACAATGGGAAAGGAGGATTCACTAAATAGACTTTCTACAGCTAATCTAATTATAAAGCCTTCTATTACGGGGTATACTAGAAGTTTCTTGGCAGACTTATTCATAATTTCCAAACTCTGGAAACAACCCAAATACCCATCAGGAGGAAAATGGATAAACAAACTGTGGTGTATCCATTGTGGTATACCTTCTCAGCAGTAAAAAGGGGCAAACTGACACACACAATCAGATGGATGGAGATTAAAAAAAAACACACATTTTGTTGAACGAAAATAACCAGGCAGAAAAAAGTGCATACTGTATGATTGCATTCCATGAAAACTTGCTAGACTGACAGAAATCAGAACACATGCTGCCTCTGGTCGGGATGGTAAAGGGGCATTGGGGAACTTCCTTGAGTGTGAAATAATTTCCCTGTCTTGATCTGGATGATGTTTATATAAATTGAATGGCTAAATTCAGTAGTGTTGGGGCTTGCGCATACTACTCTATATAAATAATACCTTAATAGAGTACTATTTGCCTCTTGAAACCTTTTACAGTGGGGACAACTTGTTATGAGGGAAATGAGAAAGAACATTTAAGAATACTTTACCGAATGAGAAGCCTTTGATATATAATCTATCATGCTGTTTGGTGAGCTAGGATTTATAATGTTTCAGGGGCTGATTAACTAAGGACCTTTCTTTTCCTTGTTTGGCTGCTGGTCTCTGGACTTAACTGCTTATGGGCACCGTAAGCAGAGCATTGGAGGAGAAATCGAAAGGATTGAAATTTGCTATTGGAAGGCACAGTAGCATCAGGAAAGGACAGACTTTTAGGTGGGTGTCCTACAGACAGAGCTGGAGTAGGGATTCTTGAGCAAGGGGTTTATTGAGGGAGAGTGCTCAGGATGGGCAGAGGAAGAAGCTAGCAGGGCAAAGGTGTGGGCTGGCCCTGAGCCTGGCCTCACTGTAATCCCCGAGAGAGCTCTGGGGCATTGATGGCACCACAGAGTTGTTTCACCCAGAGGCAAGATGGTTGGGCTTTAGTACCCACCCCACTCCAACCCCTGCCACCGCCTGTCAGTCACTGGACTGCCCTGTGTGCACACATGCTGGCATTAACGTGTGTGTGTGTGTGGCAACCTCTAGGCATTTCCTGGTGAGACAGATCCTGTCAAGCGGGGGCACTTTTCCTGACACAGGAGCAGCTGAGAGCTATCAGCAGCCACCACTGAGAGCAGCTAGGAGATGGGGGTGCCCAGCTAGTGAAGAGGATCTGGGTGGGGCCTGACAGCGCCTGCAGGCCATCCCAGGACTGGTGCAGCAGGTGTTGAAGATAAATTGGTAATGCCATTTCGGGTGATCATGAGGAAAGGGAACTAGGGAACCCATATGGGTGATCTACAGAGCCCCCGAGCACTATCAGAAGGTGGTATGGGTCACGGACTTACTTTGGAAAAACTGGGGTACGCTGGCATTTGTTTGGAATTCGAGAAGCAACCTCAAAACAGGCACCTGTATTCCAATTATAGATGCTCAAAATGCTCTGTATGTTTCCTTCACTGTATTTATCTGAATAGCAATTAAATTGTAGTTATTTCTACACTTATTTAATTTCGTCACTTCCACAGTATTGTGAAAGCCATGATGGGGCTCACAAAACTATAAAAGAGCCTCTGTATCTCCAATGCCTGACACATAGTAGGTGCTCAGTAAGTATCAATGTATAAATGAGCTAATGGGTTTAGAAAAAGGGAAGGAAGGTACTCATAGAGGTGACTTTTATATCAATTGTTTTACTTTCCTGAAATACCTTCTTTGTTCCCCACGCCAAACCTCTCTAATTCTTTAGTGCCCAGCCCTTACCTACTGCTGCCAGGTATCCTTACCCCAACTCCCCATGCACAATGCCATTCAACACTAATGACTGTGTGAAACCTGTCAGCCTTGCTTTTCCAACTGGTTTTATGTATTTACCTATAATCTAACTCATTACAGAAAGGGTTATGCTGGAATTTTTTTGATGGTCAAGTTCATGTCCTGCTTTTGCTTTCTATGATGCTTCTTTTTTTATGCTGTTCCTATCACCTGCAAAGCCCTTCTCCCACCAATCATTACCTACTAAATCCTTCAAAGCCCTCTTTATGGGCCATTCCATCACTGATGGGCCCAGTTGAAAGTCATCTTTTTCTGCTCTGAGTTCTAGCACTTTGAGAACACTTACTTTTTTCTCCTTTTGTCATAATCCTTCTTTCCAGGCCTGTTGACTCCTTTACAAGAAGACCGCACATTGAACTCTTAGTGTGGTGAGTACTGTGGGTGCAAAATAAACATCTTCTATGCTGTTAACATGCGTGTATAGATATCAGACAATCAATCAAGACTATAGGTTGATGTACAGTAGTAATAATGTTAGAAATAGAACATGAGGGAAGATAAATTCTTTCATTTTTTTGAAGTGACTCGAGTTCAGTGTCTAATACTTGAAGAAGAGCCAGAGGGAGAAGTGGCAATGGAGGGAGTATACCTGAGAATCTTCTTAATGTGAGTTAATTGGGATCAGGAGAGCCCCAGCATGGGACGAAGTGTGACTTTTCCATGAATTTTCCCTTTTTTATTTTTTCTCCTTCTCTTTTCTCTTTTCTTTTCTTTTTTCTTTTCTTTCATTTCATCTTCCTTTCTTTTCCTTTTCTTATATCTAGTTGGTATGATCTATGCAAAGCTTGGGTGATAGAGACCATCCCCTGTAACTTCACCAGTCTCACATTTTAGGACAATTCTTCCCAGAACTGAGTCATGTGGTTTGTGGTCAGCATGGCCCAGCCTGTCCTATTGGGTTTGGAACAGATGTCGATGATCGCTTCTTCAGCCTAGAAACAAGGGCTTATAGTGCCAGTAATTCATATTAAATGAAGTCCATTTCCTCTATAATGTGAGAGCACTTTCCTGATCACCCTTTAATCAAAACAGATGTTTTTGAAGTGGCCTAGAACAGGATATGGAAATTTTGGCCAGCAATCAAATATGGGTTCAAAGGGAGATCCTTGATGGCTCCCTTTGAACCGTGGGCACTGTCTAAAAATGGCACATTGATATGGTACTTATGAAATGAAAGCAACTGCTGGAGATTGCTGCTGAATTCTAGAATCAGCCATATAATTGCAGAAGATGCTCCACAGGTGAAATACGAGGGGGACTGCGGCGTGGGCTTCTCTCCTGTGAAAGTGTTCTGTGTCACCCCTTGTAACCTCCCCCTAAGTTAAGAAGCAGAGTTACTTCATTTAACACAGAGTTCTAGAAACATAGAGAGGTTGTACCTTAACCCAAACCTGGTTTATATTGGGGAAACTTAATTCAATGCTACGAACACTAATTAAGGCATATAATTGTACTAACTTGCTACTGTGCTGGATCCAAAGACATACAAATAAAGCAAAGTGATGAGACAGGGGATTTATTAGTAGAATTACAGAATTAGAAGGGATTTTAGGCATTCACCATTACAAAACCTTCATTATAATGATGATTGGATGGGACTGGAGGGAACAGAAAATTAACATTTATTATATGGTGATTATGTGTCAAACATGTGTATTATGTTGTTTATTCTTCCCTAAAATTCTATGTGGGAAAAAGTGGAAAGGAATATATGAATTTATATGGATTGAGTACAATGGAGACATTGAACGTTTAAGTTATTTAAATTTTCACAAAATTCCTGTGAGATAAGTGATGTACAATAGTATAATGAGAATGACTTGGGAGACATCGATGTAACGTGGCTCCCAAAGAGAGTGGACTGGAAGACGTATGTATGAAAAATGACGACTTCACTGTTCTAGTCAGTGGGGTCAGTAAATGCCGTAGAGTAAGCACGTGTACTGTGTGGCCGTCACATTCAAAATGACTGAGGGCGTAGAGCAATGAATCTGCCTCAAATTTTGTGTTAAGCTTGAAGATTCCTCAGTGGAAACTATTTGGATGATTCAAAAGGCTTTTGGGGATGATGCAATGAGTGCAGAGCAAATAAAAATGCACCTGAGAATGCTGACTGTGTATGGGCTGCAATCAACAAAGATGGGCGACTGAAGTGCGAGGACTAGAAGCTGATCTGGGGATTCCAAAAACCGCTGTGTCCGAGATTTTGATGCAGGATCTTGGCATGAAACCTGTGGTGGTAAAATTTGTTCCATGGCCGCTGCTACCAGAGCAGAAGGAACATCGCACTGCAGTTGCTAATGACTTGATTCAAACCACTACCAGTGAACCAGATTTCCTCAAGAAGGTCAGAGCCAGAGATTAATGGTGGGTCTATGGCTATGATCTGGAAACAAAGGCCCAGTTGTCTCAATGGAAGTCACCTGGTTCTCCATGGATGAAGAAGGTACAGCAAAGTTGCCCCAAGATCAAGACCATGTTAGCTGTGTTTTTTTTATTGGGAAGGTGTTGTCCATCGTGAATATGCCCTTCCAGGCCAAACAATTTATAAGGCATACTGCCTCAGTGTTCTTCATTGGTTGAGAGATGTAATATGATGAAAAAAGCCACGGTATGGGCAACTGGTGATTCACAGCTTCATCATGACAATGCGCCTGCTCATGCATCACACCTGGTGCAGAGTTTTTGGAGAAACATCAAACCACCCAGGTGGCTCAGCCCCACTACAGTCCATATTTGGTGCCCTGTGATTCCTGGTTTTTCTAAAAATAAAATCACCTTTGAAAGGGAAGAGATTTCAGACCATTGATGAGATTCAGAAAAATGCGAGTGGGTAGCTGATGGCGATTGCAACAAAGGATTTTGCAGAGTGTTTTGAACAGGGGTAGAGATGCTGGGAGAACCATGCGAGGTCCCAAGGTGCCTACTTTGAAGGGGACTGAGGCGTCATTGTCCTGTGTACAATGTTTATTGTATCTTGTGTCTTCAATAAATGTTTCTATTTTCCACATTACATGGATAGATACTTTTTGGACAGACCTTGCATTTCATATATTTGAGAGAGAGAAAAAGTGAAACTCAGAGACATAAATGGCATTTCTGGCTAGTAGTTGAGTTGGGATTTGAACTAGTGTGTCCAAAATTAAAGCCCCAATCTTTCCCAATCCCCATATTTCAGATAAGAACACAAAAAGTACAGATGGCTATGTTTCAACCAAGCCTTCTGGCCCATGACTAAGTTGTCTTTGTCCTATTTGTTATTGAACATGCCCACTCGAGGGACTGGGAAGAAGCAGGTGTCAGTGAACCAAAAGCACTGGTGCAGCTAATTCTTCCTCACGGATTACATGCCCTAAATCAACTACTTTAATCCCAAATTTTCTGTGGGGGCAAATTCCAGAGACCAACAAATAATGATAAATTTTAGGATGCTTTTGAAATTGCCGATGAGGTTACTCAGAATAGTCTTCTGTTTGCTGAACATTTCATTGATTTATAAAATTTTAATTCATTCTTTTGAAATTTGTATTATCAAAAACCTGTTTCTAGCGTCTCATTCTATGTCCCATAGCTCTCCTCCCCGTGGTGCCTACCTGGGACCCCTGAGGCTGCAATTGGAACAATTTTCTCATTCTCTCTTCAGAGCTGCTGGAAAAGAGGCAATAATTATTTTCTGAATAACACCCATTGAATATTTGGAGCTAGTTATGGAATCTCTTTCGGCTTTTATTAACATGAAACTTTCCCTTAGAGCTTTTTTTTTTTAAAGTGAAGAAAGTAGATAAGTTCAGACATGCTTTTATGAATGGAGGAGGGTGTGTAGAAAGGGGAGGGGCCATGGTGGCTTCTCTCCCCTGTGTCTGAGCCAGGTGGAACTCAGTGTGCTTGGATGGTACCTACCACTTTGGTGGTGATGAAAGCTGAAAGACTTCGTGGCACTGTGTGAGTCTCAGATGATCCTCTGCTCAGTCCAAAGGGGAAGGAATCAGTCCAGTGGCAGCTATTAGGAAACCATCGCACTTATTTTCAGTGATCAAGCATGTTAATCTGGATTTTTGCCTATAATGACAAGGCAATGTGGTCAGTGGAATAGCACTGGCCTGAGACTTGGCATATCTGGTAACTAATTGTGCAACCCAGGGTGAGCCTCTTTACTTCTCTGGTTTCTTCTTTCTCTAGGAATAAATGAAGAATTGAAATCACAATACCTATGAGCTCACCAGATCCTTGACAACCTATATCTTGGAAGAATTTTTAGGAGGGGCACAGCATTGCTGCTCTCTCCCCACATTTTGGATAAGCACAAAAGGGGTTGGTTTATTTACAGATGGGTGAGGGAAATGACTGATATCTTAACGGAAAATATGGTGTATTGAACCAAGAATCAGATGGCCTGAGACTGAGTTCTTGCTTTGCCATTAATTTACTGGGTGACTTTGAATGACTGACTAAAACATTTGGGGTAAGTTTTCTTATTACTTAAGTGACAATTCAACTTCGATGATCTCTTGAAAGCCCTGTTGATACCTTCTATGCGCTAGTCATTGAGCTAAGTAAGGGTAGAAAGAGTGACTGGAAGCTCACTGTTTGGAAAGGAGTAAATAAACCATTATGGTGATTATGCTAAGTGCTTTAATAGAAGTATGCTCAATTGCTACCCAAATGAGGAATTAAGAATGCATACAGCATAGGAGAAAGGACAAGCAAGACTATAGAGGTCACATTTAGTCTAACACTCTCAAAGTATGAGAATTGAGGGGAAGGACATTCCAGGTAGAGACATAAGGAAAAATTTTAGGAAAGAACAAAAAAAATCTAAGGCAATGAGTATGGGCAGGGACAGAGGATGAGTGAGGGAGGTAAGGGGAAAGAGTGGAAGGCTTAGAGCTGAGGTCACGCCCTCCTGTAATGGACTTTTAAGCCTTGTCAGGGAATTTGAACTTTTTCCTGCATGCACTGAGGATTCCGTGAAAGATTTTAAGGGCATGGTACCGTGTGATTTGTGTGTTCTGGAGGGAAAAATGGAGGCAGGAGGGAAAGGGCAAGCAAATTAATTAGGAATTCTTGCAAATATCAAAGGAAGAGGAAGTGAACAAAGGCCTTAGTGAGGAAACGAAGGAGAGGCTTTAGGCTGGGGATTTTCTTATAAGTGCAATCTGAATTGGCTACATAATTTGTGGGGCCTAGTGCAAAATAAAATGAAGGAGCCCTTTCTTAAAACAATTAATAATTTTAAGGTGGCAACAACAGACCATTAAACCAAGTACAGGGCCCTTCTAAGCATGGGGCACCTGTGTGACTACAAATGTCTCATGCCCCTGAAGCTGACCCCAAGTAGAGTAATACTTGCTTCCTTCCAGGTTTGTTGCAATCATGGTTGAAAAGGCTTTTTAAAATTTATGAGATCATACATTTTGGAGGGTCTATTTTGCAGGTAATTTCACTTCGTCTACTTTGCCATTTGTTTACATTTTTGTATTAAGTGATTTTTGGGGGGTGGGATTGTCTTGCCGGGAGATAAGTCCAGACAAATGCCTCAAAGCAGGCTGACTGGGATCTTCCATAGGAAAGGTATTCCTCAAGTCACAAAGCAGAGCTGGAGTTTTTTATAGCTAAGAAAAGAGAGAACAAGATGATGGAATAATTTGAAATTAGAGCTGTATGATAGGGTTATATAAAGCTGGAGTTATTCAACCTAGAAGTAGGAGCTGAGAAGGACTTTATTATGGTGCTTGTATTAGTCAGCTAAGCCATAGCAATGCTGTGTGAGGAACCAAACCATCCCCGAACTCGATTATATACAACAGCCATTCTCATGCTCACGGGTCTTCAGGGGAGCCATGGCTTAGTCGGTGTAAAGTGGGCTCAGGTGGGTGGCTCTATAATCTGAGGGTCGGTTGGTCCTAGATCCAGGCTGGGTTTTTTTTTTGTTTTTTGTTTTTCTTGAGGCTCAGGCTAAAGAAGCAGTACTTACCAGGGCATGCTCTTCTGACAGCTATGCCAGGAGTGTAGGAGGCTGAGCCACACTGGAAGCATACCAAAGGCCTCCATTTGTAGCATGCCTGTTAGCGTCCCATTGGCCAAGGCATGTTATATGGCCAAACCCAAAGCTAATGGATAGGGAAGTAAAATTCACCCACAGGGGAAAGAGAAAGGGAGTGAATATTTGCTGAATAAGCCAAACATTCAGAGGATTCAAGAATTTGCATTTTCTTAAACAGCTATTAAGGCTAGTTGAGGATAGCTACACTGAGGATACTACTGAAAGGAAGGGGGCTTGAAGGGTTTGGGTTAGCTATACAATCTTTTTCGACAAGAAGAATAATTTTCTGGTGGAGGTTGGGAGTTCCTGAAAACCTTAAAGCTAGCTTAATTCTTCATCTGAGAGCACTGTTAGGTGAGGGCCTACCAGGAGGAAGGGGCAAGGAGGTGAGTTAAATGATCTTTTCGGGTTCCTTCAAGTGGCAGGATTACAGTAGTCTCCCCTTATATGTGTGATTTGCTTTCCATGGTTTCAATCATCCTTGGTCAATGGAGGTCTGAAAATATTAAATGGAAAATTCCAGTAATAATTCTTAAGTTTTAAACTGCGAGCTGTTCTGAGGAGCATGATGAAATTTCCCGAGCCCTGCTCTGTCTGCCTGAGTCGTAAGTCATCCCTTTGTCCAGCGTCTCCACGCCGGTACGTTCCCCGCCTGTTAGTCACTTCCGATTATCGGATCAACTATGTGGTATCGCAGTGCTTGTGTTCCAGTAATCCTTATTTCACTTAATAGTGACCCCAAAGTGCAAGAGTCACAACGTTGGCAGTTCAACGTTAAAGCTTCTCAACAGAGAAGCTGTAAAGTGCTTCTTTAAATGAAAAGGTAAAAGTTCTAACTTAACAAGGAAAGAAAAAAAAATTGTATGCTGAGGTTGCTAAGCTCTATGATAAGAACGAACTTTCTATCTGTGAAATTGCGAAGAAAGAAAAAGAAATTTATGGTAGATTTGCCGTCGCACCTCACATTGCACAAGTTATGGCCACAGTGCATGATAAGTGCTTAAGATGGAAAAGGCACAGTGCATGATAAGTGTAAAGATGGAAAAGGCATTACATTTGTGGGTGGAGGACACGAACAGAAAACACATTCTGACTGATGGCGACATGTAGTGCCACAAAGCACTGAGCCTATAGGAAGACTTCGGTGAGCGATCTCCTGAAAGGAGTTACACCAAGTAATTTACTGCCAAGTAAGGGATGGCTACACAGATTCTGGAATAGGTCTGGCCTTGTGTCATTTCACATCACCGCAAGAAGAAGGGTGAGTACAGTACGATAAGATATTTTCAGACAGAGAGAGAGAAAGAGGAGAGATACCACACTCACGTAGCTTTTATTATAGTATATTGTTATAATTATTCTAGTTTATTATTAGTTATTCTTACTAATCTCTTACTGTGCCTAATTTATAAATTAAACATGCATAGATATGTATAAGAAAAAACATAGTATTTTAGGGGAGACACCCCCCAAATAGGAATTTATTTATAAAAAAATTGTGTATTTATTCTTACATATTTAAACTTCAGTCACCTTCAAAGTACTCTCCATTTGATGCAATACACCCATCAAGACTTTTTTTCCACCGCTCAAAACAGTTTTTGAACATGTCAATTTTGATGCCTTTTTGTGCTTCTGCCTTTTTTGGTTTCACCTCTTCCACATTGGCAAAACGTTTCCTCACGGTGTTTTTGGTCAAAAACTGCTGAACACTCAGTGTGGTGTGGGCATGTGTGCTCATAGGTCACCCATCATGAAATGGGCAAGTGAGTTGAGTCTTCAAAAAATATTCACTGAAGTCGAACGTAGCTTCTTAAAACAACGCCAGCTGGTGCACTGATACAGATGGGTTCCTAGAATACTCGCCTAGCAGGGGAAGCCTGTACTATAAGGAGTCCACCTCCTAGAAAATAATTCTTTTTTTGGGGGGTCTACCCTTGTATATGAGGGTCAATACTACCAGTAGTTTTAGGCATTCACTGGGGGTCTTGGAACATGTACCCCAAAGATAAAGGGAAGACTGTTGTATATGAATTGAATAGTGGCCTCAAGCAGTAATGCCTCAGGATGAACGCTCCCCTCTATTCTCAGAGGGAGGAGGCACCTTCTCTAGGCCTCTGTGAGTCCATTTCTCAAGGACTTCAGGTTTATTGTCTTTTCTCTCATGAGTCAAAAATGAAGACCCATATTGTACTCTATTTTTAATTTGATGGGTCTCATTTTTCCCAATAAAATAATTCAATGTTATTTTTAGGTGTGCTTTGTATTTTTCTTTTATTGTTCCTAGTTTTTGGAAAGATTTCTTCAATGGTTTGAAGGATTTTGGTGGGGGTATTTAATATTTTCCTTAGGATTTCCTACCCTCAAACTTCTTAGAATACTGTTTCAGATCAAGAAGGTTAGGTCTTTGTGAATAAGCTTTTGGGTTGCAACTGACGTTTCAGAAGGGTGCCATTGAAATAAGATAGGCTGAAGATAGTGTGCCAGCTAGTATATGGAGGAAGGATGATGGAGTTACAAAACACTATGTTGCAACCATGATTAGTAGTAATTAACTAAAAAAAAATCAATTTATGGTTAAAATTAGTGGTTGAAAAATGAGAAGTAGGATATATTCATAGTCTCAAAGTATCTCCCCACAAATTATTTGTTGTTTATGGGAGGAAAAAGTTGTTAAGAACCATTTCATACCAAGTGATGAAAATTAGCCTCACCAGCATCATGTCTCTCGACGTCATATACGAACACAACACCTGTTCTGTGATAGGAAAAGGCAAAGGAGGTGTAATCCCAGATGGGAAGTGTTCTACGAAAGGGCTACAGCCTGGACTCCAAAATTACCATGAAAGAACTACTGTGGTCATGAAAGATAAAGGCTGAAGAACTACTCCAAAATAAAGAAGACCAAAGATACACGACAGTGAAGTGAAAAGCATAAATCTGGATTGGATCCTGGACTGGCATAAAAAAGGTAGCTGTAAAGACATTATTAGCACAATTGGTGAATTTTGAGTGTGGACTGTGGATTAGTTAGTAGAGTTACACCAATGTTAAATCTCCTAGATTTTGATCATTGTGCTGTGGTTATGTAACAGAAAGTCCTTCTGTTAAGAAATACACACTAATGTACTTAGAAATAAAAGATCATGATGTCTGCAACTTATTCTCAAATGCGTTGAAAAAGATTATATGTAGAAAGAGTGATAAAAACAATGGGGCAAAATTTTACAGTTTTCCCCATTTTGAATCTGAGTTAAGGGTACATGGGAGGTATTGGTATTATTTCAGCACCTTCTCTGGAATGTTAAAATTATATCAAATTAGCCCTGGCTGGGTGGCTCAGTTGTTTGGAATGTTGTCTCATACACCAAAGTGTGGCATGTTCGATCCCCAGTCAGGGCACATACCTAGGTTGCAGGTTCCATCCCTGGCCTGGACGCTTCCAGGAAGCAATTGAATAATGTTTCTCTCTCACACCTATGTCCGTCTGTCTGTTGGTCTGTCTGTCCATCTGTCTGTCTCTCTGTCCCCATCCCTTCCTTTCTCTCTCTTAAATCAATAAACATATCCTCAGGTAAGGATTAAAAAATTATATCAAATTAAAAGTTGTCCAGTCCTCCCCCCCCATCACCAATGTAAAGATACAAAATAGAAATGTTATTGGTGGTATAATTATAAGACCTTGCAACACCATGAAACCAAAGTTGAGTATACTTTTAAACAACTAATCAGATTAACTAAAGCAGGAAAAAACCCCTCTAGATTTAGCAACAAAGAGGTTGTATGCCTGGACACAACTGACAAAGCAGTTTTTAGTGTTCTTGGTTTTATATCTTAGTTCAGTTATGCCTCACTGTTTAAAATAGAAAATAGGAAATATGTATTTCCTTTTAGCTGTGGTAGAAACTGGATTTTACCTGAAAAGCATCTGAAACTCATAGGAAGAATAAAAGGGTAGAAATGGGGGGAAAAAAAAGTTTCCTAGTTGGCATTTCTTAACCCCATCTTGAGAGAAGAATAGCATAATCTATTACGGTTGAGGTTCCAGAAGTCAGACAAGAAAGTTTGCTGTAATGTAGGGGTGTTGATTTGGAGGGTTTGGTAGCAGTGGAAAAAGTCAAAACAAAAGAATTAATTCCATCGGAAATTGTTTCTTGGACCAGATCCTGTGTGAGTGAGCCCCGAGGAAGGACAAGGAAATGGAGAGTTGGCCTATTTTAAAAGAAACATTCATTTAAACACTTGGATTCTCTCACTTCTCTTTTGCTTTCAGCTCCCATGTCACCATTTTCTTCAAATCCAGGCAAAACAAGATGCAATGATACCACTAGGCCTCATGCTTGTGATTATTTTACATGTTAAAGTCAGTTCTTTCCCCAGAGTTGTATATTCTCCAAGGATGTCTCTGATCCCTCTGGCTTCTCAGCAGATGTTGGCAATGTAGTTGATAGATGTTTTAAAATACTCAAACAATTCATTCCTTGCCTGCTTGTATTTCCCACTCCTGTGCTTGTAATACATAATGTATGGACTATATATATTTGTTTTGCCTGCGGTAGAAACATGTTAGTTAACTTTTACTGAAAGCAGTTAAATATATGAGCTTTATATTGAGAATAAAGCAGTTTCACTGGGTCTTCATTTTCATTTTTTAGTGCTGAAACCCTGGTTGTCATCTTTGAGGAAGCAGTAGGTGGAGCTACAGGCTTTTTATCATGAAAGAATTTTTTCAGTAGCGGCCCATTGCCGGAATAACCTGAACAAGCACATAATTCCAAAAATAACAGAGGCATTTCCAAGTATTCCAGAAATATAGGCAAGACTATTTAGTCATTCATAATCACCGCTTTGCAAGTACTAGAGAGATTCTGTAGAAAATATTTCAGAAGCAGAAAAAAGATTGATAGGATTCCTTATATTTTTAGAAAAGAGATTCTTTAAAAAATGGAACTCAAGAGGGAGGGAGAGGTACTTACTCAGCTCGGTCATGTCACTATTTTTTTCCAGGTGGTGAAAGGGCCCAGAGGGGTAACTGGGGGTGGAAAAAAGTCTTTTCCATTTGCGTCAGAACTCTGAGAAGCTCTTCATTTCCCCACTTGATGAACTTTTTTGAGGCTCTAAACTGTGGTTTTGATTTTCTTTGAATTACAGACGGGTGACTGAGGTTAAGTGATTCTGAGGAGGCCAGAAGGTACTTACAACAGGTCACTCTCAAGGGCCATTTCTCTCATTGGATACCCTGATGTTCTTGATCGTTTCCCTGAGAGAGAATAAGAAAACAACTTTTCATCACTATGGAAAAGGTAAAGTCTCTTTATGTAAAAATCACAAGTTCTGAGAATGCTCTAACAGATATATATATCCCATTATATATATATACTATTGCTTCTCTCTCTATAAATATTTTATATATGTGAGGCCTGTCCAGAAGGTATCAGCCATGTAATAAGCAAAATAGATACATTTATTGAAGAAGATACAAGATACAAGAAACATTATACATAGAACAGGACAAATTTAGAACTTCTGGCCAAGATGGAGGCATAGGTAGATACACTTTGTCTCCTTGCATACCCAAAAGAAGGACAACAACAAATTTACAAACAAAAAATAAACAGGACTGCCAGAAAATCGAACTGTATGGAAGTCTGACAACCAAGGAGTTAAAGAAGAAACATTCATCCAGACTGGAAGGAAGGGCAGATACAGGCAGCAGGGGTGGAGAGGACATGCAGCAAGGTTGTGCTGGTGGACTGGATAGTCCACATTTGCATGTGGATAAACTGGGAGGAACAACTGGGGAGTGAGACAGACCATGAAACCCAGGGTTCCAGCATGGGAAAAGAAACCCTCCAACCTCTACTGGTAAAAATCTGTGGGATTTGCAGCAGCAGGAGAAACTCCCAGCTTCATAGGAGAGGCCATTGGAGATGGCCTAGAACCACAGGGTCCTAGAACAGGGTCCTGGAACATACACAAACCCACCCACCTGGGAATCAGCCCCAGAAGGGCCCAATTTGCTTGTGGGTAGTAAAGGAAGTAACTGAAAGCCTGCCAAGAGCCAAGCAAGCAGCATTGTTCCCTCTCAGACCCCTACCCCACATACAGTGCCACAAGGCACTGATGTGGGTTGCCCTGCCCTGGTGAATACCTAAGGCTCTGCTCCTCACAATGTAATAGGCATGCAGAGACAAAAAAAAAAAAATATATATATATATATATATACACACATACATATACATATATATATATATATATATATATATCCCAAATGAAAGAATAGATCAAAGCACCAAAGATAGATCTAAGTGATGAAGAGATAGTCAACCTAACTATCTAGATAGTTAATCTAGATGCAGTGTTCAAAACACTGGTAATCTGTATGCTCACAGAAATGATGGAGTATGGTCACAAAATGGAGGAAAATGTGAAGGCTATGCAAAGTGAAAGAAAAATATACAGGAAACCAGCAGTGAAGGGAAGGAAACTGGGACTCAAATAAATGATTTGGAGCAGAAGGAAGAAATAAACATTCAACCAGAACAGAATGAAGAAACAAGAGTTCAAAAAAGTGAGGAGAGGCTGAGGAACCTCTGGGACAAATTTATACGTTCCAACATCTGAATCATAGGGGTGCCAGAAGGAGAAGAGGAAGAGGAAGACATTGAAAACTTATTTGAAAAAAATAATGAAGGAGAACTTCCCCAATCTGGCAAAAGAAATAGACTTCCAAGAAGTCCAGGAAGCTCAGAGAGTGCCAAAGAAGTTGGACCCAAGGAAGCGCACACCAAGACACATCATCATTACATTACCTGAGACTAAAGGTAAGGAGAGAACCTTAAAAGCAGCAAGAAAAAAGAAGACAGTTACCTACAAAGGAGTTCCCATAAGACTAGGAGCTGATTTCTGAAAAGAAACCTTACAGGCAAGAAGGGGCTGGAAAGAAGTATTCAAAGCCATGAAAGATAAGGGCCTACATCCAAGAATACTCTATCCCGCAAAGCTATCATTTAGAATGGGAGGGCAGATAAAGTGTTTCCCAGATAAGGGCAAGTTCAAGGAGTTCATCATCACCAAGCCCTCATTAAATGAAATATTAAAGGGACTAACCTAAGAAAAAGAAGATGACCAAAAATATGAACAGTAAAATGACAACAAGCTCAGAACTATCAACAACTGAACCTAAAAGAACAAAAACCAAACCAAACTAAGCAAACAGCTAGAACAGGAACAGAATCACAGAAATAGAGATCACGTGGAGGGTTATCAGTGGGGACAGGCAGGGGAGATAATGGGGGAAAAGTTACAGGGAAAAAGAAGCATAAACGGTAGGTACAAAATAGACAGGGGAGGTTAAGAATAGTATAGGAAAGAGAGAAGCTGAAGAACTTGTGTGTACGACCCATGGATGTGAACTAAGGGGGGGATACTGGTGGGAGGGGGAGTGCAGGGTGGAGGGGAATAAAGGGGAGAAAAAAAATGGGACAACTGTAATAGCATAATCAATAAAATATATTAAAAAGAAACATTGTACATAGAACAATGCCACCTCAGTCCCATTCAAAGTAGGCACTGTGGGACTTCACGCAGTCCAATCACCATCAGCAGCCCAGTCGGATTTTCCTGAATCTCACTGATGATCTGATATCTCGTCCCTTTCAAAGGTAATTTAAGTTTTGGGAAAAGCCAGAAGTCTCAGGGCACCAAATATGGTCTGTAGGGTAGCTGAGTCACCTGGGTGATTTGATGTTTCATCAAAAAACTGTGCATTAGATGTGGTGCATGAGCAGGTGCATTGTCATGATGAAGCTGTCAATCACCAGTTGCCCGTAGCTGTGGCCTTCTGAGGAATCCAAATAGTTTCCATGGAGGAATATTTAAGCTTAAGCAAAATTTGATGAAGATTTGTTGTTCTACTTGCCCAGTTATTTTGAATGCGACAGCCACACAGTACACATGCTCACGGGTTACAACGATGTCATGCAAAGTGTTCTTATTATATTAACAATGGCTGGACTTTTCCCCAGATATATAATTTTTGGCAATATCACTCTGAAAATCTGATGAAAGCAACAGACCCTAATCCCAGAAAAAAACCAGAAACAAAATATCCAATATAATTTATATACAGTGTGGAGCAGAAGTAGGTTTACGGTTGGGAGTACACAAAACACAGAGTTTATTCTTGTATTTTTATTTATTAATTGATGTATTATTTTCTATATGAACAACTGTAAACCTATTTTTGCCCCACCCTGTACATGTGTGTATATATGTATATGTGTGTACATATACACACATATATGGGAGATATACTGATTTTCAGGAATTGGCTCATATGATTGTGGGGCTTGGCAAATCCATGATTTATAAGGACTGCCAGTTGGCCGGAAACTCTGGCACAATCTCTATGTTACAGGCTTGGGACAGAATTCCTTCTCTGGGAAGCCTCAGTCTTTTCTCTTAAGGCCTTCAACTGATTGGATGAAACCCACTCACATTATGAAGAGTAATCTGAATATAAATGTTAATCACATCTATAAAACACCTTCACAGCAATATCTAGACTAGTGTTTGGCCAAACAATTGGGCACCATAGCACAGCCATGTTGAAATATAAAATTAACTATCACAGGTCCCATCACTGTGATCTGGTTTCAGAAAAGCCCCACAAAGACATGATGAAAAATAACTTCAAGTACACCATGGCCCTGGATGCCGTGTTAGGAGAAGGCCACAGAGCGACTGTGGTGGAAGCACTAAGCCTTTCGCTCCAGCCTACTTGCCCCATCCTCTACTGGGGATAATAAATTATGACACAAAGTAGTGACGAGACAAAAGGGGAGATATTGCTAGGATTTGTTGGATAAAAGGCTGCAAACACCAGACTTTGCTTCCTGAGCTGTTCCAGACCCTACTAACTTCTAGCTGACAGAAGGGGAGCCATGATGCCTTATGACTAGAGCCATCTGGGGCAGACTTGACTACTGTAGACACCAGGCCCTTCCTTTACTTTTTTGTTTGTTTGTTTTGTTTTTTACAACAAATACAGCAAATCTCTAGTTTATAGATGAAGAAAGGCTCTGGAAGCTTCATTGATTCATCAAATATTGAGCAGCTGCCATATGCTGCACAGTGGGTACTGGGAATACATACAAGTGTGATTAAAACACAAATTCCATTCTCTCATGGGTCTAACATTCTAACGGGGCTTACAGGGTACAAAGCAAGTAAACACACAAATAAATAAAAGATGCAAGTTGTTGAAAGTGATGGGAAGGAAACTAATAAGCGGCCTGAGATGGAATTTGCTGGAGAGATAGTGAGAAACCTATTTTAGGTGTTTTATAAGAAAGCCTTCTGTGGGGTGTTGACATGTAACCCGAGATATAAATTAGCCTAATGGACTTGGCTAAATTCTCCACTGCTAAATAAGGGCTGGAGCTGGGATGCATACCCAGGTTTTGTTTTGTTTTGTTTTACTCTAATCTATTCATATTTATCCTAGCTTATAAATTGTGTCAGGCAACAAAGGTCTGGTATTTCTTGTCAAAATGGAGGGAGAATTGTGCATGTATAAGCGAGGGCAGGTGTCCACGTGCAAATGAATGTGTTTCTGAATCCCAAGAAAGGAAATGCTAGGTAATCTTAAGCAACCCCAGCTAGAGAATTTCCATCACTCCCATCAGGTAGTTCTCCCTTTCCGTAACCCGAATTTTTCATGCTGTGCCTGAAGTCTTTTTCCTTTTGCTTCACCTCAGGTTCAGGTGGGTAAATATGCTGGTTGTTGCCTTTTGTATAAGAGACGCTTGGCATGCTTCTCCCTTGGATTAATATCTCATGTTTCTTTAATTAGCCTGTCCTCCTGGATCTTATTCTTTGGCTATTTAATTACCTTCCAGGCTCTACATAGGTTGTTTGAATCATCCTCGAGACAACCCTAGAGGGTGCCATTCACATGTAGATGTTACAGATTAGTATACTCACAAGGACAATATATTGGCAGGTGGTCCTAAAAAGTCTAGAGAAGTCTAGAAGACTCTTTTTCTACTTCCAGTAAAGTAGCTTTACTGGGTAGAGGTGGTTGCATATCTGTCTCTCTTATCAATCTACTTCTTTCTTTTTATTCCAAGACACTTAGGAAGGTTAAACACGAGTTTATGAATTTGTTTCTCTCTTGGCAGTGTGAAGGCACAGCATGCGTATCTTACAGAAGGGTGTTCTCCATTTTCCTTCTTCTTCTTTTTTTTTTTTTTTCCTGTTGACAATACTGTTTTTCCATTTGGTGTCCACTAACCTCCTGAAATTATATGTGAAATATTGTTTGTGGTGGTTTAGTAGTTATTTATGTCAACCCATTCCAGGCAATAAGCTTTTTTTATTTAGAATAATATGAACAAGTGACATTGGGAAAGTATTTTCACCTGAGGGAGAGGCTGCTACCTTCAAGTAAAAGAGAGGTACCAGGTGGGAGTCAGTCCAGGGGAAGAAGATATTAGACAGGAAATGCTGCATGTGCTTCTCAAAAACACAACCTTCCTCACTGGAAGGTATTCGCATTCACACTGAAATTTTTAACTGAGGGTAAGATTTTTAATCTGAAGCTGGGATTGTAAAAGACTTTTGATTCCTGGAATGGTGGTTTACTCAAATCACAGCTGTATCACTTACTAGCTTTTTGACTTTAGTCAAGTTATTTAACTTCCTCAAGCTTCAGTTTCTTCATCTAAAATGCAGATAATAGTTATCTGATAAGGTTATTGTGGGGATTAAATGACATGATTCACACATAAAGCCCTTAGTGTATTATGTGACACATAATAAATAGTAGCTATTAATGTTATATATTTCTGTAATGGTTGAAGTTTTTGAAACAACTATATATTATTTTTTAATAATCTTCAAAATTAAGAACAACAAATCAAAAAGTAAAGTCTAGATTGTTCAAACTTTTAAAAATTTGTTTTTCATATTTTTCATTCTAGAGGGGAGCATTTTACATCTTGCAGTGTTCCTCATATTGAGAAAGACACAATTTTACACAATTACTTAAAATATTAGAGATACTAAGCTTACAAAAAAGAGTTGTTTGTTTCCTACAAGTTGAATAGGAAGGTTCACAGTTGGTAAATGACACTGTGAGCAAGCTTTTTGTGAAAACTTTACGTAAACTAATGGCATTTCAAAATGTGAAGCTCAAAGTGTATTTAGGGAACTATGAATTGTCTCATTCGATTAGAACAAAATGTTTATTGAAGGAGTACTTGCAGGTAAAGCTGGAAAGGGAAGTTGAGCTACAAGGGCTTTGCTTGCATAGGTGAGAAGTGTGGACTCACTGAGCCAATGGGAAGCCAGCAAAGGCTTTGGAGGAGAGTGTGTCAACCACAGTGTGAGGATGTCATTCTCACTGAATGTGTAAGATGCGTTGGACGGGGGACAAAGCAGGAGACAGTTGCAACAGATTGGGCAAGAGGAAAGCAGAGCTTGAGTGCAGGAACCTCTGAGGGTTAAGAGTTGTCATAAACATTTGGGGAAACTTTGGGTGGGTTCAAAGCTTCCCATCCAAAGGGAAGTCAGTACCATTAGTTAAAAGTGAATATAAACCAGGTGGGACTGGCCCCGAAGACAGTGTTCAGCTTGGACATGCTGATACATCGCCCTTAAGGGAGTGGCTCTTAGACCATTGGAGATTGTTCAGAGTGGGCACCAAGGCTGGTGATTCGGTTTGATGCCATCAGAGAAGTGATGTTTGAGTGGCATGGATTTCCTGAGGGGTTTGAAGGAAGAAAAGTGCAAAAACGTTGGGAAAGGAAAGAAGGAAGGAGGTGGACAAGGAATCATTGGAGACTGAGGAGAAGCTGTGAGAGCAATAGGGAACAGGGGCGGGGAGGAATCAGAGGAGACAAGGGGGGCGGGCATTTCCCTAATGAATGGATAATCTGAAAATGACCAGGTGGTTAGTCATAGCCAAGAGCACAGTTTCAATGGTGAGATAATGAAAAAGGCATCTGAAATAAGTGAAGATGTGAGTAGATATGATGAAGAGCAACCAGGAAAAAAAAAGACATTTGTATAGGGAATAAGAGAATTAAGCTCAAGGTAGGCTGGATCAAAGGAATGTTGGTACTAGAGGAAAGGAGATTGAAAATACCGGGAAGAGGGGAATATTAGTGGGACAATATTCCAGATTCTAAGGTGACACCCTATAATTGCTATATATATTACCTTTCTCAAGCTTTTGAGATCTGTTTCCTATTTCTCTTGCTATCTTTTTTTGTTGCCCATTATCATAAACTTACTCCATCTTTTTCACTATGACCTATTATCATGTTTTCAATAAAACCTCCTATGTTTATTTTCAATCTGTATTTAATATCTCTCTTTTCTGAACTTCTGTTTCATGAGTTCGTAACTCTTGGTTCTTCATTTTCTCTACTTTGAGTATTTTAGTTGTGATTTTTTGACTTACTTTCTATCTCCCTAAAAATTTATATCTTCTATAAAATATAAGGAGGGTATATTTTTAGAGGTAACTGAATCAGGTTATCTGGAAGAATTTCCTAGAAAAAATCTGCTCAAAGTTGAGGGGAAGGGATGAAACCTAAAGAAAATAATTTCATCTAATAGTTTTAAAGCACTAGAAGATAAAACAATTTAAGACTATTTTTCATTTATTTATTTATTTTTATTGATTATACTATTAGAGTTGTCCCAGTTTGTCCCCCTTTGTCCCCCTCCATCCAGCACCTCCCACTGCCTCTGGTGATCCTCCCCTACTTTGTTCCTGTCCATGGGTCATGCATATAAGTTCTCTGGCAACCTATTTCTTATGCTTGCGTTTAACATCCCCCTGCTTATTCTATAACTACCAATTTGTACTTCTTAATCCCTTCACCTTTTCCCCCATTCCCCCAAACCCTCCTCCCTGCTGGCCACCACCCCAATGTTCTCCATATCTATGATTCTGTCTCTGTTTTGCTTGTTTGCTTAGTTTGTTTTTTTGATTCAGTTGTTGATAGTTATGTATTTATTGCCATTTTAATGTTCACAGTTTTTATCTTCTTCTTTTTCTTAAATAAGTCCCTTCAATATTTCATATAATAACTGTTTGGTGATGGTGAACTCCTTTAGTTTTACCTTGTTTGGGAAGCACTTTATCTGCCCTTCGATTCTAGATGATAGTTTTGCTGGATAGAGTAATCTTGGTTGTAGATCCTCGCTTTTCATCACTTTGAATACTTCTTACCAACCCCTTCTAGCCTGCAAAGTTTCTTTTAGGAAATCAGCTGACAGACTCATGGGAACTCCTCTGTAGATAACTGTTGGCTTTTCTCATGTTGCTTTTAAGATTCTCTCTTTATCTTTAATCTTTGGCATTTTAATTATGGTATGTCTTGTGGTGTAGTCCTCTTTTTGTTCTTTTCTTTCATTTGGGCAATATTTCTTTGCCTCCTCATTTTGACAGGCTCCCTGTGTTTGTTTCTATGTATTAGATAGAGCTGCTTTGACTCTGAATCTTGGTAGCCTGGCCTAATGTAGTCAGTGTCCTGTAGGACCCAGTGGCACAGCCTCCCCTATCACCCAAGCTGTGCACTTGAGGTGTGCCCTTCATGTGGGCTGAGTACTTCCTCTCCTTGTAGATGAGCCTTGATTGCTGTCAGCAGGTCAATGGGAGGGATTTATCCTGGTAGGACTGGCTGTGATGCCAGGCCTGCAACCACCTCCCTTTGTGTCTTGTGGAGGTGGCTGGGTGGTGCTCCGACGTGGCCGTAACTGCCCTCCGGGTGTGCAGTCTCTGGGGCTTCCTGGGTGGTGCAGGCCAATGTGAGCCTCCACCTGTGTTCTGTCTGTGGCCCCTTGGAGTAAGCTATAAAGTGATCTGCAGATAGCTGCTCCTAGTGCTGGGATGAGGCCACTCAGTGAGACATATGGGGGCTGGGCTCAGCTGTTGCATGTTTGAGTGAATTTTGGAAGGTCTGAAGCCTGTGCCTAGCCCAGCCCTTCATATGGAAAAGCCTCTGTTATAAGCTTGGGTGGGCCCATAAGTTGGTTGTGGTGGACTGTTAGTTAGGTAATTGTCAGGTTAGGCTAACCATGTAAGCCTGGTTGATGGAGATTCACATATTGTGCTGCTGCACTGTGGTTCTGTGTCAGGGAGGGCTCATAAAAGGTATGATGGCCACTGTCTGCAGTTCTGTCTGGGAGGAAGCTGTCCCCCAGCTCTTTCCATGATGCCAGACACTTCAGTTCCTCCCCATATGCCTCTGGTGTCCTTCAAAGTGCTGTCCTGTGCTGGAGTCCAGTGGGAGTGAGTCTGAGTAAATCAGTGTGTGGTTCAAGGCCCTTTAAGAGGAGAGGCCTGAGAATCCCTCAGTTTCTTCTGCCATCACAACCCCTACTGATTTTTACAGCCAGAAGTTGATATGGGAACATATCATTTTGGCACTGGAACCCTGGGCTAGGTGGTCTTGTGTGGGACTGGGATTTCCCACTTCCAGGATATCCCTCCATTTTATATTCAGCACATGTGGGTTTCAGACCAGGTGGTTCTGAGTCTCTGTGTCTCCACCCCTTTGTCTCTCCTACCCATATGAATGAACGTGGTTTCTGTAATTCCTTAGTTGCAGGATCTTCCATCTAGCTCAATTTTCTGATGGTTCTGAGTGATATTTGTTCTGTAATTTAGCTGTAATTTTTCTGTGGTTGTGCAAGGGAGTGAGCTGTGTTTACCTATGCCTCAATCTTGAGTGGAAGTCTCAGGACTATCTTCTTATATAAAAAATTAAAGCAAAATCATGCAATTAGAATACAAAATGAATGGTAGAAGATAATGGAGTGAGGGAGGAAATAGGGATAGAAAAATTGTTTAGCAGGGACAAGAGAGATTAACAGGTTGCCTGCTGGCCAAGACAAAAACTACCATCAGTCATTAAGAATGACAGTGTCCAGCCATGATGGGCGTGGCTCAGTAGGTTGAGTGTCATCTGTAAAGCAAAAGGTCACCAGTTCTATTCCCCATCAGGGCACATGCGTGGGTTGCAGGTTTGGGCCTGATTGGGGTGAGTATGAGAGGCAACCAATTGATGTTTATCTCTCACATTGATGTTTCTCTCCCTCTCTTTCTCCCTCCCTTCCCCTCTCTAAAAATAAATAAATGAAGTTAAAAAAAAAAAAAAGAATGACAGTGTCCGAAATATAAGAAACAAGCCAGTTAGGAAAAGCGGAGCCATTCCTGGCCATGAAGTCTGATGGAAATTTCTAACACGGGTCTGCAAATAAGGGATGCAATTTAAGGACTGTAAATAGGCAGGAAAATAATCTTGGCAGTATATGCTAACTAGGAGAAGCTGAGAGGTATTTTTCTGAAACAAAAATAAAACATAAAAACTGGGAAATCATAGATGTACATTTTTTTTAAACCTAAAAACCATTGTGTCAGGGAACCCTTCATTTAATGTTTCTAGCACATCAATAAAAGCATAAGAAAATTTGGGGAATGTAGTTTCCAGATAATTGCATTAGCTATACAACACTTTGTGGTGTTTTATTTGGGTAAAGGTGTTTGTGTTTTATTGCTTTTTCACTGTATTTGCATGACTATATAGAGTAACTTTTTGTAACTTTGAAAGAGTTCCATCTCAATACCTGATGTATGTGCTCTAAAACTCTTCTCCAGTCTTAAGAAAGACATGCCAGTCTTAATCAAAGTATTTATCATCACAAACTGATAGATAGCCATGGTAGATATTCTCAAAGGATTGGCAGTTCACTGAGATGGCGAGATAATTTTATTGGTGAACCAAATGACCGGAGAGCTCTTTTACAGCTACTTAAATAAGTTAATATGACTTTATGATGCTTTTTCTATTATTTTATAAGGGAAAGTAGTGAGAATATGAGGTGTTGGAGTCTGTTGCCCACTTTTATGAACTGGCCTGCTTGCTTTTTTTTATTAACCATTTCCTGCTTTCTAAGGCGATTGGCAGGCTGCTCATGGGACGAACACTAGGTCAGAAAACCAGTTTTCTTTTTATGTTTTTGAAAAAAAGGGACAGAAACAAATAATCGACTTGGAACCTTAGCATCTATTTCTACATTATTTTGTCCTGAACTTGGATCATTTTATTTTCTTGTCAACAGAGCCAGGTCTCTTGTTAAAATGCTAATTGGGATCTCTTAGGCAAATCTCAAAACATTTCAAAGCCTTTTTTTCCTCTCTGTATTGTATCCAGAACGTTCTTCGTTATTGCTCTCTAAACGTTGCCTAAACAGGTGACCCACCAAAACCCATTACTGTGGCCCAGGTTAATGCTGTTGTGTAATTCTCCTTCAGTGTATCCCCTCTGGGGCCGCTACAGCCTGATCTAGCCATTGGCTAAACTATCCTTACTTCCATAATTTTCTTAAGAGTCTCCTTTTAAAAAATGCTTCTGTTTTAGTTTTAAATCTCCTGAAATCTGGTTCCAAGCCCTGAAAATATGAGCCAATTGGCACCATGTATGCTTAGATTTGTATGTCGCAGGTATTCAATTTCCTTCAAATTTCAGGATCTCAGGACATGGTACCAGTTAATATATGTTTATACTATATCCTTTAACACAGGTTTCCACAGGCTTGGCTGGGAAGGTCTTTGGGTGAGCCGAGGGCAGTTCTCTGGAATGGAGGGTAAATGTTCTTAGGCTGACATTCACATAATTACAAGGAGTTGAGCTTTATAGCAGAGCTAGATGGACCCAGGCTGCTTTGCTGTCTAATATTGCGCCTTCCCAAAGCCTTTTTTTCTTTTAGAACTTGCAAGTTCTTAAAAAATAATCAGCTCTGGTGGGAAATTTTAGCTAAAGAATTTTTATTTTTAGACTTTGCATTCAACATGTCTTTTTTGGCAAAGCACATAACGTTTCATCACACAGGAGGGCACAGGGCTTACCCTTGGCTGTACTATGATTGCGTTCCCAAACGCAAGGCTGGTGCTGCGCGGGGGTGGTGAGTGGTGGGGGTGGTGGGAGGTATTTCAGGCTGAGGCACCGGGCTGTGGAGTCTGGTATGAAATCAACAGGCCCACCCTCCCCTAGTTTCCTTATGACACTGTGGCCAGAGAATAGAAGTAGACCCACGTACTCCATGCCAGAATATTTAAAAGTTAGAAATCAAGCTAACAAACCACTAAAAAGAAACATAGTTTAGCTTCCTATCTTGGCAAATGTATCTTCATCTTTACCTGGAAGTCAAGGTTCATGTTTAGAATTCTGAAAATCCTTGGGTTTTTTGTTCGATGTGCTGGTTTAGGGGAGTTGACCTCAACCATGGGAACTTCAGCCTTTTCCTCTCCACCCCCAGCTCCTGAACCACCAGAAGCCTCTCATGTGCAAGCTGGTACATCTACACCACATCCACAGCCGCTCATCGACCACCTCTCAGACTGAGGGGGGATTTGTTCTTGGCACATTTTGCCCTCTGGAGGGTGGACCTAGGGCAGTCAACACAGGCCCTGGAAGAGGTTTCAGAAGATTCTGAGGCCCTGGGGTGTAGTGTTGGAGGAGAGTGTATTAGTTTGTTATAACTGCTCTAATGAAATACCACTACCTGGGTGGCTTGAACAACAGAAATGTATTGCCTCACAGTTCTGGAGGCGAGAATGTGAGATCAAGTTGTCAGCAGAGTTGGTTGCTCCTGAGGGCTGTGGGAAAGAATCTCTTCCATCCTTCTCCCCTAGCTTCTGGTGGTTTTCTGGAAATCGTTGCCTTTTCTTAGCTTGTAGGTGCATCACCTCAATCTTTGCCTTCATCGTCACATGGTGTTGTTCCTGTGTTCATGTCTGTGTCCAAATATGTTGTTCCTGTGTTCATGTCTGTGTCCAAATATTCCCCTTTATGAAAACGCAGGTCATATTACATTAGGACACATACTAATGAACTCATCTGAACTTGATTACATCTGCAAGGACCCTATTTCCAAATAAAATCACATTCTGAGGTACTAGGGGTAAGAACTTCAACTTTTAAATTTTGTTAGACACTTTTGAACCTATCACAGAGGGGAAGTATGGGCTCCCTGTGGCACATCCCCTTGGGCTCACGGATTTCTCATTCCACAGGGAAGTTTGCAGCTGAACAAGATCCACCATGGGGCTCTCTAAAGCCTGGGGCCTGTGGTAGGGACCCCTTTAATGGACATGCTGGGTATAAATTCTTTCTTTATCACTAATATCACTGCAATCTTTGACACAGGGAGGGGCTCCAACTTGTTTAAAAAGGAATAGAGAAGGCATGAATTCTTTCTCTGAATTTCCCCAGTTGGCCAAATTAATAAAGGCTCTTCCCCATCCTGTGAAGTGTCTTTCCAATCCAGTCCTCCCTACCAACTCATTACCCCATCACCCCTAATTCCCATTACAACTTCTCACCCAGCTCATTTTATAGATGATGTGTTTCTCCTTTTTACAACCCAAAGTGTTGGTTCTTAGCACGGTATCAGAGTGTGGCAAGCCTTCAAGAAAAATGTGTCAGCTCTCTGGGCCTGTGACTTTTGCTGATCACATATTTAATGCATTAGATTAGCTTTGATTCTGGACAGTACATTTCTAGTTTTGAGGGCAGTCAGGACTTCGATGTTGTGCATGTGGGTTATTTCTGAACCTGCATTTTAAAAATAATCCATGGCGGGAAGGAGGGGTATTCAATTCTGTGACTAAAACCAATCTCCTGGGAGCCAAAGAAACACACAGATAATGTTTATTCTCCACGCTAAAAATAGGTGGGCTGGTATTTTTAGTCATTCCCCAAAATATGGTGTCTGGACTAAAATTCAGCTGTGGATGCCTGTCTTTATGGGATCGAATGAAACTGGTAGTGCGGGGAGGAGCTGTTGGGGTCAGATGTGAGGAAAAAAAATGTTTCTAGAAGAGAAGCTAGGCCTTGCTACCAATTTAAGGTTTCCAGCTAATGAGGGTGTAGTTCAATTTCAAACATTTTTAGAGTTAAAAAAACAAAAACAAAAACAAAAACAAAGCAACCTCAAGGAATTATCGGGAGCATAAAGGCCCGCAGTTGTTACATCCCAGGCTGTGAAAATGAACTGCTTCATCCCGTCAGATGCGGGCGAAGAGTGGTCTGGAATCACAACAAAACTAATTTGTTTGCTTGAGTATAAATTTAAAACGACTTACCTGATTTTTTTCTTCTTCTGTAATTTGCCAGACTTAATTCAGTCCCAGCGGATTTTCTTTTTACCACCTTCCTATAAAATCTGATTCTGCTTCGTATGGTGCCCTCCCTCCCCCCAACTAATCCTCAGACTAAATGTATGCTTTGAAAAAACACCGGGGCCATATAGCTCGTATTTTTATCATGTTTCTTGTGTAGACTTTCTGGGACCCTAGGTGTGGGAGAGGGATGGGGCTTCTTCATGGGCATTTAAATAGTTGAAGAAATCTTTCCAAATCAACATGGTGATTTATAAGCCAAGTTTAAGGGATAATTTCTTTACCAGGTCTTACATCTACTGAATTACTGCTGGGGTTGAGATCAGTTGTGAGGTTTCAAAAGGAGTGGAAAGAACCACACAGTGAAAAAGTGCTGAGGGTTGGATGTGTCGAACTTAAAAATAAAAACAGAGTTATTTCTGTGTCGTATGACAAAACCATCTTCCTTGCCTCACCAGCCTAGGACCAGAAATAAAAGGGCCGGGAAAGGAACTGCCTCCAAATCATGAGGCTGTGTGCAGATTCAAACTAAACTCTTCCCATAGTGGAAACATTCGGAAGATGTTCAATGTGACTTTGAAAGTAGCAAGATGAGCAACGTCAATTTCTCTCGCCGTCGTCATCATCGTGCCAGGCTGGTCGTGAGGGCCTTGCGGTGCAGCCGATGTTCTTGTTGCACGAGTTTGGGAGGAGCGGCACATCTCTGTGCCTTTTTTCACGCTGCTGGAAGGTTTGTGTCATGGCCGT
Organism: Mormoops blainvillei; assembly: GCA_004026545.1. NCBI lineage: Eukaryota > Metazoa > Chordata > Mammalia > Chiroptera > Mormoopidae > Mormoops > Mormoops blainvillei. Next base: position 125,855 of record PVJD01001058.1, read on the forward strand.
GAGTGGGTTCAATAACACGCTATATTCCTTAAAAAGAAATTAGAAAATTAAGCCCTTGCTTGCAATAATCATGTCATCTCTTCACATGTTTGGTTACATTAGGGGAGGATCTGTGTCCAAAGGACCATGTGGCTAAAAAAAAAAAAGAGGCAAAAAGAAAAAAAGGCATATATGGCATGACATCTATGCCACGGCATCTGCCAAGCAGACGTGATTTTTTTGAAGGTGGTGTTCCCTAACTCCATCCCAAATTAATCCCTCTGTCTACAGCGGCCCCTTTCAGATCTCTCTAGGTAGAAATTATGGGCATTTTGAGTGGCAGTTGTATTGTATTTTCCAGACTAATTTCTTTTAAAGTACACTCTTCATATTACAACCATTCTGAGATTGATGACTATAATTTTGGAGCCAATATTTTTTCCTAAAACTCAATGTAGAATTTTTTTTTTTTGGCTCCATGAAACTAAGTGTCTCAGAAGCACCCACTTTAGTTAGTGTAGAGATGGGAACACTGAAAGCAGGTCACACAGGAAGTTAGTGACAAAAGTGGGAACCCGCATACTGTGGCCATTTTCAAGCTCTTCCATGTGCCCTGACAAGAGACTATCTATCTATCTAGTGATTTTCTATCCCTTGTAACTAAAATTCTCTTTAGTTGACATTCTTCTCTGCTTGATATTCTCCACATGATCTTTTGGGAGGAGCTTGAGAGTTTTTCTGGATTCCTGGAGCTTGTCTGGCTACCTCTCCTGACCGGCCTGGACATAGCCCTGGGTGTGCCTGTCACACTCAGCAGGGCAGCGAATGGCAGGGCCCTGCTGTGATTTCACAGTCCTGCCTTTCTTCTCGGGCATCCAGGCCGGGATATATATACACCATTACCACATCATTCACAGCTTGCTGTCAGCAAGCCAAGAATCACATCACCTTATCCCACACTCACATTAGCACGAATAATTTAAATCAACATTTCTTTTGGGCTGCATTGGGGGATACTGTTGTTTGGGAAGTCGGGTGCATCTACAGGGCTGGCTAACAGTGGTAGGTTTTTCTTGCTCTTGGTGGGCTCAAGTGCTTGTCTAAATACAGCCCCTTAACACTGCCTTGTTGTCTGGACCCAGCAGGCGGCGATTTTGGCTCACTACATCACAGCCTCTCATGTCAACAAAGCCTTGTCTCTGCAGTTTTCCTGGTGTTAGCCCGAGGGGTGTATGTCTCTGTCTGTGAGTGTGTTTGCTAGGAAAGTGTTCCTCCCTGAAGGAGGAAAGGGAGAACAGAAAAAAGCCACAGAGTTCTCTAGAAATGCCTAGGACTCATTCAGATTTCACTGTGAGGTTACATGCTCTTCTTCCTCCCCCAGTATTTTGAGATCCCCAGTTGGCATGTCCCGATGTATCACAGACTTGAATGACATCTAACTTGGACATTCAGCTTGAAGGCAATCCAAATCTAAATACTCTTCCAGTCTCCTTGATGCCTTTCAATAAGAACAGCAGTGCATACTCGCTGAGCTTCTCTTCTCTCCTGGGTGATGGGGTAGGATGGAGAGGTGTACAAGTCCCTCAAGATATCCCCTTACTTGGTGCTTGCATTCTGTTGGATCTGGGATGTGACTTTTATTTCATTTATTTATTTTATTTTTAGACAGAGGGGAAGGGAGGGAGAAAGAGAGGGAGAGAAACATCAGTGTGTGCTTGCCTCTTGTGCGCCCCCTGCTGGGGGCCTGGCCCCAACCCAGGCATGTGCCCTGACTGGGGAATCAAACCGGCAACCCTTTGGTTCACAGGTCGACGCTCAATCCACTGAGCTGCACCAGCCAGGGCTGGGATGTGACTTTTAAAAAACACAATGCCAAGTACAATAATAGACATAATAGTAATGCATTATTATGTGTGAGGCAAAGAATGACTCTTTTTGGGGAACTTATCAGGTGGAACAGGAGAAAGAGATACTTTATGTTAGAAAATAGCTTTTTGAAGATGAAGGTAGAATAAATGATCATCAAACATTTGATTAACTGGCATACTATGTTTCTTGTCCCTATGCAATTATGATTATTTAGGTCACTGTGCAGGCAATTGTTCCCAATTCTTTATTCCCCCATGGTAATACTTTACATCACAACCTCACTATGGTCTCATGGCAGGAAGAGTGGACTGCCCGATGCCTTGATTTTTGCATTTGACCATTTAGCTTGTTTGATGAATGAGACATTAACTGATGTGAGGCCTAAAATGTAACTGGGCCAATGACCTTTCTTTTGCACTTCAACCAAAGACCATCCCTGTCTTCCTACCCCATAGTTTCTTGGTCCCTGGAGGATGAAATACATGGAGTAGACCTGAAACCAACCTGAAGCCAAGATTGGCTGAGCCCAAACTATTGATAGATCAACTGAACCCAAGCCAACCTACAGATGCATGGGCAAGAAATAAATGCTTATTGTTGTGTGCCTCTGAGATTTGGTATTTGTTTGTTATACAGCAATAGCTGACTTTTATATTATGAGTGTCATTACCACCAGCTTTCACATCACATTAATCCTATGAGGCTTTGTGGTTGGTGGTTATATATAATAATAGGTGACTGATACATGGCATTCCTATAATTATTACTAACTTTCATTTCATAATAATCCAATGAGGTTGCTTTTTAAAGAGAGAGGTTGCTAGTGATCCTGGAGCTCACCCAGTATTCCTGTTCTATTGCTGAGGAGACAGTCTTAGAGATGGTCATTTGGCTAAAGTAATATGATTTGAAAAGTTCCGACAGGAATCGTCTGACTGAACCACGATGTGACCTATCTATTCTGAAGCTTCAGGTTAAGAGTGTAGGACAGTGACTGATGCTTTGTGCAAGTATAAACCATGGTCGTGCCACCAATTATATAACTACCTCTGTTTATATGACATAAGCCCACTCATATTTGAAAACAGATGATAAAATAATGATCTATAAATGAGAGGTTTCAGTCATCGTGTCTCATGTACAATGATTATATTTCTAGACTCTGGGATGCAACCAGCAGTAAACCATAAATGACAAGTTCGAACATGGTGAAGTAATCTTAACCAACAAACTTGAAAAAAATTAGGAGAAAAAAATGGAATGTTATTTAGCCTTAAAAAGGAAGGAAATTCTGACATGCTACAACATGAATGAACCTTGAGGACATTAGGAAATGTCCATCATAAAATGACAAAGAGTGTGTGATTCCACTTACATAAGTATCTAGAGTAGTCAAATTTATAGAAACAGAAGGAACGATGGTTACCAGGGAAACCTGGGAAGGGAACAATGAAAATCTGTTATTTAATGGATGCAGGGGTGTCCGACAGGCTGCATGTGGCTCGGGATGGCTGTGAATACAACCCAACCCAAAATTGTAAATTTACTTAAAACATTATGAGATTTTTTTTGTGATTACATGTCGCAGTGTATTTAATGTGTGGCCCAAGACAACTCTTCTTCTTCCAGTGCGGCCCAGAGATGCCAAAGGTTGGACACCCTGGTAGAGATTCAGTTTTGTAAGATGAAAAAGTTCTGGAGGTTGGTTGTGCAACAATATGAATATACTTAATACTAATGAAATGTACAATTAGAAATGGTTAACATAGGAAATTTTATGTTGCATCTATTTTTTTACCACAATAAAAACATAAAAAGTTAAAAAAAACCTCTTGTTGGTTGCTGGAATGAGATCCATTGTTCACCCCTCAGTGCAGAACTGTGTCTTTAATTCTTGCTTCAATTTGCTCCCCACCCCACCCTCTTCTTATTCATAAACCATCCTACAAGCAGTTTAATGATCAGTAACCCCAATAAACACAAGGCTTAATTTCCCTCTTAAAACACATATGAAATTATATTCTCCTTTTCTTTCTTTTTTCCCCTAACTTCTCTTTCTTGACGTTTTGTTTAGTGGCACCATGTGTCATGTCATATACAAAATTAAAATTTCTCTTTATTTGTTATTCTCTCCTGTTATTTTAAGATTTTCTGTTTTGGCTCAGAGCGTGTTTTTTCTATGGAATTCCTGAATATAATTTGTAAACACTGGTTTTATTTCCATTTGTTCGACAAGCATATGTTGAAGGCCCACGCTACATATTGATAAAGAGTGATACTGTTGATGCCTGTAGAATCACAAAACACCTATGGGATGAATGAAAAATGAATTACGTTCAATTTAATCTTGGTTTATATTATATATGTTTAATCGCAGTCTGTTTCATAAAATAGATTCACCAATTGTATAGTGATTTTACTGAAATCTAAATATTTGACTAGAAAACAATTCTCCGTTCATGTTAAAGACAATTTACAAATCTTAGGGCAAAGGCAGCTACAGATAAAAGTGAGCAGCGTCAATACCAGCCCCACCCACCCTTTAGGTTCAACACCAGTTATGAACCTTTATACACATCAATGCAAGCTTTAAGCCCTCTCTTCCTAACCCTTCCCCATTGTAGACACAGCTGCTAAACAGTGCTGGGCTGACTCTGCCACCACAGGTCCCCATGCCTCACCCCTCTTCTTTGATCCTTCCACGGGGGCTGTACCTGGGCTAAGATCTTCTTGCCCCTCCCACCCCCAATCTCTCTCTCTCTCTTTCTCTCTCTCTCTCTGTTTCTGCTCATGCCTTAATTTTATTTGAAGCAGTTTTTTTCCTCACATGCAGGCTAATACCTTCCTTAACCTCCTGTACTTTAAACTCTTTCTTTCAACCTTTGTCTGGTGAGACTTGGGCCATTTCACATAAGCCTGTGTCTGTGTGTCTGTATCACTCTTTCTTTCAGGATGCATTTAAAATAAGCATCCAGGTGATTTTGATGCATCTGGTCTGAGAATCATCCTTAAAAAAAGCCACATGTTTGATATTAAGTACACTTAGATTTTAGTCCTGGTTCTGCCACTGCACAGCTGAATTATACTGAGGAGGGATGCCTTAGAATTCACATCCATAAAGCAGGGTTAATGAGAGTACCGGGTCAATTTATATCCATTTGTCCCTTGTCTCTACCCTTAAATTTTGTAAACCAGCTCTGCAAGATGGGATTTGGTGAGCAAAATTGGTGATTGGCTGAAGATAGGAGCACAAATAGTTTATCAGTAGTAACTGTCAGAAAGTAAAATGGGAGAAGGTATGACAGCCATTTGGTGGCTTGGTGGCGGCGGCCTGCAGTAGCTCTCTTCTGATGACTGCAACTTCTCAGTGAAGGAGGAAGTGCAGCGAGACAAGTGAAGATAGAGAGGGGGCCCTGGGAGTGTGAGGGCAGAGGAGAGGCTGTGAAATAGGCACTGCGATAGTCTTCTAGCACTCCTGTAACAAAATACCAAAGATTAAATGATTTAAATAATAAAAATGTATTCTCTCACAGATCTGGAGGCTCTAAGGACAAGGTGTTGAGAGGGCTGGTTCCTTCTGAGGGCTGTGAGGGAGAGTCCGTTCTGTGCATCTCTCCCAGCTTCTGGTGGCTTACTGGCAATCTTTGCCATTTCTTTCTTGTAGACGCATCACCCCACTCTCTGCCTTGATTTCCGTGTGTGTGTGTGTCCCTCTGTCCATATTTATCCTTTTTATAAAGATATCAATCTAATTGGCTAATTGCCCAACCTAATTACCTCATTTTAACTTCATGTCCACAATGAAGACCTGCTTTCCAAATGAGGTCACATTCTGAGAAACTGGGGGTTAGAACTTCAACATATCTTTCATCAGGGAATACAATTTAACCCATAAGGGGCATATAGAAAAAATGTAGTGAATGGGCCAGGCGGGTATAACTTGACTGAAGTCAATATCCAGTCAAGAGTCTAATTGACATTTGTGGTCATGAACTTAAAATGAGACCAACCAGTGTGGTGTGAGTTTTTCTTCAGCTGTGTTCATCCGCACAGAAAAACTTTGAATTCCATTTTTTTTCTTTTTTTGGTTAATTATTGGCTATTTCAATGCAGCACCTTTATCTACTATTTTGGCCACAACTGCATGTAATTTGTGGGTTATCATGTAACCACCATTTTTAACATTGATGAAACAAGAATGTGACTTAAAGATGAAGGATCTGGGTTTTTTGTACTGAAAATAACAAAGAATTTGGTGGTGTCCCATAGGTCAGGAAGACATAGTCCCTGAGGAAATTCATACCTGGTTCTTATCCAGTGACAAGATGTGGTAAAAATTCAAACAAATAAACAAATAAAATAACTTTTTCATAGGAAATTTCTAACATGTATGAAAGTAGAAAGGATGGTACAATGAATCTCTATGTAACTCCCATCTTGCTTCATCTATTAGAAACTCATGGCTAATCTTGTTTCTTTTATATCCTTACCCATTGCTCTCTTCACATATTATTTCAAAGTAAATCCCAAATAGCAAACCTTTTCTTCTACAAATATTTTAGTATCTCTAAAGGATTAAAAAAGCCCACAATACCTAAAAATTGCCAAAAATTTCTTCCTATCATTAAATATCCAATATGCAATATTTTTATAATTGCTTTTTTACACTTTGTTTATTTGAAACAAGATTTAAATAAGGATCATTGTGATTTGTTCATGTCATGAATTTCTTTAAATCTATGAGTTCCTCCTCCATGTTGTTTCCCTTAAAATTTATTTGTAGAAGAAAACAGATTGTGGAGTTCCTGACTGTCTGGATTTTGTTGATTGCACCCCACAGTGTGGTTTAACAGGTTCCTATTCCTTGTATTTCCTGTATTTCTTTCTTTTTGTCTGTGTGTGATATTAGCTGCCATTGATGCCCACTGACCAGATCCATTAATATATTGAGACTTGCAAAACAATAATGTTCTATCGTTCATCTTTGTTAGCTGGAATAGCTCTCTAGCTATTATTTGGTTATTTGCTGCTATAGTTCACATGGGAAAGGCAGGTAAGTTCTTGTTTCTTTTCCTTTATTCATTTTTGTTTTTTCATTTATTTAGCATTTTCCAGTGGTGGCCAATTAGTATGCTAAGTATTTTCAAATCTTATTTGTTTAAACACTTGTGTTTCAATCTATTATAATTACTATTCTTATTGGTACTCAAATTGTTTCACCTTTGGCTAGCAAGTACCTCTTCAAGTTAGCTCTTGAGTATTTTTGATATGACATTAATGGTCTTCAGTTTGTGTTTTCTTGCTTTCTGGAGTGATCTTCTTACCGTTAGGCAGGGAATCCTGAACCCTGAGGGGAAATGCTTTCCTAAGAACAAAGGACATAATGTATTTCTGAGTTGACAAACCTGAATTGAAACTTCAGGCTACACCAAATGCATGGTCCCATCTCCTCTCCTCATTATATTTGAACAAAGTGTATGCTAAGGTAGGTATGAATCCATTCAGAGGGGAGTAATGAACAAAACATGGTTTTATAACATGCCTACAACATGAGCTCTGTCCATAGATTATCAATAAAAAAAGGAGGCCATCAACAATCAGCATGAACAATTAATTCCTGGCTCAGCTGTCCTTGTCTCCAGGATGTCTTCTCACGCTCCTACTGGTTGACTCAAATGATTCTTCCTTGCATTTCCACGTTCTCCGTGGTATATCTTTCCTAACTCATCACACTGTTGCAAGTTTTGTCTACTGGGTCACTGCCTCACTACATTTTAAGATCCCAGAAGTCTGGAGCTATGAATTTCATTTCTACAGCTTCATAACTGACACAGTACCTGGGGTATGTCAGGTACAGATAAAAGTTTGAATGAAAGAGTTACAAATACTATTGACATCTATATAAATAGTACATGGTTAATAAAAAACAAGACATGCAGTCTTTTATTCATTGACTAGATTCCCATCTGAAGAGTGAATGGTTGAATTAAGGGGATTCTGTAGGTCAAGGCTGCTCTATAGAAATATACTTCAAACCACACATGTAATTTAAAATTTCTGGTATCCACATTAAAAAAGTAAAAAAACAAGATAAAATTAATTTGAACCACTTATTTTATTTGGGTATACCCCAAATAGTATCATTTCAAAATATAATAGGTATAAAAATTAAGTTATTTTACATTCTCTTTGTTGCATGAAATCTTTGAAATTATTGTGAATTTTCAACTTAGTATACATTTCAATTTGGGTCCTAAATTTATATCAGAAATATATGATTTATAGTTTGAGATTTTATAATTGAAAAAGTAGATTCACATACCAGGTTGTTCTAAACATACTTAAAAGTTTTCCAATAACTGTATCAATCATAAATTTTATAATTTTAATTTAAATTAAAATGAAATAAAATTAAAAACTCAGTTTTACTAGCCATAGTTCAAGGCTCACTATACCCATGATGATTTGGACTGTGCGTTTCTAGGTAGTGTGGATCGCAAGTCCTGAGGTATGTATGTACAGAGCTAGATACTTACGATAGAGTTAATCAGCCCGTTTTCCTCTTTGTTCAGTATTGTTATTGTATTCAGGGAATCAAATTAATTACATTTTTCCCATTAAACCTGCAGATATAGTCCTGTTATAAAGAAACATTTTAACCTCAGGAAAAAATGGGTCAAATTTTTAATTTTTCTCATGGGTCTGAATTTAGTCATTTTGCCTGCTAGAAATGATGTGCTTTTGTATTTTTTTTAGCTGTCCTGTGGGGACCTGGGTGTTTTTTCAGCTTGCAGCTGCACTATTGCTAAGTCAACTATTAGCCTAGTTTTTTGAGTTACATAATAAATACACTGGCTCCCAAGAAGCAAATGGCGCCAGGACAAACTTGTGCCAATTCGTGTGGAATCTCATTTAATGTGTCCTGTTCTGTATTTGTGGTATATTAAGACTATAAAATTACATAGCACTTGTAATATCATATTTTCCTAAAATGTCTTTAAAGAGGAAAATAAGGGCATTAGAATTCTTCTCTTTCATATCAACAGTTACTAAGAAAAGGTCCAAACCAGAAAATTAGAAAGGCCTTAGAATTGAATCCTATGAATGTAACTGAATTTAAGCATTAATCAAACTCTGCCACTCTTCATAATTCCAGCTGTCCACAAGTAGGACAAAACAAGAAGGTCACAGATACTTTAAGATTAAAAGGCTAGCATGTGAAAATTCCACAGCTAACATCATACTCAGTGGTAAAAAACTGAAAGCTTTTCCTTTAAGGTCAGGAAGAGACAAGGATACACACTTTTGCCACTTCTATTCAATATAGTACTGAAAGTACTAGCCAGAACAATTAGGAAAGAAAAAGAAATAAAATAAATCTGAATCAGAAAGGAAGAAGTAAAATTATCTCTGCTCACAGATAGCATGATCTTTATGTAGAAAACCCTAAAGATTCTTAAAAAAATAAAAACATTTAGAACTAATAAACAAATTCAGTAAAATTACAGGATACAAAATTAACATACAAAACTCAATTGCATTTTTATAGCAACTAACGATGAATCATCTGAAAAGGAAATTAAGAAAACAATCTCATTTATAATGACATCAAAAACAATAAATATATGGGAATAAACATAACTAAGAAGGTGAAAGACTTGAACACTGAAAACTATAAAACAGTGCTTAAAGAAATTAAAGTACACACAAATAAATGGAAAGACATGTTCATAAACTGGAAGACTTAATATTTAAAAAATGTCCATACTACCCACTATGATATACAGATTTAATGCAATCCCTATCGGAATCCCAGCAGCAATTTTTTTTTTACAGAAATAGGGAAAAAAATCCTAAAATTCATATGGAATCACAAAGGACCCTGAATAGCCAAAACAATCCTGAGAAAGAAGAAAAAAACCGAATGCCTCACACTTTCTGATTTCGAACATATTATAAAACTTTAGTAATTAAAAGAGGATGATATTGCCATAAAGATAGAGAAAGATCTACCTGATTCAAGGGGAGGGAATGTAGTCTTCATCTTTTCATGGAAACAAAGTCCTCTTTATTCTGTAGGAAAAGGGTACCACGAGCTCTTGAGGTACAAAGCTTGGTTTGCTTCCTCACACCACTCTTATTTGGGGGGGAAGGGTGGAAGGATTTGCGAGGAAAAAATTCTCCTGATTTCTTACTTTAATATGGCTACAAGAAAAAAGTTAATTTCTCCATTAAGTTATCCTTACACCTTCACTAAATGAATTAAAGCCATCTCTTGGTGGGAATGCAATGATATGATTAAAGGTAAACATTTCAGTTATCTCTTGCAATGTGACAGACTCCACCAAAACTTAGTGAAATAACATGTATTTTATTATATCTTAAGATTGTGTGGGTCAGAAATTTGAATGGGCTCAGAGTGATTCTTTTGCTCTGTGCGGTGTCAAGTAGAATCTCTTAGTGGAATTAAGTTAGTGGCTGGGTTTGCCTGGAAGGTTTCATATGGCTTCACTCAGTTGCCAGTGCCTTGGCAGTCATGTCTGGAAGGCTAGGCTAAGCTGAGTCTCTCTCTTTCCATCTGGTCTCAGGGCCTCTCCGTGGGTTCTTTCTATGAGGCCATGTGAAGACATGGCAGCTCATCACTTCTGGCTAACGCAGCCACAGGGTGCACCCAGATTCCAGAGGATGAAGAAATTGACTATCTCTTCATGGAGGAAGGGTGAGGTCACATTTCAGAAGAGCCTGTGGATTGGGAAACATTGTTACAAGCATTGTTGGAAAATAAAATCTGACACTACAGGCAGCAGAAGGGCCAAGAAGGAGAAAACTGACTTAAATACAAGGATCATTGATTCCAGACTAAGTGTGATTGATAACTTGACTGAAAGTATTAAGGTGATTTGGTAAATTCAAGAAATTAAGGATACTTAGTTCCCTATGTTTTGTTTGATTTCATCGTATGCTTTTGGCCTATTTATTAATTGACATGTGTTTTGTTTTGTATGAAAAACTCACTTATTTTATGGTTCCAAGGTGCAGAGTTTGACTCAGTGGTTTACCTAAAATTTTAGTTCGCTCTGTTTAGTTTTGACAAGAAGGTTTCCTTCCTTCCTTTCCTCCCTCCTTCCCTCCCTCCCTTTACCCATTCAGTATTAAATTAGTGTCTACTAGGCACCAGGCACTGTTTTAAGTGATGGAGGTACAGCATTGAGCAACACAAAATCCCTAGGCTTATGGAGTTCATGTTATCCATATTTCTCAACTGGAAAGTAGTTTAGAACAAGGCAAAGGGAGAGTTATGACTAATGAGAATTGGGAATCGAAAAGGAATGTCTGAGAGACTCTAATGGTATGAGAAGAAATACTTCCCTCTTAACCAGCACATAAACACATTAGGGGAAGCCCATTTCTTTTTGTACATGTGGGGAAAATAAAATCTATTGGTGAATGTTGAGGAAAACTCTTCTGGAAGCCTGGAGTGATTTTAAATTTGCCAGGAGGCTGTAAATGAAATGAACTGTTGTGTCCATTGGGTCAGAAAACAGACAACTCAGAACAGGAAGTGTCAAAGAATTATTCTTATCAGTCTAGGTGACCCGAGACCTTTTTCATTTTCCTGACTGATAGGAGGATAGATAACACGAAATGTTTCTGATTTTATGTTGTAGTAATTTTAGAAACTTCAGAAAAGTATAAAAGAGGAAAGTAAAGATGATTCTTACTTCCAATATCCAAATATTACCTTTACAAATAATTTGAACTATTTTCTCATTTTCATTCTACATAGCCATACCCATAGCCAAAGCTACACATATTAGAAAATTGGACCCTGGCCAGGTAGCTCAGTTGATTAGAGTGTCATCCTGATACACCAAGGTTGCAGGTTTGATCCCTAGTCAGGGCAAACACAGGAATGAACCAATGAACGCATAAATAAGTGGAACAATGAATCAATGTTTCTCTTTCTCTCTTTCTAAAAATCAGTAAGTAAATTAAAAAAAAAAAGAAAATTGGGATCATATACTATAAACCTGCTTTTTAAATTTAATGCCATAGAATATGAATTTCCCTATGTTATTAAATATCTTGGGAATCAAGAGTTTCCAATGGCTATGTAAGATTATATTCTATGAGCATACTAGCCCCTATTTTTGATATTTACATAGTTTCTTTTGTTATTAATACTGTTGTAATAAACATCTCTGTGCATGGATGTTTGTGTATATTTCTGAATTTTTTCCTTAGAATAAACTCCTAAAAGTGGGATTTCTTGGTCTAAGACACAAACATTTTTAAGGCAGGCAGCTCTATATTCTCCAGGCAGTTAGAAAGGGGAATTTTAATTTACGCTGAATTTGCCCTGAAATGGCATCTTGTGATTGTGTAGGTCAGAGTGTTCTATTGGTTCCTTACCAGGGGTAGTATTCTAATAGGCGTCTTACACAGTTACTTACGGAGGGAAACCTCAGTGATAGCATTCTTGAGCCTGCTCGAGATTACTTCAGGAACAAAACCCTCAATCAGTCAAACCGGAGTAGATTTTTTTTTTTTAATTTGCTTTTTGGTTCCCAATTCAAAGCAAGACTAGTAGACAACATAAATTGGGGGTTGAATCTGTCACTTACAGCTGCTTTTGATAAAAGAAATGCAGGTCCAAGTGCCTTTGTGCCGGCAGCTGCCTCCTGCTGGCTATCATTCCTTTCCCTGTATCACCTCGAGTTTCTCATTTTGTCAGAAGTGCAGAGCCAAGAGGGCATCTGGTCTCAAGCCTGGGACCCGCTCACCTTATCACTCCACCACTGCAACCCATGAAGAGGTGGGCTTTTCTGCTTCCTTCCCTTCTCCACCTCTACCCACACCCTTTTAACAGTTTATAACAAGTTGTTCTCTTGTATACGGAAAAAGCAGGCCCTCAACAGGATCTGACTCTGCTGTTTGTAACTGTTTATGACTTCTTTTGGACTCTCCAGGCAGGGCCATAAATACACAGTTAATCTGCCTGATAGCAAGAACAGTCACCTTGGCCCCAAGAGATTAACTACATGTGGAAACACAGAGATCCCATCTTCCCCGCACCAGCCAGCTGTCCGCAAGGCTGGCCCTCTGTAGACCGGATGGGGGTTGGGGCTGATGCTCCAGTTTCCCCCTCTGGCCATTTCCCCTCCCTACACAGTTTTTTTCAAACACCTGGTATCATCCTTGAGCCTTTGTGACCCTTGGGGAAGGTCTATCAGTTGCTTAAGCCATTGGTGGTTTTTAAAATTTAAATTGGGAATTTAATCCCTGTCTTTGTGACTTGGAAAGCCTTGTCATCTCTTATTTGGTCTTTTAGGGCTGCACGGTTCAATAAAACAACCATTAGCCGTGCGAGGCTATTAAAACTTAGATGAATTAAAATGCACTAAAGTAAAAAACTCAGTTTCTCAGTCACACTAACCACATGTCACGTGCTCACTAGCCACATGCGACTAGTGCTACTTACTACATTGGATAATGCAGATGGGGACCATTTCCATCAACACAGAAGGTTTTATTTGAACAGAGCTGATTTATGACATTTGGGCAAGCAGAGGTAGGAAAAGTGGCCCCCCCACTTCATATTTTGGACTTCTGTCAGCTTGAACATGGGGAAAACTACTGATAGTTTTAGCTGACATTTATTGAGCTTTTACTATGTGCCAGATAATGGGCTTGAGCCTTGTATGTTCTAGCTCATTGAAACCTCAAAATGAGCCTGGAAGGTGGGACTATCATTGTGTGTCTTACAGATGACAACAAGAAAGTTTAAGTACCTCTCCCAAGGTCATACAGCTAGGTTTTGAGAGCCCTGCCTTCCTTCCAGCTAAACTGTCCACCACTGTGAGAGGCCTCCAGTCTGGACTGCTACTCACAGGCCTGAGGACAGCTCGGGGACTTTTGAAACTCTGTAGCCCTTTTGGGGTGAGGGCTTGTGGCTGCAAGGCTGCTTTGGCCTAGAGTCTGGTGCCTCAAGGTTGTGTTCTCCCAGATCCAGCCGCCCCTGGAAGACTTCAATTTTCTGGCCCTTTGAGTGAACGAAAGCTGGGAGTTAATCATTGAGTATCACCTTGTTGGTGGTTGGAGAGGGTTCCTGGGTTTTTCCAACTTCAGAAGTGACTAGGGAACTGAACGTCCCCAGGAGGCGTGATTTGGTCTGTTCCAGTCACCGTAAATGCCTTCATGCGTCAGGGATGTGCTTTGGCTGGGTGATCACACAAAGGGGGCACTGGCCCGTGAAAGGAAGGGAAGAATAAGGAGGCCCTAGGACTCCTATCGAGGATTTTGTATTATGTCCCTAGGACATTTCCTTGTAACAGCTACTGTCTCAGTCATGGTTCTGGTCATCGTCCCAGCTGTTCCACCTCCTGCTTCCTCCCCTTTTGACATCTGGAGGCATCAATATTTTCTCTTCATACTGGACACGAGCCAGCCCCCCCAGCACTTTGTGAGTCAAGTGTCAGGACAAGGTGAGACTTGATTCTCCCAGAAACTTCCCTTGTTCTAGAGATAGCCGAGGGGGCCAGTGAGCTCTGGAGGACCAAGTTCAATTCCCTTCACTCCCATCACACTCGAATCTCAGAAGGTGCAAGTTCCACGTTTCCCGGTGGTGACAGATCAGAGGGGGCCAGATCTGACAACACGGTGGCTGCTGGAGGGGCCGAGAGGCAGGCTGATTAGGTACAACCTGCACAACCCGTGGCCAGAGGCTGTCTACCGAAGGCGGAGTCCCACTCGGGCCTCCTTAAGTGACAAGCCTGCAAGTAGACTCCAGAGCTACCCTGCACTGCTCGCCCAAAGCCTTGATTGTTTGGTAGAAAACTCTCTGTAGATTCTTATTGTTGTTTGTATGCACAAGTAACTCCTTAATCAAATTGTGAGCCCCTGGAGAGTAGAGAGTGTGCCTTAGTCTTTCATGAAGTACTAGGTTATACCTTTATTCAATGACCATGATTAAAAAGCAGAAGACTTTAGTGGGAGACTATGGCAAGATGGTCACCAGATTTTGTGTGATAAGAAAGGATTGTATTGACTAGTTAATATTGTTGTACCCACTTTTGGGGGAAAAATATATAACCTACCTTCCTGTCTTTCTTCCTTTTCATCTAACTTGTCTCTTTCTTTTAATCCATACAAAGAAGATAACCAGGATGTTATCCACAAAGTATCAACCTCTGGTTATCTCTGGGTGTTGGGATTGTGTCTCAGTTAAGCAACAACTCCGAGTAACCTGAGTAAATACAAAGTGTCCTGGAAGCTGTGGAGCAGATCACAGGCTTGAGGAAAGACCCGACACCTGAGCATTGGTAGGTCAGTATCAAAGGGAGTTTCCAGATAGGGGTAGTCAAAAATAAAGGTGAGCCCCAGGCTTTGGAGTTATTCCAAAGTTCCAAGCATTTTTCAAGTTTTATATGTCTCCCTTCAAAATTCAAAATCCTAGGAGAGGAGATTCTGATCAGCCTAGGCTGAGTCACTTGATAGTTCCTGGCTTTGAATGCTGGGAAACTGGTGCTCTTACCGAAGAAGTGGGGGAGGTGCTGGGAAGGCGAAAATAGCAGATGACTTCCATGGAGCTTGGATGCTTCTCTTTTTGTTCTCTGTGGTTGCTAAAGGTTCACAACGAACATTAAAAAATTACTTTTATGTACTTCATATACATTACAGATATATTTGTATATATGGTAATGATAAAATCTTTTAAGATTTGGTATTTTGATGGTAAAAAATATATGGTGGAGCAACAACACTGTGAGAGGGACCTGATACACTAGAAGGGATTTAGAGGTGAACATTTGGGAAAGAGATAGAAAAATCATGCAAAATGGGTTTTGGGAAGGAGCCTGGGATGTTTTAATCAGGGACAAAGAGACTCAGGTGTGTATGAGAGCTCCTGCCATCTCTTCAGGGAACAGCATCTGGATGTGGTAGGGTGTTCTGCAAGGCTGCAGGCGTGAGGGTGATGGGCCCAGGAGTGCTTCTGAAAGTCAGCACTGCTGAGAGATAGCAGAGGCGACCTCAAGAGCTCACATATGACCTCACCAAGGGTGTCCGTGGAGTGGCTCGGTGGGGTGAGAGGATTCTGACATCCCTTCCAGCTCTGATTCCTAAGGTTCCATGACTCACCGTCAGCATTCACGCGTCGGGGGGGAAGCAGGCAGACCAAGTTTTTGAAGGTCAGTTGAACAAAATTCATGGATGCCTGGGAAGGAGTATAAAAGAATATAGTTATGATAATTCTCCTTATTGAAAACAATGTCAAAAATATATTAAAGGTTCTTATCTTTCAGGACCCTCCTCTCTGCCCCATGTCTGGCCCACAGATTCTGCTTCTTTTTGTCTCTTAGCCCCTAGCTACCACAGTGGAGAGAAGGAGCAGGGACAAACGACACACCTTTCAAAATGACAAGGTGGAGATTTAATGTCAAATACAACTATATATATATATACATACACATGCACACACACACACACACACACACACACATGGTAAACTCAGAGAACTGGTCATTTGGTGACTTGGAATTCAGGGAATTGGCTTGTGATGAGCCAGACTTCACTTTTGGGGTTGTTTTCCATAGGTATGAAATTTGAACAGAAGTTTCCCAGTTCACTCAGCTTCAGAGAGCTGAGGTACGCTGGCTTATCTGGGGACATACCAGCCTTAAGAGTCATCTTTGAGCATCTCACTTTTGAGGTAGGTGGGGGACTTTTCTGGACACAGCAGGCTTCAGGGTGCTCAGGATGTTCTGGATGGTTCTGAGAGGTCCCTCATTTACTAATCCAATTTCGAGCTGCCTCGGAAGGATTTTGGGGGCTGGTTTTACCCCAGCCAGGAGAACTTCTGAACCATTCCTGGGGCTCAGTTGCAGAACAGTTCCTGGGCCTCTCAGCTCTGCCTTTGTGGATGAAGCACTCATCCCACAGCTGCTGGGAGGGCTGCCTAACGACAGCCATCAGCAGCCAGAATTCTCTTGGAAGTACCTCAGCTGGGGGGAGAGACCTGGTCCACCCACTTCTCAGGTGACTCACATTCAAAGGCTGAAATGGAGGTAGCGGGGCTGTATCCCCTTACTTCAGTTTGACGGCTTTAAGTCTTATCTCAGGTGTGCTGTGGTCCCTCTGGACCATCCTGGTGGCTCTGAAACTTTGTGCTGTGTCACCTGCCTTACCCAGAATAGACTGCATAAATCGCTGCACATTTATGTACCCATGATACTGTTTTTAAGTATTTGTATATCTCTTAAGGCAAGGAGCTGTTTCAATATTCATATTTGCGTGTCCAAGAAGCTTGCACCTAGTACATGTTCAATAAATAAGGGTCGATTATCCTACTATTAACTAATGACGATTGCTAGCATATTTTGATGACTTACTACTTAATGATCCAAAAGCATTATGTACAGTATTTCAGTCAATCCCATGGATATCCATTGGGTATATGGTATTATTATCATAATTTTAGAGATAAGAAAACCAAGGCTTATAGATGTACAGTAATATGACCAACATTAAAGATGGTGATTGGTGACTTTGGAATAATTATCATGGCTTCCTTATGTATAGCACACTTCGTTTTTTCAGAGCTTTTCAGTATTTAATATTTTATTTTGTTTTTCTTACATCCGTATTAGCAAAGAATTTTACAGATGAGGAAATAAAGTTTTATACCATCTAAATCCCAGTAAAGTAACTTTAGGTTTGGTGAAGGTCACAAGGGCGGTGTGGGGTCAGGGATCCTGGCTTATCTCCAATGTGGTGGCCTTTCCAGTAACCACGCTCATAATGAAGACTTGGTGTGAGCTCAGATCCCAGCATGTGCTCTGTTGGAAGCTGGGTGGACTTGAATTGCACTGAGAAATCTCATGGCTCCAGAAATGTTTGCAGGCTTCCAAATCCTTCACTTCTTGTAGATTCTGGGAGAGCCCAAATGGTGCCACATGCAGAGTGGTAATAGGAAAAAAGATGCATGGGAGGAATAGTAAAGCATTCTGAAAACACAACTAATTGGCTATGACCAACAAAAGATGTAAAAAACATTTCATTAAAATAACTGGAGATGTGGTTAGTCAAAATTAACAACAATCTTTGTATTTTGGCTCCACTAATGTTGGACAAGGATCATAAATCTGTCACCAGAATCTCGCACACATTTTCACAAACCTACAAAACTATACCCCTCCCCTCAAAAGTATGCTAGAACCGTGTCTGGAATTTCACATCAATACCTCTTTGAAGATTTACAGAAATTGTGTCTGATTTCTTAGTAATTCTTCTAGAGGCTACATCACTACCCTCCAAGTATGTTTATTGTTTAAAAATAAACAGTGCAGACAGGAAACCAGTGTGGGATAAACACGATCCTCCTGTTTTACTCCTGCATTTCAGAAGAAGTCAGTATCTTAATGTGACACTGTCATTAATTTAGTGTGGCTATTCCTTCCTCTGCTTCTTCTGGCAGAATGGAAACGGGACGAACAGAACGTAGGTATTAAGTACTAGACTTTTGAACTTGATCAATGACCGTCTGGCCTGTCTTGGTAAACAAGGGACATTTTTGTCATCAAGAGCATGGATGATATCTTCACATTGCGGTAATATACACAACATAAGGATAAGGCCAGATTTTAGCAGCTGCTTGATTTTGCTTTGAGTTCTGGTCAACCAAGAGCATCTGGGACTTTCCTCCATTTCTTAATAGAGCAGGAGGTGTCCATATCACAAAAAGACCCATTGACCAGACAAGGTCTGTCAAGGGCACATTGTCCTCCCACCACTATTTAAGAATTACTCATCTTATTGGACAAATATCCATTATAAACATGCCTCATTCACACAAGACATTGATGCTTATGATTGGCCGTATAAATAAATGTGGCTGGTAAGGACTGTAGTTCCCTTGGTCTGAAAAGGAGGGCATCTTTAACTTTGTTATGTCTTCCTTCCCATTTATTCCATCCTTCATCACGTCTCTTTCTCCTCTTAGTGCGACAGATTCTTTAGGTGTGAAGGACAAAACAATTCAAAGGCCGTTCTTGTCCTTGTGTAACTCAGATTGTTCAGGGACATGGACAGTTCATCCCTCAAGGTTTCAGTATTTAAAACAGAAGGACTTTAGTGACACAGAGAATAATAGTAGAGAATTGCAGGCACAGATTATGAGTGAGAAACCAGACAGGGATCAATGAAGCTACTAGAGATTAACAACAGTAATAAACCTTCACCCTCCCTTGGCAGGAGGTAGAGGGGGAGGAGGTACAATTAGCTTCGAGGGGTCAACTCGTAGAAACTGGAACCAAAAGCAGGCCTGTTCAGTGGAAGCGGGACAGGAATCACAGTGGGACTTGGCTGTGCCAGAGATGCTAGCCGAGGGAGAGAAGAAAGACCCTGACTTTTCCCTCCCATCTGCCTTTCAGTCTCCTGCTGCTGCCTCTCATTGAACAAATCCAACAAGAATTATATTATGGATACTGATTGCTTACCTGCTGTGATAGCCCGGGGCCTATTTTTCCTCGGATCCAGTTCTTGGTCCTTCTTTTCTCAGTTCTGAATTATAGGGACTGACAGAGCCTGGAAAATATAGCCTGCAGGGCCAGCCTCTAATATTTAGCACAGAGAAAGGGAGGGCTGAGGACTGGATGGGGCGGCAAAGAGGGTCAGGGCCATCAGGGCAGGAAATCAACATCCACAATAGAATTTTTATTGTTCTCCTGTTTCAGTGTCACTCCTGGGAAGCTTTCTCTTGACCTTGCAAGTCTGAGGCCTACCTCTTTTTTATGCTCCCATAACATCCTGGGCACACTTTTATTAGGACATGAATTACATTAAATTAAAATTGCCAATTTACTGCTTTGTCTTTCCCCAGTAGCCCCAAATCTTGATGCAGGGATCATTTCTTATCCATCCTTTAGTTCCCAGTCCCCAACACTCTTTAGTTTGAGGTTAATATAAAAATGAAGAACTACTTGAGTCTTATAAACCGAGATGTGTAAGACACCCACAGATATCTTCACATGCCAGTCACATTTGAAAAACGGTCTGAGTAGCTTTTGTTCTTCTTTGAGACTATGCAAATAATTTTATTTTTAGAGGCAAACCTGAACTCCATAGGTTCAGAGCTGGATACCCTTTATCTTTTCTTTTGGATGCTAAATGTGTGTCTTTGGCAGATAGGAACTGTTGACAGATTGCTGGAAATGCAACTAGAGATGACAGAAGTGTGAAATAAATGGTCTTAGGAGCTGAAAATTGATCTTTTGAATGTTCCCTTCTCATACTGATGTTTATCTGCCAGGATAATATGTCAATTTGTCTTTTTGTCTTTTTTCCCCTTTATACCACCATAACCAGTGTGTTGCTGCTATAGACAGGACAGAGGAAAAATAATTTTATTTAATCACTGAAATGAGACAGTGCATGATCTTCATGTTTGAGAGGAATGGACTTTGCCCTACTGGTCCTTTTCATTTCCAACAATCACTCCCCTTCTCTACTCAGCCCGATTTGATAACTTTTTTATTAAGTCAGATGACACCCTCTCTGGCCAAAGTAGCTTGGCTCCTGTCTTCCTCTTAGGTGCATAGGAAATGGGCTGACATATTTGTCCTCGAAATTCTTTTCAAGCCTTTGTAGAATTTGCCTATTCACAAAGCAAGTAGCAGTTTATATCACAACATTTATTTGTTTT
Organism: Mormoops blainvillei; assembly: GCA_004026545.1. Taxonomy (NCBI): domain Eukaryota; kingdom Metazoa; phylum Chordata; class Mammalia; order Chiroptera; family Mormoopidae; genus Mormoops; species Mormoops blainvillei. Next base: position 146,403 of record PVJD01001058.1, read on the forward strand.
TAAATTGAGTTTAAAATTTTTGGAGATACGTAATGCAATCAAAAGTATAGAATGTTTAAAGCATGGATGTTTCATTTTATACATATAATGAAATATATAAATGTATTTCATCATACTTCACGCTTCAAGTTTCTTTCGTTCATTTGCATCTACCAGTCCCCTACTTTCCTCTCCAAATCAACTACTATTTCTTGTTTCTTGTATATCTTTGTCGAGTTATTCCATACTTGTAAGAATAAAGTACATAACCCATCACCCTTTCCCCCAACACTTGGTACAAATGGAACACACTGTACCTCCTGCTTTATACCTGCCTCTCACATTGTTTACTTGACGCTTCATAACCCATAAATCCAAGTGTACCGGGGAAGCTTTTTCTTTTACCCTAAATTTTCTAAATAGGCCAATTTATGATGCCTGGAAGTTACGTTTCTATTAGATAACAATTTTTTTTTCACATATAAAATCTGCAGCACCAAAGAGATAACATGTTGAACTTCCTCAGGCATTGAAAACTTAGCATGAACTAGTTTTTCTCTTTCTAACCTGCTACAGGAGGGATGGATGAAAGCTTAAGAGATTTGGGATGTTGAAGGAGAAAGAGTGCTGTGACTGGGAAGAGAAGTGCAGGGCAGAAATTCTTCCTGCTTCTCCAATTTGTAGAGTGCCCTTCTGAAATGTAAACTGCTCACAGAAGGCTAAGTCATGCAAGGCAGGGGGCCAAGGAGAGCAATACTTGAATCGATATTGCAACACGAAAGAGCTTGTCAAAGACAAATGTAATAGGTCTGGGAGGTAAGGATTGCTTTATAAATGCTGTTAAGAATAGCTGGAAAAAATATACTAATAGGGATGACTTTAAAAAATGTATTCAAAGATCACAGTTGTGCTCAATAACTCAGCTATGCAGATGTTTGTTCATCACAGCATTGTGAGGAAACACAGAAAGCAATTTAAATGACATCAGTGTTGAACAATAGAAAATTGTACAAATGATGATATGTTCATTGAATGAATGATCTTGTCAGACAATTTTTAATGACACAGAAAAGGTTGGCAATATAACCTTACATGGAAAACATAAACATATGGAATATTATTCAATTTTGTTGGAATATATTCAGTATCTATATTTATGAGGATATGTATTTAGAAAAAAGCATATATTTATGTGAAATAAATCTAGGTGGTAGATTTATGGATGATTTTAACTTCCTTTTTTTGCTTACCTATATTTTCAGAAATTTTCTATATTAAACGTGTTCATTTTTCAACAACACTTTTGAAAAGTGTAAGAACAATTAGCATGTGAAGTAGTTGATATTGTTAGTTTCAAACCTGCTGCTTTCATTTTGCATATGTCCTGCTTAAAATTATTCATGAGAGTAAAATGTGAAATGTGTATTATTATCAAAATAATAAGTATTATAGGCTCTTGTGGAATAACACTGAAGTAAATTCAATCTTTATTCTTAAACTTCTTTTCTGAAAATTCTATTCAGCATCACTCTTGTTTTTTTTCCAACTAGAAAATTCTATTTGTCCCACAGAGTCTAAGTGACATCTAAAATTGTGGCCAGTATCTGTTATGAAATAGAGAAACACACAGTTCTCACTGATTTTCGGAAATGATTCATAAGATCATTCAGCTTGCTTCCCACTCCCACTTTATGATTATTAATTTTTGAGAATGAGCTCTTCTGTCAGAGTATGGATGGTGGTATATGAGTTCTTTCTAGAGATACGAGTGTTTTCAGAAGAGGCTGTTGGGGTGGGTGTGGCAGTGTCTCTCATTTATGTTTAACAATGTTGATCCACATAAAAAGGATGGCCTTTGTGACCATCAGATGCCTGAGAACTTAGATGATAGAGGATACTGTCCTAAAACCACGGTACTTCAATTTAAGTCTTCATATAACACCTGTTAAGGAAGTAGAAATAAAAATTATCTTCCCTGGCACAGAGACAAACTAAATACAAACAAGCAGAGTTTCAATAGAGCAAAGATCTTATTGAAGAAAATAGACAAAAGCAGATGTCAAAAACACACATATGAATGAGTTTCATAAAAAGTGGATTTATACTCAGTGCAATAAATATTCTAGAAACTTTTTCAGTTAATCATTATCACTATAATGCTGCAAAAGAAACAATCATAAAACTTCAGTGCCATACAACAAACATTTATTTTTCTCTTGTGTCTGTGGGACAGCTGAATGATTGGCTTGGGCGATTTTGTGCCCATGCATCTGCAGTCAGCCGGCAATTCAGTTCCATGTGGTCTCTCACCCTCCAGCAGGTAAATCTGAGCTTGTTTTCAGAGTGGGGGCAGGCATCCAAGAGATAATGGAAGTGTGCAAAGCTTCTTAAGGCCTAGGCTTGGAACTGATGCAATATAATTTCTGGCATATTCTATTGGCTACAGCAAACCAAAAAGCAATTTTGGATTCAAGGGTGGAGGAATAGACTCCAACTCTTGATGGGAGTTGGTGCAAAGACATGTTGAAACGACCATGGATCAGGGAGGTATAGAGAACCAGTGCAACTTTTAGCAATCAATGTGCACAGGGGTTTTACATTTTGAAAAATAAAAGGTTGCACTTGTTGATAACACTGATGATTTCTGGATCCTCTTCATTAATAGAGTGGCCACTTGGATACAGGATTTTCATAGTCCCTCAGTTCATGTTTCATGATCCCGAAGTCCCCATGAATGAAGTGTTTTTGCGATAGATACAGAATTTGTAGTTCCTATAAAGGACAAGAAAAATGTAAGAGGAGGCAATGCCTTACAAATTATGATATTTGAAGCTAAAATAGCTTTGGCACCTCTCTCTCATTTTGGCTTTGAGTGAAATTAAGAGAAATGTATTTAATCACAGAAATAAAACAGAAGAAAGGATCCGAGCATCCATGTTGTCCTGCCTCATTAATGAAGACACTGGGACCTGGAGATATGTGATTATATCCGTGACTTTATCTTTAAAAACCTTAACACCCAAAAGCATAAAATAAAAGCTCCTAAGCATACAGGAAAAAAGATATTTAAAACAAGGTTATGGCGAGATAGTTTCAGGTAAAGTGAAATAACAAGTGAGCAGGATATAAAAGATTTGAAGATTATAGTCAAATGCTCAATTTAATAGATGTAGACATATAGGAAAAACTGTGTTCTGCCTTGCAAACAGACATTACGTTCTCCTTAGTCCAAGAAATATTTTATTAGTTTTAAAAAAAAATCTAGTGTTTGGTTTTTATCAATAATCTCTAAGCTTTCTTTGTATTCTACTTCATTATTTTCTGCTTTTCTCTTTACTAATATTACCTTCTATTTCTAATGTTTACTCTGTTTCTCTTTGTCTAGCTTCTTAAATAGAATTTTTAGCTAATTCACAATTTTTCTTGTTTTCTAAGAATATACCTCTTTATATCCTTAGATCTATATTTCCTTCTGCTTTTATATACCACCTTTGTGCCATATTTGGTATGCTTTCCTTCCACCTATTTTCTGATTTACTTTTTTTCAGCGATGTATAATGTACTGTATAGACATTTCATTTTCCAGTATTTTGTTTTTTAATTCTAGAATTTTCTATTTGGTTCTTTTTTATAATATCCTGAAAAGTGGTATAATATGTAGTTTCAATTAGTATATGTAATTCTTTTTGAATTGTGGTTGGAAACCATGGTCCTGGTTTGGCTTCATCGGGTCTCTGTTGAGAACTGCTAACATGGCAAATGACCAAATCTAGAATGGGAGTTAGCTCAAGTCAGAAAGCTCCTGGCCTGCACTCTTTGGTTTAATAGCTGTTCGGTATTTTATGTACTCTGTTGTCATTAGATGCGAAACTGGGCCTCATTGCCAAGGGAAGTCTCTTGCAATTATTATTAACTTTTAAATTTTTGATTCTAAGTTTTATTTTTAAAAACAATAATATCTTTAAAATTATACATTTTACTTTTTATTCTGTAATGGTCTACAGAGGTACACAGAGTTTATGTACTGCCTAGGCCCCTAAACCTTAAAACCTGATGAAATCAATCTCACAGCTGTTATAAACATCTGTGCCACAGAATTCCAACATTTCTCTGTTGATAACCTGCCATGCCCCACATAAGAATGGACCATCAAATTTGGCTACATGAAAGTTAAGCTGCTTTTAACTGAATAATAGTTACTTTCATGATAACAATTTGGGGGATACAAGATATACAGGAGAAAGAATAAAACATGAAAGTTATAGCAACTGGACTGTCTATCATGGAGTAAATGGAAAATTTTATTCTTAATTTATGAATTCTATTCCTCCCTAATTGTCTTTAAATATTTTTCAACATATTTTAAATATCCTTTCAGATTTAGCTTTATGGTCTCTAGATCTTCATGGGTAAATTCTCCATTTGTTCCATCAGCTGATTATCTTCAATGGTTGTGGGGTTTTCTTCTGCATAGTGGTGTGTTTCCTCTGTGTGCTTTGTTGTTTTTATGAGTAAGTTCATTTTTGGTGTGGAATATTTTACTCAGCGGTCTCTTGAGTGCCTGAAATTGTTTGGGCATCCCTAGCGTGGTTTTATTTTATGTTTTGCTGGGTTTCTTCTGTTGGAACATACTATACCAGAAGGCTTTGAAGCTTAAAATGGACCCTCAAATTTGGCTACATGAAAGTTAAGTTGCTTTTAACTGAAGAAGAACAATTTTGGTAGATTTTAGGAGACAAAATCTGATTTGCATGAATAGAGAAGAAAATAGGAGATGAGGAAATAAAAAAGGCAAGTAAAGGTATTCTTTCGGAGAGTTTGGTTGTAAGAGAGAGCAGAGAAATTTGAAAGGGGATGGAAGGGGACATGGAGTCAAGAGAAGGTATAAAAATTGTTTGTAGAGTTTGGTGATATTACATCATGCTAATAGATTTGACAATGCAATGATTATGCAGGAAAGAGAATGGATCACTTAAGAAAAGGTAGGGGATGGTATCTAATGGAGAGCTTGGTTTTAGACTGGAATAAGAACAATTCAACAGTTCATCCATTGTGACAGGAAATCAGTCAGTACTCTGAGTTAGGTTTGCATATTTACTGGTTTTCTGATTATGTTTATCTTTTCAGTGAAATTAGAGATGGTCATCCAATGAGACTGAGGAGTGTGGGGAGGTTTGAGGAGAGAAGGTGTAGTTTTGGAGATTGGGAGAAATTTAGTACGACTGCTAAGTGGTGTCAATGGCCCACTGAGGATCTACAAATAGAGATTTCAAGTGAGATAAGTATGTATAGTTGTGAGGTTTTCTTTAAAGGCAGCCATGGGATAGGCAGGGGTGAGTTTTGGGTTTGAATTTTTCCAGGGGGCCGCAGAGAGAAGTACAGATTAGGAAATCGTCTTAGTCAATTTGGGCTGCTATCGCAAAGTGCCATAGACTAGGGGCTTATAAACAGTGGGAATTTATTTCTCATACTTCTGAAGGCTGGAAGTTGGAGATTGTGATTAGGTCTGGTAAGACTTCTTTTCTGGCTTGCAAATTGGTGATGTCTTATTGTATCCTCACATGGCAGAAAGGGAGCTAGCAAGCACTGAGGGCTCTTTTACAAGGACACTAATCCCTTTCATGAAGGCTCTACCCTTCTGAACTAATCCCCTCCCAAAGTCCCCACTCCTGATACCATCACTCTGAGGGTTAACATTTTAACAGATGGACTGTGGGAGAACACAAACATTCAGTCTATAACAGAGATTGAATGAGTCTATAAAAGAGTAATTATGATGTTACTGTGGACTCTAACTTGAATAGTGATGGAATTGGAAACATGAAGAGAGTTATAGACTGTGGAGAAATGGAAGGGTCAGTGAGGCTTGAACGAATGGAATGGAAGTGTTATTGTACATGTAGGAAAATGGAGAGATAGGAAGTAGTTATTTGAGAATATCATTCTAGAGATCTGTGTTTTTGGAGGCAAAGCAAATATTTGTAAAGACAAGTTCTGCAATGTGATGACAGGTATGGATGACTGGAATGGAGAAAAGCATTGTTGGAAGTGAGAAGGTCATAACACAGGGATGCAGAGCAGTGAATGGGTCACCTACATGGATGGTGAAGCCACTGGGAATAACGGAATGGCTGATAGTGGTGGAGGAAAAGATTGTGTGCCAATTTCTAAAATTTGCAAGTAATAAGCCGAGATGACTGGGAGGGTGATTGGTGACCGAAAATGTGGAAGGATTATGGATGGGAGCTCTGCAGGCAAAGTCACTGGGTGTTCTGAGGGAAGAGAGGGGAAGTTGTTTGGAAGCAACAGCGTAAGTAAGAAATGTAATAAGGCCAAACTTTAAAAAGGAGGAAAAGCAAGTTGATAAAGAGAAAAGGTGAGAGAAACCAAAAGCAGAGTAGAAAGGGTAAATAAAATGAAGACTAGAATCTTTTGTATGAACTTCCAGAATAAATGAACCACTGCCAAGCATAACTAAGGAAAGAAAAAAAAGTACAAAAATAGGAATGGGAAACAGAATATAGTCATGGATATAGAACAGACTAAAAGATTGATAAGAAAGTTGTATGTACAGCTCTCTGGCAATAATTTTCAAAATCTAGTGAAAATGCCTGAGGTCTTCACAAAATATCAACTAAAATTGACCAGAAAGGATGTAGAAAATCTGACCAGGTTAATTACCAATTAAGTGTGTGCAAGATAAAGATACACAAAAAAGACAAAAAAAAAAAAAAAAAGAAAAGACAATAGCTCAAGTGGCTTCACAGAAGAATTTACAGAGCTTTTAAAGAAGAGTCAGTTTTGAAATTGTTTAAATCATTCCAATTATAGACAAAGGAAGAAAGTTCGCAGATTCATTTTATGAAGTTAGAATTACTTTAATACCAAAACTTGATAAAGGTAGCTTGAATAAAGAAAACTATGGGCAATTCACACTTATTTGAAACATATGAACAAATTCTAAATGAATCATCAGTGGCAATAGTGCTTTGAATGAGTAGGACTCATAAGACACCTTCGGAAAAAACTTTTTCTTTCCCAACCATGGTGCTAAGAGGTCTCCTGCCCTTGGAGAAATATATAGCAGATCCCATCATCTTATAGCTGTTTTCACATGATAAACACTCCCTTATGCCACTTATGACTCTCAGAATAATTCAATTTCTATAAATAACATTTCTAGACTTGTATTATAATTAAAATTCTAAACACTGTTTAAAGTTAAGGCTGCTCTCCTGAAGCTTGGGCCTATTCCAGACATCTGCAGTGGAGGAGGGGAGGCGCGGTTGGATTCGAACTATTTTACTACCTATGGTTTTCTTTCTGTGTCTCCATCACTTCCTCTCTGATGTCAGAAGGCACTTCTGCCAGGTCTCCCTGGATTTCTTAGGTGTGAATCAAGGTCCAGAGGCTATACATTAAACAATATAGGAATGTCTTTTTCTTATAATCATAAATGCTAATAAAAATGTACGACAGCAACGGAGATAAATGTTAGGGTTCTGTTAGTTTTTTTATAGCATTATCTTTATCAGGGCAAGAGTTCTGTTTCCTTAATTTAGAACCGAGTGGATGTTATAAAAGAATCTCACCATCCTGGGAAGATTGTCCCAGCGATACTGTTGTAATCAGCAGAGGACATCTAGTGAGCACACACTACATTCAGAGCACAGAAAAATTCTACTCTATGGTAAACCAGATGAGTTTAATCCCCGAGAGAGCTCATGCTCTGCAGTTAGCAAAAAGATCGGATGAAGTACATACGTAGTAGAAGCTGAGATTCATGCACAGCATATTTGGATTATTCCATATGTAGAAGTGTTGATAAAGCACTGAAGAAAGAAGTGGATAAATGGAGGACTATGGCAATTGGGAAAGCCATTAAACAGGCAAGATTTTAATTTTTAATAGTGTGAGTGATTTTTATTAAGATATAAAAGTATTTTATGTCTGTCCTACCAAATGTACATTAATGCTTGTATTTAACAGTGTTTGTTTTTGTCTGGACCTGCAGGTGAGCAATGAAAATCCTCTTTTAAAAGATAATATATGTAAAAACCAGAAAGTCTGATGGAAATGTTGTAATGTAATATAAAGCAGTACTGGAGGTTGCCAGTAGATGGAACCACAGATTTTAGAAATTCAGATTGAGATTCCCTTCTTCATAAACAATGTACTGTAACAGGTTTAAGAACCCATAACCATTTAAAAAAAAAATAACACTTCCCTGAACACATATCAGCCAGTCCAAAAGTAGCAACCAAAGTAAACTTGTAATGATGAGATTCAGTCTTTGAGGTTAGTTCCTTAAGGGAAAGTCTTGGAAAGGCATTTAAAAAATTTCATGTATATAATTTAATTCAAATTTAAGATCTAGAAAACAACCCTTTTAAACATCTGTCAAATAGTGAGCGATGTAAGTAGTGAAATAGGAAGGGGGTATTTAGGGATTTAAATGCAACACCGTTATAATGGGCCACATTACTTGTTTAAAAAAATTTTGTTTAAATCCTTCTTTGCTTGGTTGGAGAGTAGGCCTATAGCTTATGTGTGGTATAGTTTTCCTGCCTCGTTTTGCATTATCTTAAGCCTTATCTGAGTATTAATACATCCAGAGTTCAAGAGGCGTTACAGAGGAAGAGAGTCAAGCCGTGCTGTGCTCAATGCAGAGTGTATCTGCAGATTGCGGGGTTTTGAAAATGCTAAGTGGGTGGCGGGGCTGGTTGCCACCAGCTCCAGTCCACGAAGAACGGGTCATGTTTTAAGGGGAGCCAAGTAAATGTGATATTGTCGACTAAGGGTTTTTAATCGCAACATTGTCAGTTGAGTCACACGTTTCCCAACTGGTTTTGGGGGTACCCCTGCTTATTTAAAGGCATGACACTCTATTAGCTCTGTTATGACTCCTTTTCCCTTGCTGTTACCTGTGTACGATCCCTAGTCTTTGGCCCTTTAAAGGCAGGTGAACACATGCCACTTTCTACTCTCTCTTTGTCAAAATGGCAATGTGAAAAACCACCTCAAACCTGGCTCTTTCAGTTTCAAGGGCGACCATGCCCTTGAAAAATAACTAAATTAGTAATAACAGTAAGTGTAGTAAATATTTAGAAGGTAGCTGCGTTTGGGCAAGCAAATTAAAAGCTCTTTTTCTACTTTCTCCACTGTGATCTCTACATTCTTTCTCTAATTTTGTCCCCATAAAGCACATTTTCATTTGTGAGATTTATATTTTATAAAAGTCTCCATGAACACTGAGTTAGAAAATACTGAACCATTACTCCAAGGAGAAATACGGGATTAGTTTCCTGTTAGCCCCCGGTCATATTTTCATCAACCCACAAACACTTAACCTTGTTTGATGTGTGTTTTTGTTTAAAGATACTTATTATGCTTATTTAATATACATTGTCGATCCATCAACATTGAACTCATGGTGGAATGAAGCTTAACAAACACACGTTTTCTTCAGAAGGCACCTCACAGCCTTCCCGTAATTAGGTACAGGAGGCGGCGCTTCCGCGCTGTGCTTGCGGGTCCTCTTAAACAGGGCGGTCCCTAACGAAACCCACGCACATGCAGGCAGGGAATGTGGCACTAAGTAGACTGTGAAAAGGACCCTTGTTTACAGGAGGAGAGCTGAAACGAGAAGGCAGACCGCTGCCCGGATGGACCTCATCTGGGCACTTGCTGGTTAGATGGCACAAATATGTTGCCACTCTGCCCATGTTGGCAAATGAGGGTGAAATCGTTGGGAGAATTGGTTTGGGCCTTACTAGTGTGTAAATGCTAGTGTGTAAATGCTAGTGAGTAAGGTGGGTTTGCAAATATGGAATCTGTGAATAATGAAGATTGAGTACTGTTACGATTGATGGGCCAATCACTGCTAAATATCTTAACATTCTTGCCTCTATACTGGTGACAACATATTTTTGGTTTTATATAATTATAATGGCAATCCTCTGTTTCTAGTCACCTGCTTTTCTTTCTTTCTTTCTTTTTTTTTTTTAACCAAACGGGACAAGTGGGACTGCAATAGGTTGGGAATAGATGTTACAGCCTGTCCATGGCAAAGGCAGGACTAGAACCGAGATCCCCAGGTGTACCGCCCAGTGGTTTTTCAGTCAGGTCATATGACTTCAAAAGCTTCTAAGCATGTGGGAATTTCCTCTCTTCTCTGTTAGGGGTTTGTACTCAGCCTGCTTTTCATAACTTGGTTGTTCTGGTAGGAGAAGAGAGAACCAGTAATTTGGGGAACATTCAGAAACTTCCTCTTCACTTTCTGACTTTAGTTTATGAATCCCTTTGAATAAAAATATAGATTGCTTCCATTAAAAATTAAAAAGAGTATGACATTAAGCAAAATCAAGTATACTAGAATTAATTAATATATCATATGAGTTAGCTCTGAAGTAACTAGATTGAGGCTGGTAAAGGTGATTGAGAAGTGGCCCTTTAGTAAGAAAGGCAGGAGGAGAGAACCCTCCAGAAGACTGACACCCTGGAAGAGCAATCGCTCAGCATGCTAACTCCTACACGCTAGGCCTCCCTGGCTGTTAGCTCACTGTGAAAAAAGTGGAAGGCACTGGAAACTTTGTCTTCCAAAGCTCAGGAATTCTGTCTTGTAGTTTAACATCTTTTTGAATAAATAACCCACTCTGGGGTTTCCTTTCCAGGTTGGCAGCACTTGCTTGCATGACATGTGTTGGAGTCTTAGCCTTTTCCCTTTTCATGGGGATCTCCCTCTTTTGCCCTTGGCTAGGACTTCTCAGCTAGGACTACTGCTTGGAATTTCTTTACAGCTTTCAGGGGAAAAAACACTCACCTCTTCAATGGAAGTAAATTTTTATAATTAGAATGTTATTATTTCTTTTCGTTTTCTCAAAAACCAGTCTCCTACTGAGATTCGAAAAATGTAGGTATAGCATACATTTTAAAAAATGCTACCTAATTTCTTTAAAAGAAAATATTAAACATTACCAGTGGAGGTACAGTTCTGTGCCCCAAGAGCTATTGTTGACAGCTGGGGTGACCATAGGCTTGGGTTTGCCTGGGACAGTCCTAGTTTATACCTATTGTCCCAGTGTAATTCTTGATAGCACCTCCTCTCTCTTGTGGATGACAAATTATTTGGTTATGCTATAGATAATAACAATGTTAGAAATAAAGGAGTAAGTACTAATATTTCCAAACCCTCTTAAACCAGGTTCACATGTAATATTAATTAGCCCTTAATTTGTTGGAGTTTATATCATGCTAAAATATAAAAAATACCTTTGCTTCCTTTAGAGGTTCTTTGTTTACAAAAACTAATTGAGGCACCTTCTGGTAATTGGTGACTTATTCTATGCTTTAAATATAATTTTTTAACTTCAAGAGTAACAAGTTTATTACAGAAATTTTAGAAAATGCCAAAAAGCTAAATGGAGAAAATAAAAACCACCCATAATATATTTACTCAGAGATAATCACTGTTAGCATATATTTTATATCTTCTGTGTTCTTTTTTCTATAGAAATAATATATCAGGCATATTATATCACATATGTGCGTTTTATAATTCAAAAAAACAATTTTTGAGGTCTGCTGAATTTTAACTTGCTTTTCTACTTACATAATATTATAGTTGTTTTTCCCGTGTTATTATTCTCCTACAACAGTAAATTAAACAGAGTAATGGACAGTATTAATTATATGAATTTATAATTATTTAAGCAAAATTTTAGGCTCTTGAGGCCTTTCCCAAGAGAATGTAGAGCAATGAGTAGGGGCTTGAATTAAAGCTGGAAGACTTTGGATGGACTCAAGAAAGAGCTTGTACGACGCAGTTGCACTGGGGTGACTGTAAATATCCCCTCCTGGATGGTGGCATTGTTTACCTGTTTGACAGTAAGAGGCTAATGGAATGATTTCCTGAGATTTACTTTTCTCCTTCGTTTGATATTTCCGTGATGGTTTAATACTTATAGGAAGGAAATTGGTACCCAATTATTTTTATTTAAGATCAATTCTATTACTGTACTTCTTGACAGCAGTAGTACCTGTTTTGTGCATTTTCAATGATATAGTACAAATTTAATTAAATGTTTCCTTCTTATATCGAAAGCATTTTACATTAAAATGGTAGATTGTTTTGATATGATTTTAAGGCCCAAAACTTAGGATTTGGGGTCAGAAAATTAGTTTTGAGCTTTCTGAATGAAATGCCCACTTTGAGCACCTCCTTAAGTGAGATGGCTTTAAGAGAATTATCAAATAGCAAAGACATTAAAAATGATACTGTCAAAAAAAAAACAACGACAACCGTGCAGCCCTATCATACTAATTTTTAGTTGCTTTCCTTCTTCTCAATTGTGTGAAACTTATGATTTTTGAAAGTTTGAGGGAAATACTAAAATAAATCAATCATGGGGCCAGTAAGGGCTCTTCTGAGGGTTTCCTTTTGCCAGCAATTTGCTCTGGGACTCATTTAGCTAAACTAAAGAGCTATCATAACCATATTTTGTAAATTTTTGCTTTAAAGATAAATGAATCTGTTTCAAGGAAATGAGAAACAACTCAAGTAAAAATCGTCTAAGTTTTCCCTTTTGAAGTTTAGGAGGAATCATATATAGTTCCTCTTTTTCCTAGTCCTAGTCTGTGCTGGGTATAGACACACAGGGTCACAACCGGGGGTCGATGGTGACATTTCTAGTTATGCCTAAAGTTACAGAGTACTTTTTAATCAGTTAGTGGTTAAAGTGTTATTTTTTAAAAGTAGGTTCTCAAATTCATTAAAGGATGTGAAATTCTATCTAAGCACATGTTGCATCTATTCGTGGATCACTATTCAAAGCTCCAACACAGTTTAACATCAGTTTATGTATGAAAATCAGTTTTTCTTTTGCTTTCCTTGTTCATAACCTTTGCTTCTAGCTTAGTAACTTTCAAAAAAGGGTAGCTATATTAAAGATTTTAAAAATAGTCTCCTTATTTTATCTTTTATAAATAAGCAACTTAGTTGGCCTTCAAAAATATATTAGTATGTGAGAAAACTTGAAATTGGAGTTTTAAAAATGCTTTATAACTATGTGGAATTTAATAAAATCTAATTATTTTACAGCCACCCCTTGGTACATTTTCAAGATTCCCATGGATTTTTACCTCTGTGTTTTAAGATCTCAAATTCTTGCTTTGGCATTTATTTGTGCCTTTGATTAGCAACTAAAGGAACAAATTTTTTGTCATCTTTTATCTTTGTTGCCAATAGTAATACTACTTGTTTTGCTTTTGTGATATCCATGAATGTAAGCACCATCTGTTGATGCATGTAGTCTGTGTGTTCATCCCAGAGTTATAGTTTGAGAAATATGTTTAAATAACCACAATTTCAGGGACCTGAGTGGGTGGATCTCCTGGAATTGATGGAATTCATTAATAAAATTTAAAAAACAGCTTTATTTTTTTCTATGTGTTTCTATTGTGTAGCAAAAGACGTCTGGCAGCCATTGGGGTTATTAAAAACTACTACCATAGTCTGGGAGTGGGAGAAATAGAATATAATTCATGTTCTATAGAGGATAAAACTTTGTCTAAGAGTTTACAGTTACTAATGAAAGTCAGACATCAGTTTTTGAAGAAAGTATTGGTTGAGAAATAATTTCTTCATGAATCTGATTAGATGGTAAATGCTGAGTCCTGAAATAAGACATCACAGCATGTCATGGGCATACTGAATTCTTTGCAGTAACCACAGTGCCATAGGCACCATTAACATTGTATTATATTGTTTTATGCCAATTCAAAAGAACCTATGTACCCCAATGTTCACAGCAGCACAATTTATAATAGCCAAGTGTTGGAAGCAATCTAGGTGCCCATCATTAAATGAGCAGATCAAAAAACTGTGGTACATTTACAAAATGGAATACTACACAGCAGAAAGGAAGAAGGAACTCCTACCATTTGCAACAGCATGGATGGAACTGGAGAGCATTATGCTAAGTGAAATAAACCAGGTGGTAAAAGACAGATACCATATAATCTCACCTCTAAGTAGAGACTAATCAACAGAACAAACAAGCAAGTTAAATGTAACTGGAGGCTTTGAAGTGAAGAACAAACTGACAGTGAACAGAGAGGCGGGAGGAGAAGACAGGGGGGAAACATAGGAAGGGGGTCAAGGAACATATATAGGGGACTCATGGACAAAGTCAAAGGGGGTTGGGGTTGAGAGTACGGGGAGCGGTGGAGGGAAAATGGACAAAGCTGTACTTGAATAACAATAAAAAAACATTGTATTATATTGTTTTAAAAGAAATATTTCAGTAGAACATGGCAAGATCACAAATAATTTTGAGGAGGTTATTTCATAGACGCAGTGGTCACTGGACCTGTTAAGAGTATTTTAATGCTGTGGCAACATTTGGATCAACTCTGATAAATTATTTTGAAATATAAAATTTTGAGCATTTGTAGTTGGTGATTCTCAGAATTGGAAGATTTTTTCTATATAGATTCTCAGAATTGGAAGATTTTTTCTACATAGATTTAACTTTCTGCACAAATCAGTTTGAATAACTCTGAACTTAACTTTAAATGTAAGTTAATACAATGGCATTTAATGTTTCCTCTGCTATTTCCTAGTGGAGGCTGTACGAGAAATCAACAGTGTCTCAGTGATTTGTACAGACATTGACCCTCGAACGACACAGGGGTTGGGGCACTGGTCCTCCCACAGTCAAAAATATGCGTGTGAGGTTGGATTCCCCAAAACTTTACTAATAACCTACTGTTGAAAAGAAACCTTGCTTATAACATAAACTGTCGATTAACACATGTTTTGTGTAGGTATTATATATTGTATTCTTAAAATAAAGTAAGCTAGAGAAAAAATATTATTAAGAAAATCATAAAAAAGAGAAAATACATTTGCAAGTATTTATTGATACTTTAAGTTTACATAGTCTGTTTGAAGCTACATAGTTCATCTGGGAGTTTTTTTCAGGTTGTCAATTGAAAAAAATCCACACATCAGTGTACTAGTGCTAATCATACCTGTGTTGTTCCAGGGTCAACTTTATGTCAAAATGTCTTTTAATGAATTCTACCACTGCATCTTCAATTTCAAGAAGAAATGAATTAGAAACTTGTATTCCTTGTTAAAAATATGTCGTCTGAAGCTTTCTATGCAAATAGTGTTTTTTCCCATCAAATGTGACAAACTTCGCATTTAATTCCTAGCTCTAAGCCTGTACATATATGTTTTGCAACATTGCAGCTTTTCAAGATCAATGCTATCTCTTGAGGATAACTCCCTCGTGTACTTTAGTGTGCAATGTTCACGTATACTCTTTTGAGTAACTGTTTATTGATCAAGTTTACTGCCAGGTAACTTACCATTCAGGCCTGGCCCTCAGGCTGGAGAGTTAGCATTTATGCCAACGCCTCAGGGAGGACAGCAAGCTGCCCTCTCACACGGGGTCCCATTGCTGTTTCCTGGGGAGTCCATGGCCTCTGCCACACTGCTTCTGCTGCTGCTGCCACCATTGCCATCACCAATGTGGGTTCAGGTCCCTGCCTAGCTGCCCCCTTGGGGCTGCCCTGGGCATGTGCCCGTGCACCAGGAGGCCAGGCCAACTGCACGGTACACTGCTGCTTGCTCTGCATGTGGGCGTTGTCCTGTGTATGCATGCATGCACAGCTGCCAGACCTACTTCCTCTGCTCACATGCATGTCCATTGCTCCATTGGACTTCACCTCCAAAACACAAGTTCAAAGAAAAAAATTATTATGAATTTCACAATGGAGATAGCAGAGCATTAAACCAAGTGCAGAGCCCTTCTGCCAGTGGGACCCTGTGTGACTGCACATGTCATGTCCGTAGAGCTGGCCCTGAGGGAGGCTTCAGTGACACTCCCTTTACCATCTTGGATCTCTTGAGAAAAACCATCATTACCTTGCATTTGCATCTGCATTGGTTGGTCCTACTCCATTTCTTACAGCTGGACACATGCCGGATTCAATGTATTTCATCTTTAGCAAGATGAAATACTCTAGTATAGTGTTGTCCTGATTCTATAGCTAGGGCCAAAACCAATTTTTAAATCTCTTCTTGGGAATCAAAAGTCTCCTTATGTAGCTGCCTTTCTAACTTGGAATGTAAAGTTTACATTACTCAGTAAATACTAATGAATGTGCATAAATAAAGCTTACCCTCTATTTCTAATCATCCGGTCTTCAAATATATAAACTATCTTCAACTTCCCAACTGCATCTCATGGATCAGTTTCTGGTATGATCTATGTCACTTCTCAGTGATTTTCCGTGCATTGTCTGCATTTATTTATCTTGTGTTTAGGCATCAGGAGGCCATATCTTATCTGAGTATGTAAATGTATCAACAGGCTCATAAAAAATGGTTGAAATTATTAAGTTCAGAGATTCAGACCTAGATTCTTATCTGAAAAGTTATCTAAACCTATCTAGTTCTGTTTGGCCTAATTTCAGAAGAGATACTTTATAACATTTCTCTTTTCTAGAGAGGAAACATAATGAAGACAGCTTGTTGAGATGTTTCCTTTTCAGCGATGAAAAAATATAAGGGTATGCAGTCTTTATTATTTATCTTCAAAACTCTTAATATTGCATCCTGTGGTGCGATATTATATGTATTAGTTATAAAGTGAATACTGCGAAAAGCTATGTTATAACCAGAGGAATAAATATCAACTAAATTACCCAGATGTTCTTTATGCATTTTCATTGGCCTTTATTTCATTGTCTAATTATGCTTTTTCTTTGATTTGAAATGGTCCTATATAAAAATATTTGGTAAGCTTGACTTTCTGCCAAACCAAAGAGGCTCAAACTTACTTGAGAAATATAGGCAACTTTCATTTGCTAAGTGTCTGTGATTAAGGCAGAACCCCCTGCTTAAATCATAGCTTTGGGGAGGGAATATAAACAGAAACATAACTCGTACGTGTGCCCATTGTTTCTCCAGCTCTGGACATTAGCCAAACTGTAGTTTAGCATTATCAAAAATACAGAGCACACTGTCATTAAAAAACCCACTCAAAACAGGGCTTATATTGGGTTAAACTTTGTTATATTTTTTAAAACTTCTGATTTGGTTGCTATTATTGGTGAGCACTTGGGAAAATGGGACAACATTTCTCTTGGTATGAGGTGAGGGAGGAGGTCAAATATATTATGGCGAAAACTCTGATGGGGAAGATCCACTTGTCTATGAGACTGGTATTTTTGTACTACTTTTTTTTAATAGTTTATTTTTTATTCTATTGTTTTCCCATTACCGTTTATCCCCCTATACCTTCTTTTACCTCCACCTACCTTCCTCCTCCCGCCCCCCTCCGCAATCACCACACTGTTTCTTATTGAGATGATTATTTTGGGAAAAAAAGTCTAAACACCTCCTTTATGTACATTTCTCACATTGCTAACAATTTAAAATTGTGTTCTTTTAAAAGCTGCTTTTGCATTTTAAAAAATGACTAAACATCTTTGAAACTGAACAAGGCATTGAGGTATTAGCCTTTCATCTTTGGGGACTTTGGTTTAAACCTGGCTCAGTTTAAGTGGAAACAAGTTTGATCTTGTCACCTGTACCTCTCCAAGCTTTTAGGGTGAGCAATAATTATAATGAACTGAAACCACTCCAAAATATTTTAGCATTTCATTTTACTACATGAAGAACAGGAACAAAAGACTTCATTGTGCAATCAAGGAAGATTAGTATTTATATTGAAAATCATTATATCATAGCCTTAATCAGAAGAAAAATGAACTGCTGGAGCATCAGTTATAAGTTATTTTAGAAAATGAAATCAGAGTGTTAAGTGCGTGAAGTGTTTATTAACATTTTGAAGGAGAGACTGGTGTCTGGCGATGCAGCCACGCTCCACTCCTCTCTGGGAGAGCAGTTTCCTGTGCTTCAGGTCCTCAGCCCACAGGAAACCTTCTCTTTACTGCTTATCACATCCCACTCTGGTAAGCTGCTGACCTTCATTGCCCATGAGGTTCATCGAAGATACTATTTTAAGTGCAAATCAAGCCTTTACATTTTAATAGAATTCATGGACTTAAGCTGAAGAATACAGCCTGAGAGTGGGAAGTCTGGCAGAAGAAAAGAGCAAGTTCCACTGTCTTCACGGCAGTCTTTGAATCTTACAGAATTCACATTGGAACTAGTATTTTTGGGCATGGAAAAGGAGGACACTGAGGGGAGTGAAGTGTCCATTTTACCAACCCAACTTATTCTACTATCGTTCTCCTCAGAGGGCACAGAGCATCTGGCGTGGACTGGGGCAGCTTTGTTGCTTCTGAGCCGTGATAACTTGCAGGATGATTGCTGTCTTTGTCTTGGGCTCAGGTGTCTGCACACGCATGGAGTGTCCTTGGCCTATTCCGAGGAAGGTCCCCAGCAATGCCTCAACACTTACAATGGAGCAGTTTGCTGTGCTCTTTCATTTTCTCCATGTAACTGCAGCAGCTCTTCCTCAGGGTTTCTATCCAATGGGCACCTCACTTCTTGGGGAAACTTTGGCTTCTTGGATGGAGCCCTACCTGCCTTGTGTGGGTCAGGTATAAACTTCATTTGAGAGTATGGGAGAACTCGCTGGTGCTCTCAGTGCCACTACATGTAGGTAGTTTACAAAATATGGAGACAACTGTACTTGAACAACAATAAAATTTTTTTTAAAAAATCTAAAATTTATCCTGAACTCATTTTTATTCCTCCACCATGAAACTGGGAGGGAGAATGCCTCACATGTGATTTTAAGAAATGCTCCTAAAATGCTCTGATTCCAGTCCTGTTTGTGTCATCTCAAAAAGAAGCTCACCTCTTCGTTGCCAGGTGGTCTCCATGTGTATTTACATGTGTCAATATCAGGTGAGAGAAACTGAAGTGAGGTCAGAGGCCTCCCAGGGGAGACTACCCAGGCCTCTGAATGACCCGATATCCTATCTACTCAGAGAACATCAGGCCTCAAGACACTGCTTCTTTATTACTAAAAAAACTCATGAAGTTAAGAATGATAATTTATTCATCCACAATGAGAAATAGAGCTGTCACATGGACCAGGATAATGGAGATTTATGATCAGCTCATTTTTTCCCTATCATCAGGCTATGTGGTTTCTCTCTTTGTTCATTTACCACACGAAATCACTGCTGCACAGATCAGAAATGCTTACATTCCCAGGGTCAGTTCCCTCTCTTTCTCTGTAACTAACTGACTTGGGAATTTGAAGGTTATCTGTGGAACGGTTCATAAGAGTAAGAGGAGTTGGAAGGACGGATGATTAACAGCACTGGGTCAACGTAGCCTGAGGTTTCCAGTATACAGTACGAGCAGCCTTATCAACAGGGCCACGTATAACCAAGTCTGTTGACTTCACGCTGCGTTCATTTCTACCCCCAGAGCACTTTTATCCTGGGACTAGAAACATACCAACTCCACTAGCTAGACCTTCCTCTCTCTTGAACTGTGCTTTGCTGGGCACTGGCAATAAGCTTTTCTGCCTAATCAGTCCCTGCTTTGATTAACATATTCATTCATTCTTTAAATGTATTAATGGCTGCACTCAGTTATAGTCAAGTCTATTGGCCCAAAATTCAGTAAGGTTACTTGATTTAACTACGCGCCGTCTCATGGCATGCTGACCTTATACTTACCTCCAAAGAAGACTGGTTAATTCTAAGTTCTTGGAGACATCTTACTTCAACCCCCATGTATTAACAGAAAACACTTGGAAGCAAAAATAAGGCATATTTTCAAGCTTCCATAAACATTTCTTAATTACCTATCATGTTGGATGCAGCATATTAGAGATGATTTTTAGCACAATTATTTTATACTGAGTACGTTTACCTGTTAACTCTTTTAATTATTTTTTTATCCTCACTTGAGGACACCTTGCCATTGCTGAGAGAGAAAGAGAGAGAGAGAGAGAGAGAGAGAGAGAGAGAGAGAGAGAGAGAGAGAGAGAAAGGCATTGATGTGATAGAGAAACATTAATTGGTTGCCTTCTTGTGTGTGCCCCAGCCAGGGATCAATCTCACAACCTGGGTATGTGCCCTGACCAGGAATTGAACCCATGGCCCTTTGCCCATGACCCGTAGGACGATGTTGTAACCCACTAAACCACACTGGCCAAGGCTAGCTGTGACTCTTTTAAATAAAACACACATATTAATTTCCTATTTCCTAGTGGGTTTCCCAAGTTCAGATTTGTTGGTCACCAGGAGATACTCAATCAAGCATCATCTTAAAAAGAAAAGTAAATTTAAAATCTAAAAGAGCCTGCTCACATGACTTTGCAAAGTTATTTGAATGAAGTCCTTTATGAGCCATTTACTGGTGTGCAATTATATTAAATTTATAATGGTCAATTATGATTATGAAAAAATGTCAAAATACTCTTTCACATATATTTTTGTACCATTTTCATTTTGGTCTTTAGCTCTTTTTGTCATCAAATTGTGCTTATCAGAGGGTGATCAAAGGATATCTGAGACAAGATTTTGGCTTCCATATTGCTGGCTTGGTTTTAAAAATCCTTTAAATATATTAAAAATATTTACAATGTTATAAAAAAAGCAGCTTTTAAATTGCATATGATAATATGACTCTAACTTTGTAATAGATCTGTGCACACGTATGTATGTATAGGCTAACTAATAAAAGAGAGAAGGGCTATTAAATAAAATACACATCAGTAATTTTATTTATTTTCAGGTTGGTGGGGAATATGAGTGAATATTTAACTCCCCCCCAAGTTTTGTGTCTAAAAATTTATTTAAAAATATAGCTAGAGTATCCTGTTTACTCTAAGATGGCAATAAGTTAAAAAAATACTCTAAGAAAGTTGTTCTTTTTCTAAAATAGCACTGTACTCAGCAATTACTTCACCATAAAGCTGGTGTCATTTAAAAAAATTAATTTAGTGTACTTGCTTTTTTCCAGTGGCCTCTCATCTTTGTGAATGATTAATTTAAAACTATTGATTCAAAAACCACTTTTCTCCTCCAATTTTTGAGGGAGCTACTAAGATGCTTGGGTTTTTTTGTTAATATGGAAAATAAATTAAAGAGATTTCTATATTTTCTTTCATTTCACTTAACCAGTGACACCATTGATTAAAATCTCCATTCTTTGTAGGAAAATTTTTGAACTACCACAAACTAGAATAATTCATCTACTGGAGAAATTGTTGAGGGGCAACCCCCGTTTTAGATGATAACTAGCTTGCTAGATAAAGTTGTCATTACATTTAACTTGGTCTTTAATTATAAGCAGATGGATGAATTATTTTAATCACTGCTATATATCTTAACAGTAGTTCATACATTGACACAAAGCGAAGAACATCAAACAGAAATTAAATGCTAGGGCAGGAAAGCAGCCAGCCTTCAAGGGAAGCAATTGATCACAACCTGTCATCTTTAAAGGCCAGAAGAATGCAAAATAAACACTTGGGATTAGTGTACTAAATATGGTTCATCAGTCTTCAGCTCTGTCCTCTGATAATTCATCTATCTCCTTTATTTTAATGCTTTATCATGTATCTATCCAGCTCTGTAATTAGCCTTTCAGGTATTCCCTTTTTCTTTCTGCCTTTGAAATTGTGTGTGGTGAGATTCTGCAAAGAGAAGATATTATTATCATCCCATACAAAAGAATCTACTCTTGAATGGTTCTGTTTTATGGCTCACATGCTGGAATTCTTGCTAACACTTAGAGGGTGTGTTAGAATTGGTTTAAAGAAGTCTTAATAAATCTGCTATGCTTTTTTAACTAAAGCATTTACTTTGACTATTGGTAAGCTATTTGGTTTTATAGGAGAAATGTGAATTTAGATTTGTGAAACCCAAAATACTGGTTAGATTTTAAAAAATATATAAAGTACCAAATTTAGCTCCCAAATTAAAGTCATTAAATACTAGCATTTTATTGATTTATTACTAAATAAACAGTTCCTTGAGAAAAAGAGTATCGTTAATACATGTGTTTCATCCCATAGCAATGACTATACTATGATTTTGTAGTAAATTATGTTTGTAGTTTATACCCTGCCATAGACTTTGATGTAAAACAGGAGTGTTCCCATGGATCTATTACAGATAGTAGATTTATAAAATTAGTCATCAATCTCAGAATATTAACGGTGGTGGATTATTTTGATTATGTATTATTAAACATTGGAAATTTAAAACAATCATGTAATCCAAATAGGTGCACTGTTTTCACCTTGACATTGTAAAGGTTGGATGGTTTGTAGTATTTCTGAATGTGGATATAATGTCAAAATATTGAGTTACCACATGCTTCTTTACAAACCCAAAGTATGGGGTTTTCTATTCTAGCTTCTCTTTAAACCATCTGTGGTTCATTCACTTTGGAGATTATAATGGTAAAGTTTTAATACTATCTGACTTCACGTTGTAATATTTCTAGGCTACTTCCCTTTTCTGAGTGTTGGAGAGTACCTTTGGGCTCCAACTGTCCTGGGAATTAACTGAAGACCAATATCCTTTGGAATTTCCCGTGACAAACCCATTTTTCAAAGTTAGAATGTGTTTTTGTCTTATAGATTCCTGGATGTGTAGTTTATTTATGCAATTGCTTCCCCTTTATGGTGAGGGTTGACTACTTTGGGAGAAAATATTCCGAATATAGTGCTATCAACATTGGCATGTGGGTTTCAGACCATATGTTTGACCACCTTTATTCTCTTCATCTTCCCCCTTCCTCCTTTCCCTTTGGCACAGAGAGTTTTTGTGAACTTGATCCCAAAGGCAAGGGGAATGAAAGCATTATTAAATGAACAGGACTACATCAAACTCCAAAGCTTGTGCACAGAAAAATAAACCATTTACAGAGCAAAGAGGCAACCAACTGAATGGGAGAAGATACTTGCAAATGATACCTCCCATAAGTGGCTAATATCCAAAATATATAATGAACTCATATAGCTCAACAACAGAAAAAAATGAACAATCCTATTGAAAAATGGGAAGAGGTACTATATTTTTTCTACTTTATTTTTAATTGTTTATTCTATTACAGTTGCCCCCTCCTTTTCCTTTTGCCCCCTTCACCCAGCACACCCCTCCACCCCTCTCTCCCACAGTCAGTATCCTCTCCATGTCCATGACCATGTGTTATTCATACATGTTCTTTGACTAATCCCTTTCCCTTTCTTCCACCATCCCTTCCCTTCCTCTTCCCCCACTACAGCTATCAGTCTGTTCCATGTTTCCATGTTTCTGGTTCTATTTTTCTTTTAGTTTATTTTGTTCATTAGATTCCAGTTACAAGTGAGATAATATGGTGTTTGACTTTCACTCACTGGCTTATTCCACTTAGTATAATAGTCTCCAGTTTCATCCATGTTGGCACAAAAGGCAGGGCTTCCTTATTTCTTTCTGCTGCATAGTATTCCATTGTGTAAATGTACGACAATTTTTTAATCCTCTCATTTACTGATGGGCACTTGGGCAGTTTCTAACACTTGGCTTTTGTAAACAGCACTGCTAGGATCATAGGGGTGCATAAATTCTTTTGATTTGGTGTTTCAGGATTCTTAGTATATATTCCCAGCAGTGGAATCACTGGGTCATAAGGCAGCTCCATTTTTTAACTTTTTGAGGACATTCCATACTGTTTTCCACAGTGGCTGCACCAGTCTGCATTCCCACCCACAGTGCACTAGGGTTCCCTTTTCTCCACATCCTCACCAGCACTTGCTGTTTGTTGACTTATTAATGATTGCCATTTTAGCAGGTGTGAGGTGATATCTCACTGTAGTTTTAATTTGCATCCTCTGATGGCTAGTGATGCTGAGCATCCCTTCTTATGTCTCTGGGCCTGTGTATGTCCTCCTTGGAGAGTGTCTATTTGCATTCTTCACCCATTTTTTAATTGGACTGTTTGTTTTCCTGGTGTTGAGTCATATGAGTTCTTTATATATTTTGGAGATTAAACCCTTGTCAAATGTCTCACTGGCAAATATGTTCTCCCATATAGTTGGTTCCCTTTTTATTAATCAAACACTTAGCTTCACTTCATTCCTCCCTCCTATTAGATAAGATTTATTTATTTGCCCCACATTCTTACGGGATACAACCTAGAGAGAGGCCCTATCTCCTTGAATCCTCTTCAAAATCATCTTTCAGAAACCCAGTTGCTATAGGTCCTTTCAAATACCCTCTTACTGTGGTGCCCAATGCTCCTCCATGTTGTAGTTCCTGGTCATCTTTGGGCACAGGACATTGATGATATTTGGGCATCTTCGTAAGTCTTCATTGAATGAGACAGGTCATGGGAGCAGATTTTTCCCCCTAATTAAAAAACATATGTAGACATAGAAAGCAATTTTAGTTCTAAATGTAGTGCTATCATTTTCTATCTCTGCTTTATTGACCAAATCACTTACCTATTTTGATCATATTTTCCTATTGATGAGATTGGCTTACAACAGCTCTGAAATTCTTGCACCTCTAACCTTTTAGGAATGATTTTGTAGATATTGTGAGTAATGTAGAAACGGCCAAGGTGAAAAATTTTACTATGTGACTTTGGGTGAGCTCCTTATTGCTTTAGAACTTTTAGCCATAGAATGGAGTTTAGGAGAATAGATAATAAATATTGTTCAGATAGGGAATAGGCAGATTTACCCCCAAATACTTATAAGAGATAGAGAGGCAACAACAACTGTTCATATCTATCATTATACCTGATATTGTCTTTTTTTGGCATTCTCATGCTTTGCCTTCCCAACTAAATATTTACTTTTTAGACAGCTGAGACAATTACTCAATACACATGGTGGTAACTAAATAGCTATTTGCTGATGGATTATCTTGTTTACCATATGTTCTCTGAATGTTTTCTGTCAGTCATCAAATGAATGCAAAATACAATGAAACTAGAAACTTATGGGAAACTTTAGTATTTTCCAATTTCTATAGTGCAAATATTCCCACCATGGCTGATTTCAAGCTACCAGTGTCATTGGGAAGAGAACTGGGAAGAGAAGCATAGTAGCACTCAAGTATATGGAATTTTCACATATAGCTATAGTAGTTATAAATAACCCCAAGAGCATAGGTAACAACAAAGTATAGTAAAATAATTGGGGACTGATAAAGTGTGAATACTTATTACTTTAATCTTTAATATAGTTTATTAAATTATATGCTTATATAATTTAACTATAAATGGTGGTTATATTTAATAATCAGCTCACAAAAATTCCTGAAAATTTATCAGTTGGCTCTTATGAGCCAGCACACTGCTGCCAAGGTGATTTTTTGAGTGACAGTATTTTTTTCAGGTTCTTGTATAGTTGAATTATTGTTTGGGTAGTGATAAATGTCACAACTGTAATAAATTATATTCATATCTATAACAGGTTGTAATTGGAGCATCCTGATGAAACAATTTTAGGAGTTTATGACACTCATTTGGCAGGTGTCATCACCCTGGAAGATGCACGATCAGGTGACTATTATTTGCCTCTAACTTGAGTTCTAAATATTAGAAGTACCAACAATTGGTCAGCAGGACACATGAATATATGAAAAGAAGATCACTGACTTTTCACATTTCAGGAGCACACAGGTCTTTTACCATACAGACCAGAAACTTCCTTTTTACTACCAGGTTCTCCTTTGTGGAGTTATTATTGTCTTCCACGTGTCTTGCTTCTAGATCATCTCTTAGCTTCCAGGAGACCATACAATACTGATTGTGAATATAGGCTCTAGAATTATAGTCGATGCCTGACTCCTCAATTTAATAACTGTGTGAACTTGGTCACATTACTCATCCTCTCTGATAATTGCATTTCTTTATTTATAAATAGGTTTGTGACAGGAGCTCAACAGATTGTCTGTAATATGCTTAGCATAGTAACTGTACAACATTATTGGCCATGACATATTCAAAATAATGGTTGATTCACTAATATCATCCTGGGCTGATGTGAGTTATATTCATCAGAAGTTTTTTTAGATCTCTTCTCATTATAGGTTGCTTCTTAAAATCCTTATCCTGTTCTAAAAGTATGCCTCCAAAGTGGTCAATCTGTGAGCTGGTGGTGAAAGAGAGGGCAGGCAGATGGTATTTTGAAGCAGAGTAACCCCATCATGGCCCAAGAAACTTCTGATCTTGATCCAGGAGTACAGGGAGGGAAGCTCCTCTCTTGCAGGGACTGGGGTTGCCCTCATAATGGAAGAAGGGACCGAGTTCTTTCTTCTATGGAAACATGAAGATGAGGAATCAGTGTGTTATCAGACTGTGTAAAATAATTAATTTTCCTTTCTCTGGGTTCCTCTTAAATATCATGAAAAAGCAAGATCCATCAAGCCAAGGACTACAGGTTTTTGTGCTTTTTCTGTGTGTGTGTGTGTGTGTGTGTGTGTGTGTGTGTGTGTGTGTGTGTTAGAGCTTCCTCTTAACCTGACTGGGGTGGGAGAGGAGATATTTATTCAGGACTGTGATAGTCTTCTTGGCTTGGGTGATCTACCCCTCACCCTCGATGTTCCAATGCTAGGCATGGAAAGGTGCATCATGTGCCCCCAGTTGTCCTCACGTTCTCTCCCCTGAGCATCTCTGAATCAGATCAAACAAGGACTCGAACCTCAGCTTTACTCTTTATCTTAGGCAAATCACTTAGCTTCTCAAGGCTTCTGTTTTTAAGTCTGTAAAATAGTGATAAGAATTAATGATTTTCCTTCTCAGGGTTTCCATGAAGATTAAATGACATGCAAAGTTGCAGCCATATTAAGTACTTCACAACTTAAGAAAACCTGGTATTTTCACAGATTAATCATATAGATACAGGAAACATTCCTCAACATGGATTTTTCTATTTCAACTATTCTCTATTCATTTCACTGGTTAATTTAAGTTTTATGCTTCCTCCTATTCCTAGCTCCTGCCTTTCCTTGCAAATATAGGTTCCAAGTACCTTAACAAATTTCCATGTTGCCTGGAATACCCACTCGAATTCTTTAGAGTCTAAACCAGTGCCTAAAGTCAGTTAAATGTATTTTTTGGACACATGACTACAGGGGACAACAGTATTGTACCTCACATTAGCCCAAGGGGAAAAAAAAGAAAAAAGAAAAGCACCATTCATACTCCAGAAGGTGATGAAAGACAGAGGAGCGTGGTGACACAAAACTGACTACCGTGGCACACGTCTCCTGACAATGCCAGGAGAACTGACAAGCCGGCTGGACAAGAGAGACACTCACAGGCTACCCTGTCAGCTACTTGAATGTCTTGTTTCTTATCTGTCTCCTTGGAAGAGAAGCTCAGAGGGAGCCTTTGACGATCTGAAGCTGGGACTCAAACTACTCTTTATCATGTTGGGGCCACATTGCAGCACCCCCGCCCCAGCCCCATTTCATCCTAACAATACCATTTTTTTCCACGGAATTTCTTCCCTCCCTCCCTTCCCACAACATACTTTGATGAGTCAATCAGGTGATGGCTGTAGATACAAATCAGGCTTGCTAACTAACTGGGAACCTTCCAGGCACATATCAGCAGTGATGATTTGGAGGGCAACATGCCATGGGGCGTTGTCATAAAGACGTGTATACAGGGTCCAGCAGAAGTAACACTTGCTTGAGTGTGGTTAGTAGGGTAATAATATGGCCTTAAAAATTTATAGTTTTAATTTGAACATTTCACCTAAAATGTCATATGGTATGCTTGAGTGGGCTATTATTATGTTACAGAATTACATGATTATGATCTAGTAATAAAAGATTTTGTAATAAAAGGGGCGTTATTTGTGCTGGCCCTGTATATTCATTTAGAGGCTTGTTTTCTTCTCTCCTGGATAATTTTTTATTTTCATTTGAGATGTCTCTGTAATTATGAAGGATGGTCCTGTGAAACTTGCCATTTAACTAATTTTATTGATCAGCTACGGAGCTCCAGGCTGAGCTGGAATGGGAATAAGGACAGACAGCTCACAGGAGGACGGACTAATGAACAGGCTGGTTGAGTACTGTCTGCTGAGAAGCACAATAAAGCTTTTCATAAGGGCCCTGGGGTTCATGGAGCAGGGGGGTCAAGCAATGCTTCCAAGAGGCGCCGACTCACCAGCGAGGTTTTGAAGAGTAATGTGTATTATTGCTTTTTCCTCTCTCCCATCATTCCCAGACCCATTCTCCTCCCTCCTTTGCCCATTTTGGGTACCAGGAAGCTTACCCTTGCCATATTAAATGCTGTGATGTGCCACTCAGATCCCCATTGCAGGAATAAAGGACTTATTCCCCCACCTCCTAAGGAAAACTGTCTCCCCGAAGGTTGTGCCTCCTTCCAGGGCAGCCTGTGTCCAGTGACTAATCGTTACTAGGCTATAAAGACCAGCCCCCTCTTGCTCCCTCTTGAGAGAAACTTGAAGGATCATCCTGGCTCCAGAGCTCACGTGGGTTTATCTGAGGCCTTTGCTGGGAATGCATCACAACCAGCTTCTACTCTGCCCAATCCCATTTCTTCCCCCTTCTTTGCACAGGTACTATCCTAAGGGCACTCCCTAATAAATGTTCTATTTGGTAATCTTTATCTCAGGTGAACCCAGCCCCTGATACCTGGGGACTGCAGTGTCCACTCTTCTGAGTTGGCTGGATTTTTGGTGGAGCATAACATTAGAGGTGGGGAGAAGGGAGAGGTATTTGCTCCATGCATCTTCCCTGCCTCCATGCTGTTCTCTGAGTCCCTGACCATCTACCCTGGTAACAGCTCTTATTATGTCCTCTGGTCACTCCTTTAGTTCCAAGGGTAGTCGTGTTTCCATCTGCTGCTGGCCTCCAGAGGCCTCAGCCTCCGCATCCCCAGTTGGTTTCCTTAATCCCAGTTCATTAACCCAAAAAGATCCTTTGGTTCAACCTTCAGTTGAAGTAGTGGTGTGCTACTACTTCACAAGTAAGGTAAATGTTTAACAATGGGCTCCCTGGAAAAAAGGGAAAGCTCTGATTTGTAGCATCTAACAATTTCTGCTGGGTAAACATTTCACCAGGGCCCACCGTGATGCCACTGAACAAAGATTTTGAAAAAAATGCTAAATAATTTTACCATACACATGTAACAGATGTATATAATCCTAAGACTGCCCTTACCAGTAAAATGTAGTGAAATAATGAGTATTGAATATTTATTACTCTCATTTTTAATACAACTTAACTGTAAGTTACTTTACTTTTTAATAATGACTGTGTTTAACAATCAGCTTGCAAAATACTTGAGGATTAACAATTGACTCTTGTGAGTCAGTGTAAGTCAGCTTCAGCATTCTGCTGAGTTGAGCTAAGTGAAATTTTGTTTTATGGTGGGACCCTCCCTGGTATAGGTACATAGCAGTTAACCAGAGAAGTTATAGGTGAGGCTGAGAAATGAGTGGTAGGGATACGGCTGAAGTGTGAGTATATCCCAAACCAGCATATGTGTACAGATCAAGGTGTGGCCACTCACCAGATTCTAAGTGTCCCAAACAGTGGGAACAACAAATGTCATGTGCCTCCTGCCTTTTTTTTTTTGACAGTTCTGTCCCTTCATGAGTTTTGACTACTTAGCTACATCGTGAACATCAGAAAAGGAAAGAAACCTGGAGATAGAGTCTCAGAGAGGGAATTTCCCAAATTTCCAGAATTATAAGGTCAAGGACTCAATTTTGAGTCCTATGTGTCAGGGGTGGGTATGGCTGGAGGGGACTGTGGCTGAGTTGGGAAGCAGAGGATGGAATCCTATTGGAAAAGGTCAAAAGATACTGAGAGAAATTGAGAAGACATTGAGCAGACAGACGTGAACTTGTAAATAAGAATGGTTTTATTTTTATTTTAAAACAAATTTTCTTCTAAGTTTTTTTCTGCACTTACTCTGAAAATATGAAAAGAATCATTTGTATTTTGAAAATCTATTTTCAACAGGGCCAAACCAAAGAATCCAGGAGTGGGGAGATAATTGATTTGAAAAGTTATTTCTGCCCACATTTTCCAATAGGGTTGAAATCACATTTTCAACACACTTAGATCCTGGCTATGTGTTGTCCATTGGGGGATGTATTAATAGAACATCTATAACTGTGTTCTAGATAATGATGAAGTGCCTCTTGAGGCTGCATGTTCCAAGCCTGATGTCAATGGTGCCAATATGCTGAGAGAAAACAAAACTTCTACGCACCTCCTGTGCTGAAGAAATTTCACGGGATGCTTTTCAGTCCATGAAGTGTGTGTTAGATAGTTGCGAAGGAATTGCAGTTTTTCCGATCTGGTCAGGGAAGCCATTATTTCAGAACTTGTATGTGGACAGAGCATTGGTCCTTGTCCCGGGCATACTGGGAGCAAGAATCCTGGGCTGAATGAATCAGCAGAGAACTCATTCTTAGGAACTAACTACGAACATTTCACTAATTAGTAAGTGGTTGTGCCCTAATAATGATGGGTGTGTTAGGACCACATTAAAAACTCTTACTTAAAAACAGAAAACCTGTTTCTAGGATTCTGTCTAAATACCTGAATATTTCTTTATTCCCTGGAGTCTACACAGTTTTTTTTTTTTTTTAAAGTTCTACTCTTTGAATCAGTTCAAACAAAATTCTTTTTGGAAAAGGATTTTGTCATATACACCTGTTGTCTATGAGGCACTTTTGCATTTTGAAGTCCTTCCCACCTGCAAAGGAAAGGTGGAGTGACAATAAGTGAAATTTTATTTGGTTTCTCCGGTACATTGTTTTGATAATCAAAAACATTGGATTACATTTTGTATTGTGTGGCACTTCATGACATCTGGATTTTTCTTTTAACTACGCTCTTCAACTTCCAATCCAATCTCATAATAACATAAATAGCAGCAATGACTAGTATTCGTGTGGAGTTTTACAACTTGTAAAACTTATTTGTAGCCTTATACTTACATTAGGAACTTCAGTTAATTCTCACCATGACCCTGCAAAATATTTAGTCATCATATTTTATGCTGAGGCACCTGTCTTAGAGAGAGCTATAGCTTGAGGTTAGACAGCTTGAAGTGATAGGGGTGAGATTCAGTCCCTGTCTGGTATGCATTCCAGCTTATATATGCTGCCAGACACAGAGGTATCGCCTGTCCCCTCCCACTCTTTCAGTAGGATTGGTGGGATTGGCTGACCACATCTAAGGGACCTTTAAATGAAGATGGTCTGTTCCTTGTCTTTGCCTCCATTTTCATGGTGAGGACTTTGGTACTTTGTGACTAATAAAGAGAATCTAGAGAATTCTCTAGAGAAAGACTCCTTTACCTAGATCAAATGTCATTTCAGTCTCTGTCTCCCTGTCTCCTTCTTTTTCAATTGTAGCAGAGGAAAAATGAAAACCTGCGAAAGTGTCTCCATCAACCATATTTGAAAACCTATTTGTTATCCACTCTCCCCACAACATCCTTGCAAACAGTTTTATAGATAAGAGCTCATCTCAGGCTTAACAATATTCCTGGCACAGATCCCTGTGGCTGCTATGTTGTGCTGGGGGCTGGGAAGGCCCCCAGAGAGCTGGAGAACAAAGTTGAGCTAATTGTCCACTGAGAAAAGCTAGAAAGTAGAGGTCCTAGAGCAAACAGCAAGTAGGAGGAAGGAGACAGTATTTATTGATCACTGACTGTATAGCAGGTGTTATGGTAGGTGGTTTATATAATCTTTTTATTTAATACTCTATATACTATGTTATGAAATAATTGCTATCATTCTTTTCTTTTTTTTTAATTATTTTTTTTCTTTTACAGTTGTCCTGATTTTTTCCCCTGCCCCCTTGCACCCAGTACCTCCCACCCCCTCAGGCAATCCCCCCACCATTGTTCATGTCCATGAGTCATGCAAGTAAATTCTCTGGTAGCTCTGTTTTCTATACCGTACTTTACAGCCCCATGGTTATTTTGTGACTACCCATTTGTACTTCTTAATCCCCGCACCTCTTCACCCATTCCCCTACACCCCCCTCCCATCTAGCAACCATGAAAACGTACTCTGTATCCATGATTCTGTCTCTGTTCTTCTTGTTAGTTTGTTTTTTAGATTCAATTGTTTATAGATATGTATTTTTTTGCCAATTGATTGTTCATAGTTTTGATATTCTTTTTTTTCTTAAAGTCCTTTTAACCTTTCTTATAATAATGGTTTGGTGACCATGAACTCCTTTAGTTTTTTCTTGCCTGGAAAGCTCTTTATCTGCCCTTCAATTCTAAATGATAGCTTTGCTGGTAGAGCAGTCTTGGCTGTCGGTCCTCACTCTTCATGACTTTGAATATTTCTTGCTAATCCCTTCTAGTCTGCAAAGTTTCTTTTGAGAAATCAGCTGACAGTCTTACGGGAACTCCACTGTAGGTAACTAACTTTTTTTTCTCTTGCTGCTTTTAAGATTCTCTCTTTATCTTTAGTCTTCGGCCTTTTAATTATGATGTGTCTTGGAGTGGGCCTGTTTGCAGCCATCTTGTTTGGGACTCTCTGTGCTTCTTGGACTTGCATGTCTATTTCCTTCGCCAAATTAGGATGTTTTCTTTCACTATTTTTTCAAGTAGACTTCCAATTTATTGCTTTTTTTTCTTTTCCTTCTGGTACCTGTATGATGTAAATGTTGGACTTCTTGAAGTTGTCCCAGAGGCTGCTTATACTATCCTCATTTTTTTGGATTCTTTTTCTTCTTGTTCTTGTTTTTCTTCTTGTTGTTGGTTGTTTTTGCTTCCTTTTGTTCCAAATCATTGCTTTGATTCTTGGCTTCATCCACTTTGTTGTTGTTTCCCTATAAATTGTTCTTCACTTCAATTAGTGTATCCTACATTTCTGACTGGATCTTTTTATGCTGCTGAGGTGTTCACTAAGTTCACTGAACATCCTTATAACCAGTGTTTTGACTTTTGCATCTGATAGATTGCTTATCTCCATTTTGGTTAGCTCTTTTTTCTGAAGTTTTGATCTGTTCTTTCATTTGGGCCATGTTTCTTTTTCTCCTCATTTTGGCAGCCTCCCTGTGTTTGTTTCTATATATTAGGTAGAGCTTCTTCGACTCCGTGTCTTGGTAGTGTGCCCTAATGTAGTAGGTGTCCTATAGGATTCAATGGCACACTTCCCCTATCACCCAAGCTGGGTACTTGAGGTGCACCCTTTGTGTGAGCTGAGTACACCCTCCTCTTGTGGTTGAGCCTTGCTGTTGGCAGATCAATGGGAGGCATTTACCCAGGCCAGTCAGCTGCAAGGATTGACTGTGACCACTTACCACAAACCTCTGCCCTCTGTGGAGGATCAGTTGTACAGGGCCAGGGTTGTGGTGCTCTGACGTGGTCTGTAGATATCCACTGGGTATGCTGGCCCTGGGTTTTCCTAGGTGGTGGTATAGGCCAAGGTCAGCCCCCACCTCTGTTTTGCCAGGAGACACCCTGCCTGAGTAACAAAGCAATCAGATGGCTGCTACTTGTGCTGGGCTTGGAGACCCCAGCTGAGGCCAAGTTGTGAATCTATGCTGGCTGCTGCTAGTGTCAGGCCAGCTGCTGCTTGTCTGAGAGAATTAGGAAGTTGTGAAGCATAAACCAAGACCAGCCATTCATATGGAAAAGCAGCCTGGGCGGGCCCACAAGTTGGGTGCGGCAGAGTCTCTGGGGATATACAAGGTGGGTTGAACATTGTTAGCCAGGTTGATGGAGTCTCAAGAGATGGCACTAGCTGCCGGCCCTGTGGGAGAGAGTTTAGAAAAGGGATAATGGCCTCTGCTCGTCTTCATGACAGAAACTTCAGTTTCTCACTGTATAACACTGGTGCCTCTCAAGCTGCTCCCTGGTGCTGGAGCTCAGAGGGAGTGAGTCTGATTAGGTGAGTCCATGTGTGGGCTTTTTATGAGGAAATGCTTGGGGCTCCAGAAGTTTCTTCCGTTGATTCAATCCTTGCTAATTTTTGCAGTCAGAAGTTGTGGGGACTTATCTTGCTGGCTTGGAACCCTGGGCTGGGAGGCATAGTGTGGGGGTGGGACTCTGCACTCCTGACATATCCATCCTGAGTTTTTATCCACCACACATGGGTGAGGGACCAGCCCATTCCATGTCTGGGCCTCTCCTACCAGTCTGGGTGGATGTGGCTTCTTTAATTCCATAGTTGTCAGACTTCCATTCAACTGAGTTTCTGATGGTTCTGAATAATGGTTCTGAGTGATGGTTCTGTATGTTAGTTGTAATTAATGTTGTTGTGTGAGGAGGTGAGCCATGTCTGCCTACGCCACCATCTTGACTGGAAGACTCTATCATTATTTCCAATTTGCAGGTGAGAAAACTGAGAACAGAGAAATTAATAAACTTGGTCAAAAACATATATCATAGACAGCTAGGGAGTGGTAGGGGAAGGATTTGACATAATCTTTTAATTAAAACACTGCATTCCTCTATTCTTTAGGACAGTTATAATCCAGTTCTGAATAATAGCATAGAGTGATACAGTCTGAATACTTAGCAGGCTTTACAGGGTCTTTATACTGGACTAATCTCAAATCTGTCTAGCCTTTCCATATATTCTACGTTTTTCAATGCTTTGCCCTAGCCACAGTGAATGGGATATAATGTACAGAATCCTCTATGGTCTCTCTTCCTCTGAGTCTGCTTCTTCCAGCAGTCTTTCTTCTACTCTATTTTCTTGGATAATCGCCTGCAAACTCTGTATCTCAGTACATTTAGGAAGGCTGCCATATTCTTCCACATCAGATTAGGTGTTCTCTGTATAACAGAACATCCATATGTTCCCCAACGGAGTGTACACTATAATTTTGACTTGCCTCTTTTCTCCACTACAAGATGAGCTCCATAAAAGCAAGAGCCATCTGCTTTGTTTTCTGCTGTATCTTCAATATCATGAGTCAAATATCTTCAACAGAAGCTACCTGCAAAGTGAATAAAGATATTTTTGCTTCCTGGCCTTTGTACCATACTCTTCTTTCTGCCTCACGTTCTTCTCCTTTTCTGGTTAATTCTTATTTGAGCTTTGTGTCTCTGCTAGACATTCCCTCCTTCAGAAACCCAAGCTGGTTTCGGCACTCCTCTTAGGTGTCTTATGGCATCTGATCCTTCTGTCATGATCACTGTTGTCACTTCTTCTCACTGACTCTGGACCAAAAACTGCTTGAGGACAAAGTTTATATCCTAATTATCACTATGTTCCCATTAAGCAGTTAGTGACTAACACAGTGTCATTACAATATATGGAATGAGTAGATACATTATTTTGGACATGACTAGTTAATGTACTGTGATACTGGCAATATTCATTCATCTAACAAATATTAATTTCATGTTGACTCTGTGTCAGGCATATGCTAGGTGATGAAGGTACAATAATGAACAAAACAGGCATTTTCCCCCTCTCATAGCTCTTAGAGACCAGCGGTGGGGTTAGGGGGTGGTGGGAGGAAGGAGGCCCAGTTGAAGTTAATTGCTGAGTAGTCTAGTTGTTAATGATAAGCAGCCTTTATAAAAGTTATATAAATTATCATTCCCTTTCAGGATTGTGGAGGTGCACACATTTTTGTTTCTTACATCTTCTGTGGATCTCCTAGTTCTAATGCATCTTTTAGTATCATAGTATATCCTCCCAAAATAATACATAATCCTCTATTACCTAAGCTGAAATGCATTACACAACTCGTTATGCACATTTATCTTCTCATACACCTTACTGTTAAAGCAGGCTCCTTCCGCCATGGTTTGGGTATCATCCTGTCTGGGGCAGGGGGATGGATGCTGTGACCTCCTGAAGTTCCCATTTACTCAATGCTCATCTCTGATTATACTAATTAAGTGTTACAGTTGCCCTGTTTAAAGAACTGAGCAGGATGTGATGGCGAAAAACATGAGCAGACCTATTTTTGATTGAAGTTCTTACTAGAAAAGATGGGATTTGTGCAGATTTGTATGTTAGGGGAAGACACCCATATCCAGGTAATTAGCATTGTGCACAGAGCAGAAAGAAGCTTGTTTTCTAGATATCTGGCAATCTTCATATGCCACCATTTTTATATTTACATGGTAATCAGATGTGTGAAGTAATGAATTCAGTTCAGGCCATTTTGTCCCTTGAGATTGGAATAATTTGGATCCGCAAGAAACAATTAGAACTTCCACAGTGTACATCCACCATACCTATCTCCCTGCCTATGAGCTTTGGCATTCATTTCTTTCTGTGCTTTCCTACACGCTCCTATCTGAAACCAAACTCCACTTGAAACACAAAATCACACTCCATTGCCAGAGAGTTTCCCAACTCTTTCCTGATTCATCAGTTTACTGAATCATTTTCATCAGACTATTATTATGCTACTATTTTTTCCATCCTAAGAAAAATCATTCTTTTGTTTCCACTTCCTGCACTGAATACTTTCTTTGTTTCTCTTTGCAAAAAATTCTTTTAAGAGTTGTCTACATTCAAAGTCTCCAATTCTTCTCCTGCTGTTCTTTCTTAAATATACTCCCACCAGGTTTTCACCTTCACTACGCCACAAGAACTGCTCTTGTTGAGGTCATAAGTGACAAGCAAAGTCACCAATGACAACTCTTGCTAAAAGCCCATGATCAATTTTCAGTCTTTGTTTTACTAGACCTATCAGCATCATTTGACATCTTTCTTCATTTGATTGTCAGGACAGTATGTTCTGATGTTTTATCTCCTTCTTTATTGTTGCTCCTTCTCAGTCTGCTTTCAGTTTCCTCGCAGGCCTCTCTGACCTCTCAGGGTCATACTGCTCCTGGGCTCAGGACTTGTTTGTTTTCTCCATGCGCATTCACGCCCTTGTTGAGCTTATAGTCAGGCGACTTTAAATACCACCTATATACGGAAGACTTACCAGGGCCCCTTTTAATGATAACTCTGACCTTCCTGGTCCCAAAATGAAGAACTTCCCCAATAGATCCATGTTGCTCTGTTTTCATGGGGTTTCACCATCCACCGTGGACTTTGTTATGAACTGAATGTTTGTGTTCCCCCAAAATTCATATTTGAAGCCATAACCCTTAATGTGATGTTATTTAGAGGAGGGGCCATTGGGAAGTAATTAGGTCTAGATAAGGTCATGAGGGTGGGGTCCCTATGATAAGATTAATGCCTTTAGAGGAAAAAGAAGAGACCAGAGTTTCCTCTCAGCCATGTGAGGGCACAGTGAACAGGCATGTCTCTGTAAACCAGGAAGAGGCACCTCACCAAGAACCAAATTTGCCAGCACCTGGATCTTAGACTTCCCCACCCCCAGAACTGTGAGAAATAAATGCCTGTTGTTTAAGTCGCCGGGTGCGCGATATTTTATTTTAGCATTCTGAGCTGACTAAGACAGACTTCCTCCAGAATTTCAACTCTGTTGTCTTTATTAGGAAATATGGTTGACTTCCTACTCAGTGCTTGGCATTGCCCACTATCGCATGGAACCACCATATACTGCTACCTCAGAAGGCCAAGGTCTGGCTGTTATGTAAAAATACTTCCTTCACCTGAAAACATTTGAACTTGACAAGGACTCATTAGGAGAGTAGGGCCTAGCAATGCCATGATAAAGTAATTTACATAAGTTAGAGCTAAGGGAGAGAATTAAATCATGAGCTTTTCCTATGTCTGTTAGTTAATTTGTAAAACACCTGTCAGGGGATAGAGGAAGCCTCACTCTCAGTACCCCAAGTGGCAAAGGAAAGGTGGTTATTCAATGGTGTAACTGTTGATAGTCCTGAGTAAAGCAGGGGGATAAGTCATCTTGCAGGGATTCTTAGTTTGAGTGCCCTGCAAAGGGAATGAGGGCCAATAGCGTATTTGGAAGGTGATTCTAGGAAGAAGCAATATTGTTGGATATTTAGGTTGTTTCCAATTTTTTACCATAATAAATAATTATGTACCTCTGTATATGTTTAGGTGTGTGAGCACTGTAGTGAGATACATCTTCAGAAGTGGCCTTTGTTGGCTAAGTGTCGGGCAGGGTAAATAGCTGGGAATGGAGCTGCTGCGGGCAGCAGCATTTGCTAGTGCTCATCCCTGCCTGTGCTTTTCAGTTCTTCCTGTGAATAATACAGACTCTGTTATCAATCGGGCCTTTGACTGACTTCTGACTAATGGATGTAAACAAGCAGGTATTTGCTACTGTCAGGCCCAGCCCACGGAAACCCCCACTTGGCAACCCTGTTCTCTGTCTTCGTATGGCTGTGTGGATGAATTTCCACCCCTCTCCTGTCACCCTCCTGCTGTTCGCACAGCTATCTTGAGAGTAAAAAGATAACTTTTATTATAATTAGTCTCTGAAATTTGGGGTTATTTGTTACAAAGTTAACTAATACACAGGTTCATAGAGAATAAAATGTTGAATTCTACTAGGTAAGGACACTTTGTTTTTCAAAGAAATTCTGTTAATTTACACTCAGCTAACAGTTCATGAGATTTTCTTTTGCTCCATTTGCTCTTCAGCACTTGCTATTTTCCACGTTTAAAAATTTTACAAATTTTGTGGTGTCTGTTTACTTTTAGTTTTTATTTTCCTAATTATTAATAGGGTTGATCATCTTTCTAAATGTTTATGGATCATTCATATTTCCTCCCCTATGAATAGTCTGTTTGAGCCATTTCCATATTTTTCTGTTATCTTTCCTTTTATTCATTTGTAGGAATTCTTTATATATCACAAAAACCAATCCTTTGTCAATTGTATATATTGAAAATGTATTTTTCCAGTTTGTGGCTTATTTTTTCCTTTTCTTTATGGTGTATTTTGCTAAATAGCAGCTCTTGAGTTGAATATATCACTATTTTTTCTTTCTAGTTGCATGTTTTTATGTCTCACTTAAGAAATGATATTATATCATGAGGTTATAAAGGTATTCTCTTATATTTTGTTCTGAATCTTTTTTATGTTGCCTTTTACAGTTAGGTTTATAATCTATCTGATATTTATTTTTGTGTACAGAATTAGGATGGGATGTAAGTTCACCTTTTTCCTAAAGGACAGTCTATTTTCTCAGGATTAGGATCTTCTGTGAAATTGGCTTATTTTTTGTATTACTCTTGTCTGGTTTCTAGTTGATGTCAAGGTTGGGCCAGTCACATAAAATAAATGAATACATGTGCCCTCCTTTTCCCTTCTTTAGAACAAAAATCCATACCACTCATTTTTGTAAATAAAGTTTAACTGCAATGCAGACATGCTGATTCCTTTACATGTTGTCTGTTGCTTCTCTCACTGCAGTGTTGAGAGTTGTGATAGAAACCGTGTGACCTGCAAAGCCTAAAATACTTACTATCTGGCCCTTTAAAGAAAGGTCTAGCACATGGTTAGTTTTTATAAATATTCTTGTGTGCTTGAAAAAAATGTGTATTCGTCTATATTTGTGAACATTATTTTCTCTATATCCACTAGGTAAAACATTAATTACACTGTTTGGATGTACTTCTTTACTTTTTTTGTAGATCTGTCATTTACTGAAGGAGGTATATTAATATTATACAACAATAGTGGATTTTCCATTTTCTCCTTGAGGTTTGTCTGTCTGCTGGCCTGCAGTGCAGATTTGGGACTTGCCAGCTTCCGTAACTACACGAGCCAATTTCTTATTACACACACACATACACACACACACACACACACACACACACACACTGTTCTGTTTCCCTGGAGAACTCTGACTAATACCTCCTCAATCCTTTATTTTGTTATTTATTTATTTTGCTTCTAATGCTGTTGTTACTTATAGTCTTTTAAAAAATCCCCTTCTTATTAATGTAAGAGAGAAAGTAGACAGGTATTCTTATTTCCACATGGATCCAGCCCTTCATTTTTCTTTGTTACTTTTATTAACAATATAAATTAGGTTTATGTCCAAACTTTGGTGGGGTATTAGTGATTTTATGAAGACTACTTTGTATGTGTCTTATTTCATTATTTTGCTTCTGATTTACAGTCAAATTTTCGGAGGACAACTCCATCTTCTTGTGTGAGGACCTTAGGATTGCACTCACTTGGCTCTATATTTTGTGATTATTGGAAAGCAACTGAACATAGAGAAGGTTCCAGGATCAACTGTAATTTACTTGTTTTAAAACTCGGTTAAACCATTCAAATTCTTCAAGATATAGCTATTATACAAGGTATAGTTTCAATAACTCAATACCCTGTCTGTTTTTTTTTTTGTATGTGTAACATGGGTTTCGAATTTAAATAGTCCTAAATTTGAGTCATGCATGTGCCACTTTTGAGATGTATAATCTTGACTAAGTTGCTTAATTTCTTTGAACTCCGATTCTCTCATCTTTAAAGTGGGGTAAATAATAGTTACTTTACAGGATTGACAAAAGAATCAAACAAAGCAGTTGATTGAGCACCTAGTAGAGTGCTTAGTACATAATAAAATTTAAATAAACTATATATATTGTTGTTGTTACTATTACCATTATAATTTTAATCTCTTATTTATCAATTCAATAAATGTTTATTGAAATCCTATTATGTATCAGGTACTGTCCTAGGTACTTAGGAAACATCAATGACCCAAACAGACAAGATCTCTGCTCTTGTGGAATCTGTTCAAATGTATTTATTTCCATGAAAAGGGATTCTGTATAAGATACTTTGTAAGTTATTATGTCAGTGACCAACTATCTAAAACCTGTGATCCTGAATGAGATGCATTCAGTCTACAGATTTGCTAGGTAGTTCTTCCGGTCTTGGCTGGACTTGCCCACTTGTTCTAGTAACAATGGCAGAAGAGTAAGAGTGAGAGCAGCCACACACAAGTGCTTTCTCAAGCCTCTGTAACAGGTCTGCCAACATCCCATTGGCCACATGAAGACATGTGGCCATCCCAGAGTCAGACAGGGAGGGCACTACATGGTTATAAAGGGCATGAGTACAGGGAGGGTAAAGAATTGGGACCATTAATGCAACAAATCTACCTACCTATAAAACAACTTTGGTGTACTGACTATTTGCAGGTGCGGATATGTACATAAGAAGTTACTCCTTCAGACTATTCCATAAAGTCATAAAGAAGTAGTATGAGACCCATTTGTACATGCATCAATATTCTTCTGTAAGCTCAGTTTTGAAAATAAAATTTAAAAGAAATGTAGTAGCCCAATATTATTCCATCCTATGCAGCACAGCTAGGGTAGAAAACCATTGATTCAAAGAAAACTGCTTAACTCAAAAGGCCTAGAAAACTTGACAACAGGCAGAACCTATGGGACACACAAATATTTGATACCCAGCCTGTGGAATTGTAGGAACACAATGTGAAAGATTAATGAGTACAGGTTAGCTCAGGCAGCAGTAGGTTGGGCAAGCGAGAGAGAGCAAGGTGTCACTGTTTCCAAAGGTCAGGGCCAAGTGTAGGGTCAGGTAGTTAAGAAAGGCAGGTGAAGCTAATAGGTGATCTGAATGCCAGGAGCTCATGACAGCACCTTGCAAAGGAAGCAAGTCTCTGGCTCAGACAGCAGAGTGGGATGTTCAGGACCTAAATTTGCGGTCAGGAAAACACTTGACTGGAGGGAGGAACCACGTGAAAGCTGCTGAGAGTAGACACAGACAACATCTTCGAGTGCGGGGGAGTAAAGTCCTCCTTCATTCATATGTGTAACTCACACCTCACTCTTTTAGTGGTCATCACATGCACACATTATCGTCTGCCTCCTTGTTTATCTAGAGTTGGCAATTGCAACATCTACTGCCTACACCCCTAAGAGTTTTGTTGAAATTGTACCTTCCTAGGACTTCTCTCCAGGAAGTTTAATGATGTACCTCTGCACAGGCCTCCAATGGCTTTATCTGACCCTCCGATTAGCAACCAGGAACAAGTACGGTTCACATCTACACTCCCTTTCTCTTGATATCCAAAATATCAGAATAAAGACCCACCCCTCTGTGTTCTCTCTCAAAATTCAGAATTTTTAAAAATATTAATTGTACGTACCTCACTGTGAATGTTAAGACAAATATTTTGCCCAGAAAATGTGATGTATAGCTCAATCCCTCTTCTCCCTCACTTCTAAGAATGAAAGAGTTCTTTATCTACATAGAGATGGTCTCTCTGTCTACGGTTTGACCAGTGACCAAACCAAGATGGAAGTTACAAATGAGAGGGATCATTGCCTTGTGTCCATGCTAGGGGCGGGCCTACCATCACACGAAGGAGGGATTGGTTTGGGCCCTTCTTTGGAATTGCCATGGCTAAGTTAATTACAATTTAGGTTAAGTATGGGGTTACAAAAATAATAGGTTACTTAAGGTTGGGCTGTAGTGAGCAGACTTGAAGTAGAAGTATGGTATAGTTGGGGCAGCCCCAGATTGGAAATTTGGAGATAGACATACACAAAGGGATCATGCCGTGTGAAGACTGGAGTTATGTTGCCACAAGCCAAGGAACATCTGGGGCTACCAGAAGCTGGAAGAGGTGAGGAAGGATCCTTCCCTCCAGGTTTCAGAGGGAGCGTGCCCTCTGATCTGGGACTTAAAGGCTCAAGAGCTGTGAGAAAATACATTCCTGTTGTTTAAACCACTCAGTTTGTGGTGCTTTGTTATGGCAGCCCTAGCAAACTACTACATTACCCAAAGACTACCGACAATTAAGTAATGCATCCTGTGGCACTAACTACCCAGAATGTTTGTTACTTGATGGATGGAGACTGTCTGTGGATAGCGCATCTATGACTTCCCCTTGGAAACTCACTGTGCGAGAGCAGCAGTCTTACGCTGTTCAGAGCTCACCAATTATGCAAAAGTCGATACTATTAGTGACTTGCTGAACCTTTTTTACCAGGTTGGGGAACTTATTCCCCAGCTGCTGTGTGTGTTGTTTGCTTTTGCCCCGCCAAAAAGGAGCCCCTTTATTAGGGAAGCTATACCCTCCTACTCCCCATTTAGTCTACAAACATGGGAGAGGGTATCTAACTCTATGATGGCATCTGTGCTTCAGAGTTTCCCAGGGGATCAGGATGAGCCCGGACTCTATTGGAGCCCGCATCTTGATCTGCAACTTTTTATGCCTGTCCTGCTTTCCTTGCTCCCCTTCTGAGAGCACACCTTCACTAAATCCTTCTGACGGGCTCTGCTCCTGGGTAAATTGGAAAGAGCAGGACCATCTCATGTAGTACAGGAGATGAAAAGGAAAGAAGAAATGGTGTGGGGTGAGGCCAGGTGCTAAAGTGCGGCAACTGGAGACTTTGAGGTGATAGAGATGACTTGTGTACTAATTCCCTTTCATCTACTGCCATTGTAAGTGTTGTCAGCTAACACGCCTGTCTGCCTCTCTGGTTATGATGGGTATATTGACCTCATTCCCATAGACATCTTCTTATTGATTCCATCCTGAACTTTCTACCTGGGGCCACGTGTTTGGGAAGACTTGTGAGATGCCCTTTCTTAGTCAGGTGAGTGATGGGAGCTGGTCTGGCCAGGGTTTGCTCCTCAGAAGTGTCCTTGTATGCCCTGTTCCTTTGGCACTGGCACCCACCAACAAGACCCACTCAGCCTGACAAATGAACCCTTGGTGACGATCTTGCCTCAGGTGAACCCTCAGCAGAGAAAGAGCAGAGGAGGCAGGACTGGGCGACTCAGGCACACTGTGTACATAGGTTAAAACAGAGATGGGACATTTGAGATTTAACAAAGACAATAAGAATTCCTAAGGGTAGAAGATAAAAGAAGAACAAAATCCAAGGAAAAAAGTTTGGGCGAGAACAATCTTTAATATAGGTTTCTCGGGCATATTTTCTTTTCAGAGATTCCTTTTCACCACACGTCTATACAATGTTAAATGGGCCTGATTGAGTAAAACCTCATTTATATTTAACTTAATTTTCATATAAGTAATATAAGAACATAGCTCAAAATTCTGAGTTCAAAAGTATTCACGCTGTGAAAAGTTAGCCTCACTCTTACTCTGTCTGCACTCACTCAGTCCTTATAGTTTCATAGGTATCCTTTCAGTGTTAAGATTTTTTCATGCATTTATGAATGTGTGTGTGTGCATTCTAGCCCAAATGATAGCATCATTCATGCCCTGTCCTGCATCTTCCTTTTTTCACTTAACATTATACCTTAGAAGTTCATTTTTTATTAGCGAGGCCACTTTATTGTTTCTAATGGCTAAATAATATTCTACAGACTAGATACCTTTAAATTGATTCCATTTTTAGATGCAGTGAATATCCTTATTGTTATACCATGTCTCATATGTGTGCAGGCCCAGAATTAGAATTGATGGATC
Source organism: Mormoops blainvillei (assembly GCA_004026545.1). NCBI lineage: Eukaryota > Metazoa > Chordata > Mammalia > Chiroptera > Mormoopidae > Mormoops > Mormoops blainvillei. The sequence continues at coordinate 190,633 of PVJD01001058.1, forward strand.
AAAAAGTATGTACACTTTACTAGTGAGATATAATGCCAGACTGCCCTCCTTGAAGATGGTTCCAACTTACAACCTCGTTGGCACTGTAGGTGAGTGTTTGTTTATCTACACTGGAGGTAGACAAACTACTGCTGCCTATTTTTGTAAAGAGAACTTTGTTGGTATATGACCATGCCCATTGTCTGCAGTTGCTTTCAGAACCAGAGTTGAATAGATGTCACAGAACATATGGTCCACAAAACTGAAAATATTTACTACTGATCCTTCACAGAAGAAAATTGGTAACCCCTGCTTCATATCCCGTCAACACAAAAGAAGATAAAACTATTTTTTTTTAAGTTTTTAAATTGAGGTATAATTGACATACAACATTGTATATGTTGAAATCTAACCTTTTGACTCTTGCCAATCTGATGTGAGAAAAAGTGTGTTTCATTGTAGGTTTATATTCCTAATTTTATAAATGAGGTTGGAAAAATTGTTTTCTGTCTTAATTTCTGCAAGCCTTGTATTTCTATTATTTTTGCTTGCTTTTCTTCTTTGAGGAAATTAGCTCTCCTTCAATGACATGAATGGGAAATATGTTTTCCTGTTTTTTGTTTTTTTAAAGATTTTAATTATGGTATTTATTTTTGGCATTCAGAAATGTTTGATTTGTAGGTTGTTGAATATATCAATCTTTTCTTTTGTGATTTCAGATTTTCTCTCATATGAAGTGATGAACAAAATAGAAACGGAGGAATGGATACATGGAACAAACTGACAGCTGTCAGTGGGGAAGGAGGTTGGGGGCTGGATGAAAGAAGGTGAGGGAATTAAGCAAAAAAACCCCCCATGTATACACATACACACACAGACAACAGTGTGGTGATAGACAGAGGAAAAGGGGAGTACGGGTAGGTGGAGGTGGACAGAAGGGAGGATCAATGGGGACAGAAAGAGACTTTCCTTTGGGCAATGGGCCCACAGTGCCGTGTTCAGATGATGTTTTATTGATTTGAACACTGGAAACCTATATGGTTTTGCGAACCAGTGTCACCCCAATAAATTCAATAGAAATATTTAAAAAATCTTACCCACTGTATTCTTTACTTTTTAGTGTTTATACGTTTGATCCATTTAGAATTTTATTGTAAGACACGTTGTAGCGATACACCCTTATCGTTTTTTGTTTTCTGTTTTTTCTCCCCAGAAGGCTTGTCAGTTGCCTGAAGTCTATTTGCTGAATGATTCACTTTGGGAAAAAATGATTGAAAACACCATCTTTATCATAAACTAAATCCCAGTTTTATATGGCTCTATTTCTGAAGGTTTTATTTTATTCCCTTGATCCTCACTATTTCAATGATTCTGGCTTTACAATATGTTTTATTTTCTGAGAGGGCTAGTTTCCTCTCGTCACTTTTCTGTTTTAGAATAAATTTTCTTGCCTATCTTGTTTTTTCAATCTCCCCGTTTGATCATTAGAATTAAAATTATAGTTTTAAAATCGGCTTTAGTGCTTCTTCTAATTCTCCGATCCCTCTCATGAGAACAAATTAAAAGCTAAGCTAGCCTGCTCGGGTTGAGGCTGAAAGGCCAAGTGGAGCAGAGCTGAATCATCCCAGCTGAGGCCACCCTAGACCAGCTAGTCACCAGCTGACTTTCCAGCCGATCACAGCATAGGAGTGAGCCCATCAGATAATAGATAAAGTTGGCCCAGGTTCGTAGAATTGCCTAGACAACCTACAGATTTCTTAGCAAAAGTAAATGTTTATTGTTGTATGACAATGAAGCTCCATGGTAGTTGTTACAAAACATCGTTGTGGCAGTAATAACTGTTAAGAGACTTGGTGGAGTCCCATAGGGAAACAGTACGTACAGGGACAAAAAGAGGTGGCCTAGCCTGGAATCTTAGGGCACAACAATACTTAGAGACCAAGAAGAGGATCTCAGAACACGGTCTTACTTTTAGTTATCCTCTTATTTATAAATGATAATACCTATATGACACTGTCTTACCCAGGACAAGTAACAATATTTAATACACGAAGGTAATTGAGAGTGACAGGTAAAATTCTTTCATTTACTTATTCATAAATACATAATAACTGTTGCTTCATGGCAGGCATGGCTACATTTTCAAAAATGAAAATGACTTATGACAAGTCATTGAAGAGATCATGGTTCAGTGGGGACCGTCACATACAAACAGGCTACCATTTTTTTTTCTTTTTTTAACCTGGTCCATGTAATCCTTAACTCCGGAGAAGTCTGGGAAGGCTTAGTTCCAGTATGAAAGCATTGCATTTAAACCAAGCATACAAAGAAAATATACACTGAATTCTGCCAAAGTCAGAAAACTGCTTCATAATACTAATTGTGACCATGACTGACCATAACCTCTTATTGACCAAACTGTGTCCTCTACATTTCTCAGTCTCCTTTGCAGTCTGATGGCGACTGAATTTTAGGTCCGTGTAAACCTCCCCTATGTTAGTTACCCTCCTGGATTCTTCTGCCTTCCACTGGCTTGATGTAGTCCGCCCGGTGACCTTGGAGGCCTCATGTTAAAGTTTGAGGAGAAACACAATAGAAGGAACTTGGGTCTCTGATTGGCTAGAATTCAACATGCCTTGGAATTATGTTACCTGCTAATCAGGAACACTCATTTGCACTTAACATGAGCAAAGGATAAACTTCTGTTATGTTCGAGCCATTATATTTCTTGGCTTTTTTTTTTTTTTGTTGTTATAGCACCTAACGCTATCCTAACGTACATCCTGGTACAAGGAAATTGTACTAAAATCTGCTCTTTGGGCTGACATTCTTTTATTGTAAGTAATTGTTTTAGAGGACATATATGATCCATCTCAATTCAAACCAGGCATTAAAAACCCATGTTTTTTAAATAACCTACAACATATGGGAGCTAGATGCAGCAATGTTCTAGAGTAGAGGGGTTGCTCTGGGTGAACTTAGTCTGAGAAGACTCCTAAGAAAATGAGAGTTATAAACAGTATATTGAAAAAGACTAGTGTAGTAAAAAGGAAGAGGGACATTTTTCAGGGAGAGAAATAGTTTTGCTGTTATATTTAACATCAAGGATCCGAAGTCATTTGATTATTACCTGCGGAAAAACCTGCATTGTTAGTCAAGTTTCATTTTGAAATTTAGCTGCATCTGTGGTGAGCATTCCTCCAGCAATCGGGGTCCTTTTCAAGCACCTCTCGCTGTGTTACTGATTTCTATTTCAGGACCTCCTCCCACACCTGGAAGCTTCAAGTGAAGCCCCAGCAAGTGGGGTTACTACACTTAGGGTTAAATCTTAATCATTGGGAAGGGTAGCAGGGGATGAATGCCCCAGATTTCTATCTCTTAGGTGGACAGTCCTAGGAAACATTCTGAATACTTCTAGAAGGGCCTAGTGGAATCACTTCTGCTCACCTGTTGTGGTGGCTTTGATAATGCCACTTGTGTTTGCTCACTCCCTGTTTCATTCTCTTCACCCCCTCACTCTCACTTCCTGGGGTCACCTCCCAAATACACTACCTGAACTCAGGTCTTTGTCTCAGAGTGTACTTTCAGGCAAAGCCAAACTAAGCTACTATGAGATAAGAACTTCTGCAAATCTTTTACACTTTCAGTACATATAAATTCAAGTATTAATTTTCATCTTAGGAATATTATTTTTATTTTATTTTGTTGAAAGCACAGACTGGATTCCATTCCTAAGGCCAGCTATTGTCTCCCTTGGAGGCCCAAGATCTTATGACATCATGTCAAATCATTTTAAACTGAATGTTACTTAACATTTAAGACACAAACACACATGGATATTATTTATGCCAGTTTTGAGTAAAGATTTATTGAGTACCTTCTGGGTACCAGATACTGTGATTGGCACTGGGATTTGCTTTTTGTTTATTCTTGTGACAATGTTGTATTACTTGTGCTATTTGAGATCTAGATGAATTCTTTATATGTTGTCAACCCTTGCAAAATTTATTTCTTCCTTTAGATATTTCTTATTCTTTGTCATCACTACCTTTTTATCTTTTTATCTTTGGTGATATTTAGGATAAAATACATCGGTCTTATTGTTGGTCCTGTGCTCTAGAGGACATGGCTACATGTAGCTGTAACGTAGCTTTTTTCTAATTTCCTCATCTTCTTACCCAGCAGACACATGCCCGTCACACGGCTGTGGGCTGAAGCCCTGTCTCAGTGAGCTCACTCTCCACCAGGGAGTATATACATTGCTAGTTGGCTAGTCCCAGAAGCAGTATCTCAGAAAAGGTCAATGTCTTTTAATCTCACTGACAGGGTAAGAGTCAGTTCATTCCCTTCAGGAGAGGGGTGAGAGGGGCTAGAGAAAGAGAGGAATATCCAGTTTCCCAATACTTCCCCCAAACCTGAAGTTTCCATTTTACTAGCCAAGGTAAAATGGGGAGATGGGGAGAAAAGGGATTCTTCTAATCTATCCATGAAAAGATAATTGTCAACATCTTTTACAATAAAAGGTAGTGTGTGATTATCCTCTGAAAGAGGGTAATTAAGTCAGTCCTTACATAACAACATCACCTAGCATTCTTGATATTTTCAGAGATAATTGAAAGAATTTAAAATTTCCTTTAGATTTTAATTTGCACTGAGACCCTCTTTTATCCTGCTAGATTTTTTAACAAGTCAAAAATCAGCTAATTTCTGATCTTTATATATCAAAGTATATATATGAGAGGAATGAATTTCAATTGCATTTCTGTGGAAAAAAATGTTTTCCGAAGAGACTTTTGTGGAGTTACTTCTTATACAATGATGAACATTGTGTATGTTTGTGTGTGAAAGAAACCAAGTAGGCTGGAGTTAAGTGGGAAAGGTTGCTTTGCTGCAGGACTTTCCAGGGTCTTTAACATACAACTGTGAATTGTGACTTTCCAGAGGGTAGATCTAATAGACAGCATTTATCAGACTTCTTTGTTCATGGAATGTTCTAGAGAATTAAACTGAAAAATTAAACTAGAGAATTAAAATCAATGTGCTATGGAACACACTTTGGGAAATGTCATAGTAAGAATTTAGAGGCTATATCAGAGGTAACATCACTGTGGGCTGAGCGGTCAGCAAAGGCTTCCTGTTGAATCTGGAACTTCATGGGGCACTGACAGAGGGGAGACTCTAGCAGCAAAGAAGGTGGTGGATATTCCAGATGGGGAAACAATATTGGCCTAGAGTTATTGGAGGAAAAGAGAAAAAATAAATCTTTCTAAAACAAAGAGGATAAATATCATTGACTATAAGATTGGTGTTTTTAAAAATAACTTTTTATTATGAAAGTAATATATAGCAATTTGAAAAATGTAGAAAAGGAGGAAGAGGGAAGTACACTTAATTTATCTCAGTACCTAAAAAATGTAACTTTTTGATGTTTTTGGCAATTTAAAGCAGAGGAAGGGAGCAGATAGAGTAAAAGTGCACACAGAGAAGTGGACTTTGATGAGCCCAGTAGTATGTTGTTTGCTGGGCCTTGTGCAGCATGTCAGGCTCTGACCTGACCCTGACCCTGACCCTGACCCTAACCCTGACCCTAGCCCATCCTTGGTCCTCCTGTCTCTGTCTAGAGCCATGCTTCTGATGCTTTCTGAAGAAGCAAGCAGGAAAAGAAAATTTTATTTTAAAACCAGTTTCCCACCCTGAATTCCACCTTTGTTGAGAAAAGCACTTTTTTGAGCTATGGTTTAGGATTACATTATGTTTTTAACTCAACGTAGTAATTCAGAAAAACCCAATACAAAAAGGTCTCCAGATACTTTTATTCTAAGAGGAAAGTTGACTCTTTACAGAGCTGATTTTTAAATTAACGTTATGACAAACCTCTGAAAATCATTGGAAATGGCGTGAAGCCACAAGACTGAGACTTCTTGTTGTATCATCCTGTGTCATTGTGTTATTCCTTTTCTCAGAACTACCATGGACAAAAATCAGTTAACAGGTGTGACGTTTCTGTTTTTCTCTGCTCCTCAACCGCACTTTACACAGGGGTGCTGTTGCCTTAGCCTCTTATCACACCTGTTTTACATGGTTCAGTTAATTCTTAATTCATACTAAAGTGAGAGAGATTGACCACCACCGCTCTGTGTCTCTGCACAAAGGTAAGCTGGAAGAGGGAGTTTGAATTTAAGAGTTTAAGTTTTAAGAAGAGTACTTTGGGTTTCACCTGAACATTGGGGAAAATAAAGTTTTGGAGATACTGGTCTTTTTTTTCTAACACTAAAATCATTCCCATTAGATAAATAACAGTGCCACTTATAACAATATCTCTTCTGCCTTGTTTCCTTAATTTTTCAGTTGCACAAAGAGTCTCAATGCCAGAAGTAGAGAATCACCTACCCTGAACTGTGACAATTTTAGGCTTGGGGACAAAGAGGATAGCTTACATGAATGAGATCAATTTTTGGAAGTGAAGAAAAATCCATTTTTCTCTATCACTTGGAAAAAAAACATTTCAGAATTACTAGAGCAGGAGGGGATTGATTGGCTGAAATAGGATATCTAGGCAGCATGGTGATGGTAGGTTTGGGCTGGTTCTAATTTGAATTTGGGAAAAGAGGATCAGAAGCAGGGTTTGGGGAATTTTCTGCATGCCTTTTGGCCATACCATATTATATTTAAGCAATAAAAACATCAGCTCAGCTTTGTCTGACTTACTGAAACTAAAGATTTACAATAGTGTTTCCTTTGTTGCCACCTTTAAAGACAGAGACATGGACTACTAAGTCACTTTCAGAAAGTCACCTTTTCATTATAAAATTGTAGGGGTAACAGTAGGTTCTGTCCTATTTCTCTGCACACCCTCAGCCAAGTATCTGGCATACTGATGTGCTATGATTACTTAGGAGAGGAAGTTGTGTTATAGCTTTAACTCAGGGAAATACAAATAACTCAAGTTATCTGGGTGGGTGGCCCTACCCTACGATCTCTGTGTCATGAGAAGGCTCTCATTCAAGTGCCTATTCATAAGTAAAAATGTCTGAGTGGTGGACCATGAGTTACATTTGCCCACACTGCACATTTTTGTCGTACTGATTACTGTTTTATTGCTTACTCCAGATGCTTTGCATGTATTAATAGACTGGAAAAGGGAAAGAAATATACACCATGTCCACTAATGCTCCTCTCTACAAGGGGAACCTAAATTCTGACTTCCCTCATCATAGATTAATTTTGCCTAGTTTTGAACTTAATATAAATGGAGTCATTTAGTATGTACCATTCTGTTTGGCATTTTCCACTTAAGGTAATGTCTCTGAGATTCATCTATGTTGCTGTGTATTTTAGTAGTCTGATATTCAGTACGTAACTCAATTTTAAATTGAATAGGAGTTTTTTGAAAGCTAGGATCTTGCTTTATGTGTTATGGTTTAGCCTTGGAGTTCAAAATGAATTATTTGTGGAATGATTCAACATAGTATTTCTCCTCTAGTCTTCCCTCATAACTTACATCCATGTCAATAACACAAAATAGAGGACGTTTCTGCCATCTTGCACCATCCAAGATAGTAGCTGGTTGCTACAGGGCAATATAAGTAGGTTCTAGCAGCCAGGGAATTTTTTAGTGACTCAGGTAGGAAGCATGCTGACTTTAGACCTGTTCTTTTAGCAATAGTAAAATTATCTGAATCACCTGGTTGTAAATGCATCAAGGTATTATACTTCAACCTAAGTGCAAGCTATGTTAAAAATGAAATAATACTTGAATTCTGATTTTGAAAAACATTAGGTATACATTTGCAGACCTAAATCACCAAATAAGAGAGAAAGCCCCTCTTTTTACTCTTTTATACCATTTTGTCTTCTAGTTATAGCTATGTATGTATTTATTTATATTTTCCAGTTTCATTGAGATATAATTGATGTATAACATCCTATTAGTTTAAGATGTGCAACATGATAACTTGATATAATGTATGTTGAGAAGTGATTATCACAACAAGCTTAGTTACCATCCATTACCTCACATAATTACAAACTTTTTTTCTTGTGATGAGAACTTTTAAGACTTGCTCTCTAAGAAACTTACAAGTATACAATAGTGTTGTTAACTGTAGTCACCATGCTGTGCCTTAGCTCCCCAGACCTTATTTATCTTATAGTGGTAAATTTGTACCTTTCATCACATTCACCATTTCCCCCCAGTCCCCTCCCCTCTGGCAACTACCAATCTACCCTCTGCTTCTATGAGTTTGGTTTTTTAGATTATACATGTAAGTGAGGTCGTACAGTAATTGTTTTTTTCTGTCTGATGTATTTCACTTAGTATAATGCCCTCAAGGTTCATTGCAATGCCATTGCAAATGGAAGGATTTTGAATGGCTAAATATTCATTCATATGTGTGCGCATGAGTCCCTCCCTCCAAACCAGGAATTTATTGGTTAAAAAATTGTGTATTTATTCTTACATGTTTAAACTTCAGTCACCTTCAAAGTAGTCTCTATTCGATGCAATACACCTGTCAAGACTTTTTTCCCACTGCTCAAAACAACTTTTGAACTCATCGACTTTGACAGCTTTTAGTGCTTCTGCTATTTTTTCATTTCTCTTCTTCCACATTGGCAAAACGTTTTTCTTTGAGGGCTTTTTTTTAATCTGGGAAAACAAAAAATGTCTCTTGGGGACAGATTTGGTGAATGTGAAGGGTGGGGCACACAGGTCATGCCATTTTTGGTCAAAAACTGCTGAACTCTCTGCATGGTATGGGCAGGTTGGTTGTAAATCACCAATCATGAAATACGTTAACAAGTTAAAAAAAAAAATTTATGGAAGCCAAACCCAGACTCTCACAACACTACCAGCTGGTGCACTGATACAGATGGGTTCCTAGAACATTCACCCAGTGGGGGAAGCCTGTACTATAAGGGGCTCACCCTCCAGAAGATAATGCTGATTTTTTGGGTCCTGTCTCATTTTTTTAATATATATAAAATTTATATAAGTATATATATGCATATATATGTATATATATAATCTCACAACTTTTTAATTTATTCATCTCTTAATAGATACTTTGGCTATTTCCATGTCTTGATTATTTTGAATAATGCTGCAGTGAACATGGGGTGCAGATACCTCTTTAAGATAATAATTCCCTTTCCTTTTTATACATACCAGAAGTGGGATTGCTAGATTATATGGTACTTCTATTTTTAAGTTTTTGAGAAACCTCCATAACTTTACATTCCTATCAACAGTGCACAAAGTTTCCCTTTTCTCCACATCCTTGCCAACATTTATTATCTCTTTTCTTTTTGATGACAGCCATTCTAACAGGTGTGAGGTGATGTCTCATTGTGGTTTTGATTTGAATTTCCCTGATGATTAGTGATGTTAAGCATCTTTCTGTGTAACTTTTTGCCATTTGCATGTCTTCTTTGGAAGAGTGTTTCTTCAGTTTTTCTGCCCACTTTTTAATGGATTGGGTTTTTGCTTTTTGCTATTGAGTTGTAGGAGTTCTTCATATATTTTGGATATTAACTCCTTATTAGACAGATGACTTGCAAATATGTTCTCCTATTCTATAGGTTGTCGTTTCATTTTGTAATGGTTTCTAATGCCATATTTAAAAAAATACATGCTTATAAGTGCTATTTCTGGATCTTTTAATTTTAGGCTTTTTCTATTGACTGACTACTTCTTTTGGAGGCTGAAGAGCTACCTCTTTAACACCATCCTCATTACTATACTGGGCTAAATCCTAATATAGTTATATAACAGTTAATATAAATGTGTTAAATCAATATTTAGTATGTTAATATTACTTACTGCTGAAGTAATAAATGTATGACATTTATATTTCCTGTCTGTCTTTTTTATGGACAATAATGCTCGTTAAAGTGTTAAGTATTCTTTCTTTCTTTCTCCAGCCTTATTGAGATATAACTGACATAAAACATTGTGTAAGTTTAAGGTATATAGTGTGATTATTTGATATATGTATGTAGTGTGGAATGATTACTACAATAAGGTTAGTTAACATATTTTTCACCATACTTTGTTATCATTTCTTTATGTGTGTGGTGAAAGTTTTTAAGGTCTATTCTCATAGCAACATTCAAGTACAATACAGTACTATTAACTATGGTCACCATGCTGTATATTATTTTCTTTCATGTAAAACCTTTTTCAATCAAATTAATAATGACCTCTCTTCCTTTTTCATTTGTTTAGTTATATAAGTACCTGTGGCTATTCTCCCAAATGCGTCAACAATTATTGCCCAGAAATAATTTCCTCTCTTGATTTATTGCCCCATTTTCATGAAGAGTTCCTTTTATTATTTTTCTTAAAAAAGTATATTGGGGAGAAAATACTGTGGAATCTTGAATGTTTCAAAATGTCTTTACTCTGAATTATTTTTTTTTCCTTAGTACAATTTCTTATCTCTTTTTTTTTATTTTTTATCAGGCCCGGCCTGGGAGAGTATGCAATTTATCTTTTTAAAAATTGTATTTAATTTATTGGGGCGACACTGGTTAATAAAATTTTATAGGCTTCAAGTGTACAATTCTATACTACATCACCTGTATGTTGTATTGTGTGCTCACCACCCCACGTCAAGTCTCTTTCCATTACCGTTTATCCCTGCTTTCTGCTCCCCACCTGCCTTCAACCCTCTTTCCCTCTGGTAATCACCAAGCTGTCATCTATGTCTGAGACTCTTTTTCCTTAATCCCTTCACCTTTTTTACCTAACCCTCCGACAACTGACAGTCTGTTCTCTGTATCTATGGGTCTGTTTCTATTTTATTTGTTATTTTATGTTGTTTATTACATTCCACATATAAGTGAAGTCAAGAATGTCTGCATTCATGACAGATAGTTTGGCTGGCTATAGAATAATAAAATAACAGTTTCCCATGTGATTAAAGTCAGGGAATATTCTCTCAATTGTGTTAATAATATCATTTAAGTAAATCATATGTTATTTAGCTATGGGTTTTCTTTTGAATTTTAAAGACATTTACTCAACCGCTTCTAATATATATTGCACTGTGGAGAAATCCAGGGTCATGTGACTCCTATTTTTTTAGTGAAATCTGTATTTTTCTCTCTGAAGCTTCTAAGATACTCTTATTATTGATGGTATTCTGAAACTTCATGAGAATTCTTTGAAAGAGTTTTTCATCATTTATTTTTTGGCTACTCACTGGTCTCTTTTTGCCTATGGGTACATGCTCTCAAGTTCTAGGAAATTCTCTTGCATTATTTATTTTATAAAAATCTCTTTTTTTTCTTTTTCTTTTCCTTTTTTTCCTGGAACTTCCCATAGCAGATGAGAAAAATCACTGTTTCAGGGGTTTGATGACACAGAAACCTTATTTCGTTACTACTCCTAAAACTGTAGCTCATAATGGAATCTTTTTAATGGGGTCCTTTTGATACTCTATTCAATTAAGACCCTTTTTATGCATTCTGTTTGAAAGTAACTACAGTGAGAGGGGCTTCAATTGTTTCTGTAGTTTTAAGTCATGATCAAGCCAGGATGCTTTACAATGTCTTCTTCAGTTTCAAGCCCTGGCTACCCCTCCTGTTTTGTCCTCTTCTCTCCCTGGCTCTGTGCCTTAACCTGAGAAATAAATAATAACAACAATGGTTAGTGTGGACCTGGCCTTACTTTGTTCTAGAAAATAATACCCACTCAAGGTCTCTCCATCCCTCTGTCATTCCTTCCATAATCACTGTTAATGGATTGGGGGCTATTAGATTGAACCATATGAAATACATAGGTCAAAAACAGTTGAATATCCATAACTTCCCAAAGTTTGAAGTAGTATATTTCCTTGCAGCTGAATGATTACTCGTTTAAGAGGTGGAGAAGGGAGGAAGAACATGTAGGAACAGCTTGTAGGTTTACAGAATTTAGGTAAGGTGTAAAGTTGTAAAATTAAAAAAATATTTAGGGTGAGAGCATCCTGTGGAAGGAAGGTCAACGGTCAGTGATGAGAGTTGTTCACTGAGGTTGGAAATGGGAAAGTTGTCTTCTGCCTCTCAGTCTAATGTGTGGTTTTTCTCAAGCGGCACTGGGCAATTGAAGGGCTGGTAGATGGGGATTGCAGCGTGGCAACTTCTGGAAAAACAGGTCCAACTTCTTCGCTGTGGTTGCAGGGACCCAGTGAGCTTTCCCATTCTGGGTCTTGCCCTGTATTTGAACCCAAACAGCTTGGACACAGAACATGCTGAGGTTCTTACCAGGGAAGGGAATCACAGCTCCTGACACACTCCGGGCTGTTATGTAAACAGGCTGTTTTAACCGAGTTGAGCCTCAACCTCATGGTAGGAAGCAAGATGCTTTTGTTTATTTCCGGAGTGGAAATCTGTGGCCCAATCTGCAGCAAACGTCCTCCGCCATCTGGAATGCCACCGGAGCACCCACAGGCTCGAGTGGAGTCTGCCTCCAGATGTGTGTCCAGGGGACCAACCAGGTTTCAGACATTCAAGCTCAGCCTCTGTAGACTCCTTGCAGCACAAAGGTAAGAGGCAACAGGGCGTACTGACCAACTACAGTTTTTGTTTTATTTTTTAAATAATAGGAAGAAAATAGGTGCTTCGTGAGCCTCCATTCTAGTAAAAAAAAAAAAAAAATCAGCCTAAGCTGATTAAGAAGACTGATGTCCTCTGTACGAATGAGAAATAACGTATATTAAAACCAAAAACAACTACCATGAAACAAAACCGAAATCTCCAGAGAAAGCCCCTATGTTCCCTGCTGATAACACATGGACTCTTCAGTCACAAGCTTCAGTCTCTTTCTGTTCAGAAGCTGACAAGCAGCCGCACTTCAGCTGTGCTCTTCAGCCACAAGCTGAGTTAGCAGCATCGCCTCTCACTGCAGACAAGAAAATCACTATCCCAGGGGCGTGACGATACGGGAATCCTGTCCTACTAGCCAGACCCCACACCCCACCCCTTGCCCCCGGGGGCTGCATCTTATAATGGAATCTTTTTAATGAGAGCCTTTTGATGCCCTCGTTAATTAAGACCCTTTCATACAAAATTCTGTGTGCGAGCCACTATGGCTGGAGGGGCTTCAGTTGTTTCTGCATTTTTCATCAAGGTCAAACCAAGATTTCAAGCATCGACCACCTCTCCCATTCTGTCCCTTTTTTTCCCTTGGCTCTGTGCCTTAACCTGAGACGTTAATAACAGCAACAGTGTTATATGTGGACCCCACCTAACTGTGTTCCAGGTACCTGATCATCTTTTAACTTTAGCAACATTGTAAGCCTGTTTGATTACTATGCCTGCTTCGCCCACAAGGACACCAAGCTTCAGACAGGTTAGATGGCTTCGCTTAGAGTCGCACGGGAAGAATCAGAACTACTTTAATGTGATATGTTTGCTGGGCTGCTCTTGCTAACTAATTTCTGTATGACCTGAGGGAGGAGGGAGCACCAAAGAAAGGGTGTCTCAAAGATCTCATAGAGGGGCAGCTCTGGGAGAACTACCGTATTTTGCTGTGTATAATGTGCACCCACATTTCTGACCCAAACTTTCAGGGAAAAAATCTTTTGTTTTAATTTTTAAATTCTGTTATTTATTTATTTGTTTGTTTATTTCTATTTAGGTACTTGTTTTTTGTATCGCAAATGAATTTTAGCATTTATTTTTGAACATATTATGGTACAAGAAATTTTATGTAACAAATAATTACAAAACACACGAACAGATACAAGGTATTTCAGGTACTACCCACGTATAATGCGCATCCTTATTTTCCCCTCAAAAATGTGGGCAAAAAGTGTGCATTACATGACAAAATACGCTAACGGGTTGCTACTCCATTGTAGAATATCAATAACTGGTATTTCTCTAACAGTTCTGGAAGTAAACATCTCCAAAATTTTGTTAGAAATAGAAAAGGCTTGATGCTTAGAGTTGCAAGGAATGCATAGTGGTCTAACTGCCTGAAATGACCAAATAAACACAATAGGCAGCTAGTATCTGTTTTTGTCACAGACTTTGGAATAAGCGATGATGGCCTCAATATTTGGGATTCTCTTCTCCTGTGTATCATTCTGGATACACTGGAGAACCCTGACAAACTGCCTATTCCTAGTGATTTATATTTCCAATCACCTGAGCTCCTAGTTTTAAAGTTGGCCCAGAAAAGGGGAAAAAGAAAAAAAAAACAGGCAATTAACTTAGACCACAAGTAGAAAAGCTGACTGCCTTTCATTTATATTCAAGACCATTTTGCCGCACTGCAACTTCTTAATCAATTTATGTTTTATGTGTTTCAAGAAAGTCTAACCTGCCGCAGAATCATCTATTTCCTTATGTCAGGAACAGTGCTGTCGGTAGTAGACTGTGAGCCAGGGCACCCGTGCTCTTGATCCTGTTCTCTCATTACTCTTGTCAATTTAGGTAAACTACTTAACCTTTCTAGAACTCCCATTCCTGCTTGGTTGAAATCAGAGAATTTTAATTAGGGAGCACACAGATTTTGAGAGGATGTATGGATGAGACTTAGAATACGTATGTATGGATTTCAAAAAATTCCTTCCAGTTCTATGCAAGATTTTAAATGCAGTTTGGAGGCAAAAGAGTCTACAGCTTTCCATGGATTTTCGAAGCCTACATGACCCCAAAGGGGTTAGGAAGCCCTGACTTGAACGATCTCTGCAAGCTCTTTCTTGGCCCAAATTCTTAATGGTTTTCTCCTTCCCCCCTTCCTTCCTTTCTTCCTTTCTCCCTCCCTCCCTCCCTTTCCCCTTCCTTCCTCCCTTTCTCCCTCCCTCCCTCCCTTCCTTCCTTCCTCCCTTCCTTCCCCCTTCCTCTCTCCCTTCCTCCCTCCCTTCTTCCCTCCCTTCCTCCCTCCCTTCCTCCCTTCCCCCTTCCTTCCTTCCTTCCTTCCTTCCTTCCTTCCTTCCTTCCTTCCTCCCTCCCTCCCTTCTCTCTCTCCCTCCGTCTCTCTTTGTCTCTTTGTCTCTCTCTTTTCACTTGCACTTGCCTCCTAGATGGGAATTGTAGTAAACTAGGCAGGGAGGATTGTGTAGAGAGAACCAGGAACAAGTTTGAAAATCTGTGTGGTGGACTTAGACATTACCAGTAAACCATTATTCTGCTGGTGAGGATTCCCCTAATAAAATAAGTATCTCTCTAGAAGTTTTAATATCTTTATGAAATAATACTGTGCAAAGTTATACTATTTAAGTCCCTCAACATGTGAGCAGACACTGTTTCTGAGGTGGCCACATACAAATGTTTATATAGGGAAGAGGATTTACCTTACAAAAAACGTTATTTTGAAAAGTATCACATTTGAAACCCTAATTGCCTCCCTTTAGGAAAGTGGTTTGTCCAAAGGTCATTCCTCATAATACTTTAGTTTATCTTCCAGAGGCTCATAGTATTCTTTTTCTGGTAACCCTGTTATTCCTGAAATATAAGATACATATAGAAAATAATATAAATCCTAATTGTGTATCTTAATAAATTTCCACAAAGTGGGCACTCCCAGGAAAAAATACCCATTATCAAGAGGAAAGCATTGTTATGTCCCTGTTAGACTTCCTTGTATCTCACCCCAGCTGTTATCTTGAGGGAAGGTGACCACTATTCTGACATTCATCCACATAGACTAGTTTTGCCTCACTTTGAACTTCATAAAGTGGAGCCATTATACTACATAGTCTTTTGTGTTTGGCTTTCCATCATACTTGTGAGACTCATGATGTTGCGTGTATTCATAGTTCATTCTTTTTCGTTGCTGCATAGTATTCCAGTATATCAATGCATCACGATCTATCCATTCTACTGTTGATAAATGCCTGAGTTGTTTCCACTTTTTGGCTAATGAACAGTTTTGTACATGTCTTTTGATAGACTTAATACTCATTTCTGGGGAGTGTATACCCAGGAATTGAATTTTTGGTTTGTAGAGTAGGCATATGTTCCCTTTTACTAAAGAAGAAAAAAAGAGTTTTCCACAATGACCATTTAAATTTATAATTCTTCCCACAGCAGGTAAGGACCCCTGTTGCTCCATCCTTACCACTACTGGGCAACTCGGTAGGCTGGTGGGCTTGCAATAATATCTTGAGCTTTAATTCGCACTTCTCTGATCAGTGATGTCTAGCAAATCTTTACATATACATATTGGTTATTTGGATGTTCTCTTTTATAAAATGTCTTCTCAAGTGTATGACCCATGTTAGAAATTGTATCATCTCTCTTGTTGATTGATAGGCATCCTTTTTCATGTGTATGTATTGAAAATACGTTCTTCTACTCAACATCTCTCCCTTTCCTTATCTTAGTGTTCTCTTTAGGTGACTTAATTTTAATGAATTCCAATTTATCAGTCCTTAACCTTACTATTTGAGCCTTTATTTTTGACCACTCTAGGGAATAGAGATAATCTCCTACTCGTTCCAGAAACATTACTGTTTTACCTTTCACATTGCAAAGACGCTACAGAAATAGGGAAAGAGAAAATAAATCAAAACCGGCTTAGCATACTTAACAAAGCATGTTATTTGTGTGATAGCCCAGAATGTCCTACATGCAATGTTGGAGACCACTTATTCTGAATGCTTGCATACCTCTGTAAAAGTTGGATTATTTATGAGGTAAAATTAAATTTTTAAAAGTCAAAAAGCTTTTATTCCTTGCCTTGTCATTTAGGTGTGTCTGGTGGAGTGACAAGGAAAGATAAACCCATAGAATGTTGTATGTGATATTTGTTTACTGGATTTTGTTCAATATTGTCCACTCATCTCCACTTCTATGTCAATGCTTTCCACTGACAAGCTCATGGGAAGCTTTCTAACAAAAAGTAAGATATATTTTATAGATATGTCATGAGATACTAGAGATTTTATACATATACGTACAACATATATAAACATAAAAGTTTCAAATAATTTAAAGAAAACTTTTGTTAGTTATTAATCCTCCTGGTTGATAACAGTAACTCTCAGCCCCACTACCTTGTCCAGGCCTTCTGTAAAAGAACGGTGTCAGGAATAGCTTTGAGATTATGTTTAGCTTCAGGTTTTTCTAGGTTGCTTGGGTCTGTCTTCTATACTTGGAGAGGACCCCTTCATCTCGGGCAATTAAAATACCCTGAACAGACTTGGGAACATCCCAAGAAAACAAATTAAAGGGGGAAGGTTTGGGTATGTATGAGTTGGGAAGAGAAAGTTATTGCATGAATGCCAGAAATAAGCTAAGTTTTTAAACTGTAGAGAATACAGTTAGGGGCATGATTCTTTAAAAGCATTCTTATAAAAATACTACAGGTTTTGGAATCAAAGAAACCTGGGTTGGAAGTGACCCTTCTGCTTGTAATGTGCATGATTTTAGACAAATTTTTTACACTTCTCTGAGTGCCAAAACCTTTGTTTTGAGCATATCAGAAAACTGTTGATCATCATAGCTACATGAAGAAATTAAAGAAGTACACTAAATTTAGAGAAGAAGGAGGAAGAGATAAAGAGAAAGATAAAAACTGGAAGATGGAAGAGATAAGGTAGACAAAAGGTTGTGACAATTACGGATACTATATGAGAAACAATATACCTGACCTGGAACAGGTACTTAATAAGTTGGCATTGCTGTTACTGTTACTATAATTATGTTTCTATGTATAGTCATAGACTGGAACGCATAATTTGACCTGATACATGACTGCAACTCTGAGATATTTCAGCACTAAATCATTTCACTATTTGCAAATTACTCTCACAAGGTCAGGATTATTTAACTGTTGACATGTAAAGAGAAGGTGCTTTGACTTCTTACCTACATTAAAAATAATTCCAAGTGAACACAATAAATGAAACAAAAACAATATTTATTTATAAGAATAAGAGGAATATCATAGAACATCAAAGTCAAAGTCCTCATATCTTTACGTGTAGTGTGTTTTTAAAAATATTTTTCTGAATTCTTTGACATAATGAAATCTAGGAGTTGTTTCATCTTCTGATTTTTGTTTTGTTTTATTTTGAGGTGACATTGGCATCATCTGATTTTAAAATAATTTTTCTTAAATAGAAGATCCTTTTTCTTTTGTTAAGATTTCTATAAATCTAAGCTGTGAGGGCATGGTATAACTGTTTTAAAAAGCAAGCAAACAATTAGAAAGGAATTCAGCTTGTATTTAAGAAAAGAAAAACCAGTTTAATATTGAGTAAAAGACATTCATGAGGAAGAAAACAATTAATAAAGTGACTGAAGTGCCCTAGGGAAAAATTAGTTTACAATGACTTTTTGTTCAACCAGTCAAAATAGGCGATTGGTACAGTGACAGGCTTTACAGGAAACATTAAAAAGCCCAGATGGCTCAAGTTTACATGTTTACAGGGGACCTAGGAAAGGCAGTTAAATCCTGCAAGTGCCATTCAGTTAACAAAAGGATTTTTAGGGCCGAGGACAAGAAAAGAGTTAAAAAGGGCTAGGACAGGACAGGTGGGAAAGAAAAAAAGAAGAGGGAAACTAGGGTGAAAATATGATCAGGTTGAAAATGACAGAATATGCAGTAGTAAAATGAACAGAGGAAAGAGGGAAAAGGAAGAAAATGAAATGTGGAAATAACAATAAAAACAAGAAAATGTCCATAAGTATGCTCAGGTTCTCTAGGAACTAATATCTCAGTTTTAATTCCTTTGTGTTATATTAGATGCAAATGGTTAGGGGCAGAAAAAGGAAATATTTTAAGCATGTTCAACTCTGCACTATTCCATCGGAGAAGGCAGAACCTCATTTTGATGGTATGTTGGCCTCTGTTTACTCTACAGCACCAACTTTTATGATGTAGTTAGGATAAATTTGGGATTCATCTACAATGCGTCTGGCTATGGTCCTGTGACAAAAACATTAACAAATGCCACCAAAAAAGAAAAACAAAGTGTTTCTGAAGAATGACATTAGATTGTTTATGTAACGGCTCCTCTAGCCATTGGTTGGTGTAAAATTAATTCTCAAACAATGAAATGAGCAACCGTAAACTTTGAGGAGGTAGAAAAATAATTCTAGTGTTTACAAACCTAATAATGACATCAATCAGTTTAATCTTCTGACTTAAGGGCAGGGTTTCCCAAGAGTGGCACTGCTGACGTGTAGACTGAGCGATTCTTTCTTGTGGGAGTTGTCCTCTACATTGCAGGATGTGCAGCATCCCTGGCTTCTGCCCACTACATGCCAATAGTGAAATACCCCCTCCCCCTCAGTTGTGACAATCAAAAATGTCTTCAGTTATTGCCAGTGTCCTAAGTGGGTAAAATTGACCACAGTGGAGAACCAGAGCTTTCGAAGCATTGACTAATGTTTACCAATTAGCTATATCAAGAAAAAAAAATGTTGGCTAGATTTAAATCAAGATGCCATACATCTGTGCACCCTTTTAAGATTTTCCCACAGCACTTTTACAAGTGTTATTCTGTTCTTATTCATTAACATTCATTGGAAGAAATAAGGGCAGATGATACTATACCTCTTTCCCAAGGAAACCGAGACACAGAGGAAAAGTGGGGTCCAAATCATGTCTTAGTTTGAGTTTCCCCACAAGACCCTGGGAGGAAAATATGAGAGCAAATAGTTTATTTGGGAGATAAACTCCCAAATAGTCCTAGGGAATCTCAGGAAATGGGAGAGAGAGAGAGAAAAAGAGAGAGAGAAAGAGAGAGAGAGAGATTGAGAGAGAGAGAGAAGCAGTAAACTGAACAGTTCACTGCTATAGAGAACTGAAGTTTAATCTGGCTGGGAAACCCTGAGGACCCGTGGGAAATAAGCACCTCAAAGTTATCCCATCTGAGGGACAAGGAACTGGATACCAGCTGATGCCAGTAATTGATGAGGGGCTGATTCCAAGATGAAGATGTGGTAGAAAGAATAATGCCACCCCAGGGTGTCCATATCCTAATTTTGAGAACCTGTGAGATATTATCTTATGTAGAAAAATGGACTTTGCAGAAATAGTTAAATTGTGAACCTTGACATGGGGAGATTATTTTGGATTTTCCAGGTGGGTCCAATGTATCAGAAGGGTCTTTTTAAGTATAAGAAGGAAGCAGATTTAGAATCAGAGAAGAAGATACCACTGTGGTGTCAGAGTCAAAGTGACACAATGTGAGAAAGACTCAACTGTCCATAGCTTTGAAGATAAAAGGGAGCCATGGGCCAAGGAATGTGGGAAATTTCTAAAGAGTGGAGAAAGTAAGAAATGCAGTCCTTCTAAAATCTTAATTTTTAACCCAGCAAGACCCATTTTAGACTTCTGACCTCCAGAATGATATGATACTAAGCAGGCGTTGCTTAAGCCATTAAAATTGTGATAATCGGTTACAGAAATGATAGAAAGCTAATACGGATGTTGGTACCAGGGGTGGGGTGCTGCTGTAACAAATATGTATGAGTGGCTTTGAATTGACCAGTGGGCAGAAGCTGGTGGAATTTTGAGTAGCATGAGGAATTTTGAGTAGCACAATAGAGAAAGCCTAGATCATATTTACAGGTTTTTAATACAAATGTGGATGTTAATGATTCTATTAGTGAGGAAGTGAGAAGCACAATACAGGAAATGCATGTTACCTTAGGGGATACCAAAATTGTCATAAACAGACTACTGGCAGAAATACAGACATTAAAGGTTTCCTGGAAAAGGTTCAGAGAGAAATGAGGAACCTGCTTTTGGAAAGTGAGGGAAAGGAAATCCTTGTTGCATCATGACAAAACAAATTAGCGGAATTGTGACCTGAAATTATGTGGAAAACAAAACTCATAAGTGATGAATTTGGAGATTCAGCTGAAGAGGTTTCCAAGAAAAATTTTGAAGGTATAACCTGTTTTTTTTCTTGCTGCTTATAGTAAAACACAAGAGGAAAGAGACAGATGAAAAGAACTGTTAAGCAAATTGTTAAGGAACTAGGACTCGATGATTTGGGAAATCTCAACCTGTTCAGGTTGCAAAAAAATAAAATGCTGCCATTCGGAGATTCACTGCCAAGAAAGTGTGTGTTTGTGTCTGAGAGAGGTGAAAAGCCCAGGGTGTACAGACAGACCGCTGGCTCTTTGGATGAGGCACGTGGCTCATGGATCACCTCAGCGGCCTCAGCAGAAGCCGGGAATTGAGGGGGGTTATCCTGGAAAGATACGTCGTGGAGTTGCTTGTCTAATGGAGTGAATTTTAGTGACATATACAGGAGATGCACGAGATTCTTCAGAATTTTGTACCAGCAGAAACACTTCCAGCCTGGAATAAACGGTGCAGAGAAAGGACAAAATGAAAGAAGGCCGTTGGGCCACCATGATTCTATGCACAAGAAAAAGGCTAGTAAAATGACTGAGCTGAAAACCTTTGCTACCTTTTATGTAAAAGGAAGAATGACTCAGAGGACAGAGCCACAGAGGAGTATTCCTAGGTCTTCAAACAAAAAACCTGGTTGGCTTTCAAAGTATCTTGCCATTAGTGACTCATTTTTTTTTCTTTCCATTTTCTCCCTTTTTGAACTGGAAGGTATAGGGCTGTTACCCTATGCCTGTTCCACCACTGTATGCTGGAAACAGATAACTTGCTTTCTACTTTCACAGGTCCACACGTGGGGAAGAATTTTGTCCCAGGATAGATTATATTCAGATCAACCATACATATCTCATGTAGATGATGATGAGACTTGGAATTTTTGAGCTGATGAGTTTTAGATGAGATTTTGGACTTTAAGTTGATGCTAGAATGGGTCAAATCTTTGAGGAGGCTGTAATGAAATGAATTCATTCTTTAAGTGGGCAAGATGTGAATATTTTCAGGTCAGAGTATAGACCACAGTAGGCAGAAAAATGGCCCCTGAGAGATGTTTATTCCTAATCCCTGGAACCCCAAAATATAATACCTTACATGGAAAAAAGGACTATGGAGGCGAAATTAGGTTAAGGACTTTGAAATAGAAATATTATCTTGGATTACGTGACTGGGCCCAGTGTAATCACATGGGTTCTTATACGTAAAAGACGGAGACAGAAGAATCAGAACCAGCAAGGCTGATGTCACCATGGTGTCAGGGTCAGACAGATGCGGTGTGAGGAAGACTCAACTGTCTATTGCTAGCGTTGGAGATAAAAGGGAGCAATAAGCAAAGAATGCGGGAAGCCTCTAGAAGGTGTAGAAGGCAAGAAAATGAATTCTTTCTGAGAGCCTCTGGAAAGGGATGGGGCACTGACAGTACCTGTATTTTAGCCCAGTAAGACTCATTTCAGATCTCTGACCTCCGGAATTGGAAGACAGTACATATGTATTGCGTAAGCCACTAAATTTGTGCTAATTTGTTATAGAAGCACTAGAAACTAATACAGAGGCAATTATTTCTGCAGTACTTCTGCCCTCTTCTGTGTTCAGGTAGAGAGGTGTGCTGATCCTTGCTTATGCAAGATGGGCTGGCACACAGCAATGGGAAGAATCGGAAGGGTGTGGAGATGGGTTCTAAACCTGTCTGTCTGCAACACAACTAGTGTGGCAGAAATAAGTCTCCAATTTATTGGTTTTGACTGCAAATTCAGTATCCATTCTATTATATCATCAATGTTAAATAGAGCCACAGAATGACTAATCTAAGAAAAAAAGCTTCATTTTAAAAATTGTGCTTCAGTTAGTGTCCAATGATGAAAACTTCTTTTATATCTGGTTGTTCAATAGAGAGACTTAATATGCAAACTCATTACAAAGGTGTTGGAAGAACTTAAAAGGCAAACAGAAGCAGCTGAGACAGCTGATAGATTAGCAATATCAGGAGGCTGCCGCTACCCATGGGTCTGGAGCAACAAAGGTGGGAGGTGGTGGTCTCAGACCCCAAGGTGTGACGTCACACAACCTGAACCAGGATAATGCACATACAGCTCTATACATTTTGAAACTGTTGTATTAAATAATTTGCAACTCATTACCCACTCTGATGGAGAACAGCAAATACATGGTTTAACTAAACATTTAAAAAATAGGTTAATATGTGATTGATATTTTTCGTAGTTATTTGACCTATTTAATTCGGTGGAAGAGCATTGAAAACATGGTTTAAAAGGTTTTTTTGTAGACCCATAAAGCACATGATTGTCATTCATTCACTTTATTCATTTATTGTAAGTTAGCCATTGAAGCACCTCCTTGTGCTAGTTTTGGGAGATGAGGCAGTAAATAAAATGGATGAGCTGCTTGGCCTTTATGAGAAAAGTGAAAACGCACCGAGATGGCAATGAGCCTGGAGGGTTAGAGGAAACTCAAAACACCTGTTGCTGGGGCATGTGCATGAAGATATTAGAGATGCTATAGAAACCTGTCACTTCTCTTCTCAAACCCCCTGAATGATTTCTTAGAAGAAGACTATCTCAAGAGACACATGGAAAAGGGAAAGGGGAGCAAAGTCGCTGGTGCCTGGTTTCTCTCAGCTTCTTCTTGACTCGGGTAAGGCGTCCTTGGGAATCTTTGTCCAGAGCCCCATGTAGTTACTGTCCATTTCTATGGAGCCTGTGGGCTTTTTCAAGAACTTTAAGATGGCACCTGTGGTTGGTTCTCTTCCCAGCCAAGACTGGGTGCTCATTTTTGCTATATTCCCTTAGGGGCAGAGGGATCTTGAAGAAGGTCTTGTTTCTATTAGCATCTCAACAGCAAACAGATGGCATCCTCAAATGGGGTGTTAAGGAGAGTTTAAGGTAGGACCATTTAAAAACTTACAGGAAGTTGAGCAACACCAACAGGGGATGGTGAAGCACCTGGGACTGTTAATATCAGGGGCTGTCACCTTCCCTAGATCTAAAGGATCAAGGGGAGGGAGAAGTTAATTACTTTCCTTCTTCTCTCCCTCCTTTCCCTGTCCCTCCCTGTAGGTATCTCGTGCTTGTTTAGTGCCTCCCTTTGGCCAAACCCAACTGGAAACCAGAGGGCAAAGGGGCCCATTGTCGTAGTTCACAGAGATCAGCCTCTGGGGAACAGAGCAGATTGAAAAGGGTGCACAAGGACCCTGCAGGGGCAAAAGAACAGCATCTAACCCACGCTAACCTTCAGTGTAAACACTAGCTCTACATTAATAATAAGCCCTCCAACAACAAAACAATTTTGAATATGTAGTTCTTTAGAAACAAGCCAGAATTAGGTTGAACTTTGTTCTAGTTTAAAAAGAGGAAAGTTTGCTCTGTAATTGAATAGCATAAATAAAATTGCTGTGAGGTAGGATGGTGCCACGGAACTTTCTTGATGTAAAGATATAAGAACACTTTGAAAGTATGTACATACAAATAATTCATTTGGTCTCTTATGTTACTATTATCCATTTTCTGAACAAACATGCCCCCAAAGGCCTATTAATTTTACTATCTAGCAATCAATGTACTTCATTTTGCTTTTAAAAATATTTTTTGAGTGCACTTTCTACTATCCAGTCAGCTTCCCCAAACCCAGTCTGACTGGCAGGGATTTCTGCAGTCACATGTTTGTCTCTAGTGTGTCCTTTATGGACATGACAACAGCCGTTACGTAAACAAACCGTAGAGGGTCTGATTTCTCACTTGATCTTGTATATTATTTCTTTTCCTTTGTGTTAGCTCTCCTGCACCTGTGTTTGAGTTAACTCTTGGCTCTGAGGACATTTGGGGGATGATTAGAATATTTAAAAAGCAGCAAGTAAACAGATCTCATAATTAGTTGATTGTCTGTGTAAGCCAGACAGATGAGATTATTGTATTGTTACAGGAGCTCCAAGGAAGCACCCTTTTTGAAAACCTAACAAAACTTCCATCTTTTCAGGTCTGACCTGGTCATTTGGCACCAGGGACCACAGGGTCATGTACAGGACAAAGTGCTTCCTCTAGAACCTTTGTTGGAAGAATTTTGTTTTGAATGGGCAAGTATTAAGCTGAGACAAGATGTGAGGAATGGATTGGACAGGATTGATGAGGTGGTGTTTTATTTTTTTGCCTACTGGGATCGAACCTCATGTTCCCTACAGCCAGAATAACAAGGAGGAAAAAGAAAGGATGAGAAGAGGCAGAGCAAATAGAGAAGGCCGGAGAGACAGCCAGAAATGTCGTACAGATAGAGCCAATGGAATAAACAGCTTTGTTTATTCCTGCGTGCTTTCCCACCACCATCTTTAACTCTTTCCCGGTGCTCCTATTGCTTCCTGAACTTCCCCATCGCAGTACTGACAACACATACTGTGATCGCTTCATCTCCTATCGCACCCCGCTAGACGAACGCTTCCAACAGTACTTGCTGGAATGATGGAAGTTTTCTACATCTGCATGTGGCTAGTGAGCACTAGAAACGTGGCTAGTGTGACTGGGGACTGCAATTGTAATTTTAGTTAATTTTACTTGATTTAAATTTAAACAGTCACATGTTGAAATATTTCATTAAAAAGCATGGTGAACACTGAGACTGCGTACCTCTTGGGCAGAGAAGTTATTTTCTGCTTTATAACAATAAGTTAAATGCACTAACTCAGACTGGAGATTTTGGAGGACTTAACTTCAGTTTAAAAATTCGTTAACCCTCTTTCTCCAAGGTCTCCATCCTATTTTCTTTGAGCTTTCAGACGGTGATACAATTGCGTGCTCGTAAGAAGCATTATATTCTAGAACTCTGAGGGGATGTTAAAAGTCATTCCCAGCGGTTTGGTAGCTTGGACAGGGTGTCCCATGGGAAGATCAAACATCTGGGATGTGGTGGTAGCAATGCCCCTCATAAGCTGTGACATTAACCTCTAAACCTCCTGGCATGTCCATGCGACCTTTGTAAAACTGGGGTTAAATGAGCTAATTCCTTTCTAGAGCTGATGTTGTAAATGTGTATCGGGGCACATGTTGGTCTTTTAAAAAGCAGAACCGTTTAATATGACTTTCTTTATAAAATTCATTTTTTTAGTTGTCCACTCACCAGTATGAAGAATTTTCCAGTTTAATACAGCTTCAGGTTGGTACTACTTACAAACTTACAAACTGAGGAAGATGCAAGTACTTGAAAAAAGAATTCGTGATGACCAAAACTTGAAGCAGCATTTCTTTTTTAAACAGCAGCTAAAACTGTTTTAGAAGCGTTGGCCTGACTGTGTAAATAAACATTGACTCATTTAAGCTATTGTAACGGCTGAATTCAGTATTTACAATGCTAAATTTAAAGGCATTCATTACTAATGCGTAGCCTCAAAAGGAGTATGAGTCACTTATTTTATCTCTTTAAAAAGACAAAATTTCTCCTATTAAAAGATAAGAAAGTTTACTAGTTAAATTTTGTAATCAAATCAATACATTTTTAAAATGTAAGAGTAATTGTACACAGTGAAATTTTGGACACAAGAGAAAAGAAGACAAAAGTTCACCAATTATTTTACCTCACTGATACCACTATGGTTAATATTTTGGTGTATTTTTTCAGTGCATATTCCTTTTATATACTAAATTTTAATTTTGTAGTATATAAATAGGTATATGTTGCTTAGATTTTTAATGATAAATTATAAAATGTTTCAGACCTCCAGAAAAATATAGAATATAACATAACACATCATGTATTTACCACCTAAATTTCAGGGACATATTTGTTTCAGGTCTCTTCCTTGTTTCAGATCTATTTGTCTTTAAATAATAAGATGTTGTGGATATAGCACCAAACTCACGCTAGTCCTTCTATTCCCATTCAGGATTTCCTACAAATGTGTGGCTCTGTAAAGAATTTATAGTATTGTTTTACGGGGTTAAAAATGGGAATGTTATCTATGACTTACATTTATTTATTATAAACTTTTGAAATATATCCATGTTGGTACATATACTGCTAGTTTGTCCGTTTTAACTGTTTTATGGCATTCCATTTATGGATAGTCCACAGTTATATAACTGATTTGCCTATGATATAAGTGAGTTAGTTCTACAATTTTTACTATTATGACAATTTTATAATGAACATCCTTTACACATTTTTTTGTGAATGCGTGTGAGAATTTTATTTTTTAGGGTAGATATTTAGATGAGTAGATTATTTAGTGAGAACATCTTCAAATGTTTTAGGTACTTCCAAATTACTCTCCCAAGTCATTGAACTAATGTATACCCCATTTTCATTTTACTTTATTTTCACCAACAATTGTTACTTTCAGACTTTTAAAGTTGGTTAATTTGATGGCTCTAAGGTAGTACCTAATCACTGTTTTAATTTGTATTTTACTAGTTTACTGATTTCTAGTGAGATTGAAGAATCTTCACATTCATATTGTTTGTTTAGATTTCTTTTATAAAATGCCTCCACATCCTTTGTGCTTGGCTATTTTTCTTTTTTCCTTATTAATTTGAGGGATATTTGCACCAATTTATTGTAATTTTATAAATAATATATATTTAAATTATTTTACTTAACTACTACCTACTTATTTATTTAAGTGACCTTTGTTCATGTTTAGAGACAATTTATTAATGTGAAAATGTCATCAAAGCCTTAATCCTACAGTGACTGGAGGGTCATATTTCCTAGGTATGAAATTTAAACTGTGAAAAGTACATTTAAAAAAAAGATTTCACAGAAGAATCTGCGCAGCTAATTAGAGTCCCAGAAACCATCCTATGTGTGAATGTAAGAGGCCCCCTGATGTTACCATTTTACCTCCCTAGAATTGTTTTCTCACCTAGAAATGGAACTAAGAATTAAAAAACATTTTCCACTAATATTTTTTTTTTCCTTTGGCTTGAGGTTCCCTTTGGGTCCACAGACGATAAAATCTAACTTCTAGAGAAGTATAGAAAGTGCTGTATTCTTACAAGGAAAATGAAATCATCTTATTAATTAGGCAGTTTATAAAGGTATGGATGTTTGTGATTAAAGGCCTTTTATATTTTCCAGATATTTGAAAATCAAAGCTCGTGTATCTCTGATTACATCTAATCATCCTTCCTGCTATCTCTTCTCC
Organism: Mormoops blainvillei; assembly: GCA_004026545.1. Taxonomy (NCBI): domain Eukaryota; kingdom Metazoa; phylum Chordata; class Mammalia; order Chiroptera; family Mormoopidae; genus Mormoops; species Mormoops blainvillei. The sequence goes on from PVJD01001058.1 coordinate 218,556, forward strand.
AGCTCTGTTCACAGTTGCTTTTTATCTCAGTGGCTCATAATAAATGCTTCCCTCGTTACTTCTGGGGAGGCAGGGCCGAGCGATGGATAGAATCAATGTTATAATGACACACAGAGGCCTAGAGTTCTTGAAATCATTCAGACCTGGAGTACATTCTCACACTGTCACTTTCTGTGTAAATGGATTTGTTACTGACCTCCCAGGTTCTGTTTCTCTATCCATGAAATGATGGTATGAGAATTATTATAATACTCCTCTAGGGGCCCATCAAAAGCCAGTCACCATATTAGCAATGTCACGTAGGGTGTCTCATTTAATCAGTGCTCCTAGAGCAATCAGTAAAGAATAGGAAAGAGGTTGGACAGGATTTAAGTGGTGGCAACCATGGAGACAAGAGGCTGGCAGAAGCCTTGGAAATCGAAAGGGATGCTGAGTTGGGCAAGCAACCCAGAAGAAATTCCATAATGAAAGTGAAGCCAAACATTTTGCAGAGGCAAAAATCTCTATTTCTGTAATCTTTAAGGCACAGTCATGGTTCTGAGAAAGGTATAGGCCTCCAAAAAGTTACTTATAGCTTAAATACTACCAAGGGTAGCATTGTGGTTTGCTTGAAGGAATTAAACACTTATTAAAGGGAAGAAAATGCTTTTCTGGAACTGGTCATTCCACAATAATGGTGAGTAACTGAGGTTTCATTATGCAGAAAGATTTCAACTGTTTTCAGCTTTCAAGGAGGGCATTGTTCACAGCAGCTGAGTCTTCCAAGAAGTTTAGGGTTTAATACCTTCAAACATAAACACCTCTTTAAAAAATTTACCCATTGTATGTGGGAATCATTCTAAAATATACATTTTGTTACTCTGTCTTTTTAAACAAAACATACTTATGTAACTCAATATTTTTTTTCATGAATCAGAGAGTCATTATGCATTTTAGTTTTTATATCATGTCATAATATAGTGATGCTCTTGGGGTCTATTAACACGTGGCTGTCTGTTTACACTAGTCTGTTTGAATCTCATGTCTGCCTTTAACATTTTATTCTGTTTTCTCTCTTGCTTCTATTTGTCTTCTGATGTGCTGTCAAACATGTTACAAATGTTTATAAAGTAAAAGAAATTAGGTTCTGAGTAAAGGCCCCAGGAGGTCTCCTTATAGTTCAAACAATTTCTCTCAAAATGTGTTGGCTGCTTAATATGTGACAGATAGGTGCTAAGTGCTCAAGGTATGAAGGTGAATAGAGTCTCAACCCTCAAGGATCCCACCTGCGGGTCAATTACAAACTTTCCTGTGCTCATAGGACGAAGATTTCTTCTGTAAACTCGAGATACCTGCTTTCATTATTTGTCAAGCATTCTTTCTAAATTCCTGATTCTCAGCTGCATTTCTACTACTTGATGCTGGTGAGTATCTGGACTTCCAAGGCTCAGCAAATCCCTTTTGCGTATGAATGGTCCTTGCCTCAAAGCCACGGCAGAGAAAATGCTGAGAGGAGTTGGTGGCCACACAGGGCTTAAAGGACTCTGTAAAGCTTTCCACTGGCAAGGTAGAAATATTCCACATTTATGATAGAGATTTTTGAACAAAATGGTTTTGTGAAATTGAACTTTAGAGTCTACCGTCTGTTCCAGAAAAAGATAAAGTAGACAGCATTACTTGTGAGTTAAAGAGGTGTAGGCACACTGTGAAACAGAGGAAGGGCAGGAAAACTGGCAAGTGAGGCAGAAGCGGTCGGCGCGCTGGTCTGGGAGCAGGCCCGTGGACCAGAAGCTGGGCTCCGGAGAGTGGATGCTTGCAGTACCAACTTATGTTCGAACGCTGAGCTCACCTCCTTATATAAAACTGGAGGTGGCATTAGTGTTCGCTTGTCATTAAAAAAGGCTCAAAAGAGCCAGTGTCAGTGCTTATTACGTCTCAGGTTTTTGTAAAGCTTCTGGAAAAAGAAATCTCCGCAACCATGGTTAGACTAAGACTTTTGCTGGTTCTGAAAATGTATCTTTTTTTTTAGGATAAGTTTCCTCAGCTGCCGATAGAAGACTTAGTTTTGGATCGATTAGACCTGGGGGACTGGAAGGTGACAAAGCCAAAACCATTAGCCAGAGAGAGGGAACCAAATCTCCTCTAAGATCACCAACTCTTCTTGGTTTTCCTGGGGCTTTTTTCAGCTTTAAAGCTGAAATTCCTATGTTCCAGAAACAACACCAGCCCTGGGCACGTTAGGATGATCAGAAACCTGACCTACCCCCACACTTAGAATAAACCGGAAAACTAAAATCTTAAAGCACTTGAGAATAACCAGGACCAAAATGATAGCCAACAAGATCAATAATCAGAACAGAAATCAACTCCTGATAAAACACAAAGTAACTTTATAATGAGTGAGCATAAGGAAAATAATAAAATTATAAAACAAAAATAGTCAACAATGTATTAAGACAGGTAGAAATGGAGAAAAATCTGTTAGAAATCCTAGCTATAAAAGAAATGTATAGTCACTGAAATTTTAAAATACTCTAGATGATTATTCACAGAAAAAAGCAGAATTTATGACTTGGATGATGTTACCGAGGAATTTACTCATAATGTTGTGCTGATTGATTGAGAGACCATATATATATATATATATATATATGGTTGTATTATACATACATATATATATACATATACATATACATACCTATACATACATATATATATGGTTGTATTATATATTATATATATAGTTGCATTATATATTTATATATTATATATAATTTTTTGTAAGAAGAGAAGAAAGATATGTTTGAAATGATATATTTAAATGGATTGTTATGGTTGATACTTTTAGTACTGCCAGAAAGGCTTGAGTCTTCAGGTTGAAAGTTCACACCAAATGCTGAGCAAATTGAATGAAATAAATTTAGAAAGATTAATTGAAGTTGCAGAACATTAGGGATAAATAAAAAAATTTGAAAAGTTACCAGAGAGAAAAAAGACAGAGTAGTTACAAAGGAATGACAATTAGAGTGATGGACATCTCAGCTTCAATAACAGCTGCTTTATTAAAAACAATGAAATGCCATCAAAATGCAAAGGGAAAAGAGCTAGAATTCTAAATCAAACTAAACTGTCATTTGAAAGTAGGTATGAAATGAGCATATTTCCAGATGTGCAAAAACTAAGAGAGTTTCACTGAATCTTTCACTGCAAATACTATCTTAGAAGAATGCTTTTTAAAGCTGCTGTGAATAAAGAAATTCTTAAACTGTATTGGTAAAAATTATTAATGGTAAGAAAAGTAGTTACTCATTTTTTAAGGATGGAACTATAATTGCAGGTAAAAAATGACAAGGAAAGAGGGAGGAAGAATTACAGAGGATAGCTACTAAGGTGACTGAGCCTAATATGCTCAAATATAATATTCTTCTTTTTGGCTTGTTTATTGACTTGGTATATCGGGACGATGCTCTGACTGAGCTACTTGGTCTGGGTGAATACAATATTCTTAACATCTCAAATACCTACTTGCTTTTGCTGTTATTCAGAAGAGTCCCTTGAAAGTTAAATGCTTGACCATTTTCACTTTCTCTTAAGCAAGGGAAATTTGAAAGAAAGAGGAATTTTTAATTTTACATTTTTATTAACTTTATTGGAGGTAGCGTTGGTTAATAACGTTATATAAATTCCATATGCATGACTTAAATTTTTTTTTAACATTGAAAACACCTATACACTCAAGAAAAAGACAGATCATTTATCAGCTTATTCCTAGTCAGGGTGGCTTGCTGGGAGAAATTGGGGAGTGGTGAGTTGGGGGAAAGTTTGGGAAAATAGGTAGTATGAAAGATTCTGGACAACTTTTAAACTCACTGAGGTCTTTATGATGTGGTGTCAGGGCTTTATTTAATATAGAATTCCTAGAAAACTTAGTGCATACACATTAAAATGTTAGAAAATATTTTAGTTATCAAATTTAAATAATTTTAATTCTATTATCTGGGATTATCCAAACTTCTTGTTCTTTTTTTCTTAACATAAATACTTGGCTATAGTCCTTTTCTCCGAAGAATTTAAGAATGGAAAGTTTTAGAAAGGGATGTCAACACTGTGAGAGAAGGGACTCATTTTATGCTCAAGGGTGGCCCCAACATGACTTCATGTACCTTGACGTCATCTCCATCTTTAAACTGCCTAAAAGCTTCTGTTTGAATTAAGTGAATATAGGCTTACATTTCTCTCTCTCTTTTTTGTGTTATATACTGTTGAATACCACTATAGTTTTGTATTTTTTCTGCACTGCTTCTTAATCTCTGATTGCCAAAAGAAATATATTTCTTACAAAATAGGTTTCAGACCGCAGAACTTGGGTTTTAAGATTTTTTTTTTAATGAGGGGAGAGCAGTAGATTCTGTGAAAAACTACTAAGGAAAAAGGAAGAGACCAAATAAAACAACGTTTTAAAGGAAGTAATTGCCTTTCCATGGCAGTTTTGCACCCACATTAAGTGGTTTCTGGCATGATACATGATTTTCCTATATGGTATCCTGAATATTCACCAAGAAAATTAAAGACACATGCTAAGAAGTCAAGGCAAACCTATGAGAATGCAGGAGAGCTTATTCATTTATCCATCATGGATTTGTATGAGAATGCATGAATGAATGAATAAATAAATGAATAAGCCTCTTGCATTCATACACACACACGTGTGTGTGTGTGTATATATATATATATATATATATATATATGCATGTGTATATATTATATTAAAATTATATATTTCTCTCTTTCTCTAAATCTCTCTCTGTATTTCTATCTCTCCTGATAGCTTTATGTTATCTTAATTTTTGTGAGAGATAGAAGAAATAGTTCAAAATCTATGATCTCAAGAGATTATTTTATAAGAGAGAAAAAGATATATCAACATACTGTTATTTAAGCCAAATAATAATTTATGATAATATAGTACAAGTGATGACACAGGCACTATATAGTGCAGAGCCAAAATAGAAAATATAAATGAGGACATTTCTGAAAGTTATGCAAAAGAGGAAGAAATGGGAGTTAGAGATATTTGAGGATGTTACGATGGAAGAAGAGAAAGTTAGTGGCGAAATGGGCGACAGTGAGTGTACTGAGGTAGAGGGGCTCTGTGAGCTTGGGGGGAGAGTGGATGACTCTGGCTGCAGCAGTTGGGAGGGGTGATGCACATTGTTAGAAAGGTAAGTTGAAGGTAGACTGTCAAGAGTCTTAAATCTTTGAAAGTTTCTTGAGCAGGAAACTGACAAAAATAAGGTTATACTTAAGTGGTAACTGATTATAGAATGAAATAACAGGGGAGTGTCTAGAAGCAAGATCAATTACAAATCATCCAAAGGAGCTTACAAGAGTCTGAACTATATATAGCGCAGCATGTATGGAAGAAAAGAGACACAGAGAAAATTTAGAAGAGAATACTAGTGGAGAGGTCTGAGTTGTTACCAAGAGACAATGGGCAAAAAGAGAGAGAAGCACGGATGACTCAGTGGAGTTTGCAAACCTGGTTGAGCTGATTTTTGCGAGGACAAACAATTAGTTTGACTTAGTAAACTACAACATTGTTTTGCAAGCATGAGTGGTAAATACTTTTTTGAAATTTAAGATTATCAGGTTCAATTGTAAATACCTCTTAAGGAACTGTAGACCGAGTTAGTGTGCTTTGGGTATGTTGAGTCAGAATCTCTGGGTTTGAAAACAGGTCCTTAGAAATCAGACATTTTGGGAAGCTTCACACAGCTTTTGAGTATCTTAAGAATTTGGTTATGTATTTGAATGTTTTCTCCAAAGCATTCTTGTCCAGTAGAATATTTTGCAATGATGGGAACGTTCTTTATCTGGGTTAATCAATATGGTATCCACTAATCTCATGTGGCTTTAAGTGTTTTTAAATTTTATTTTATTGTGGTAAGAACACGTAACCTGAGATCTACACTCTTAAAGTTTCAAGTGTGCGATACAATATTGTTAACTATAGGCACACTGTTGTACTCACCGCACATCACTAGAACTTTAAGCCTGTTGATTAACAACATCCATTTCCCCCTTTTCCAGCCCCTGGCAACCACCATTCCAGTCTCTGATTCTGAGTTTGACTATTTCGGTGCCTCAGATAAGTGAAAAGGTGCACTATTTATCCTTCTGTGACTGGTTTATTTCACTTAGCATAATGTGCTCAAGGTCATTCATGTTGTTACAGAGATTCCGTTTTCTTTTAAGGATGAATAATATTCCATTGCATGTATATATATTAATTATCTGTTCCTATGTGGATGGATATTAAGGTCATTTCCATATTTTTGGCTGCTGTGAATAATGCTGCAATGAACTCGTGAGGACTAGTATTAGCAATGATTTCATGGGTACGATGTCAAAAACACAGGCAATAAAACAAAATAGACAAGTGGAACTACATCAGACTAAAAAGCTTCTGCATAGCAAAAGAAACAATTTATAGAGTGATAAGGCAGCCTGTGGGGTGAGAGAAATATTTGCAAACCACATATCAGATAAGGGGGTTATTTCTAAAATAAACATATAAGGAATTTTATAATTCGAGAGCAAAAAATCAATAACCCAGTTTAAGAATTAGTAAAAGACTTGAGCAGACATTTCTACAAAAAAGACATACAAATGACATAGAGGTATATGAAAAGGTATTCAATATCACTAATCATTAAGAAAATGCTAATCAAAACCACAATAAGATATCAACACATACCTGTTAAGGATGGCAGTTATTAAAAAAAAAAAGTATTGATGAGGATGTAGAGAAATTGGAACCCTTGAGTTGGTGGGAATAGCATGCCTGCTATAGAAAACAGTGCAGAGGTTACTAAAAAAAATTAAAGATAGGATTATTGTGTGAGCCAGAAATTCCATTTCTGGGTATTTACCCATGTGGCTTTTGAGCACTTGAAATGTGGCTACTGCAACTGAGGAACTGATTTTTAGATTTTAATTATATAAGTCGATTTTAACTTGAATTCAAATGTGTTCCATAACTAGTGGCTACCAGCGCAACAAAACATTAAAACACTAAACAACAAAACACTAAAGCATCCTTAAGTCAGCGTTTTTGACAATATGTGGCTGATGAGTTCACAGAAAATGTGTGCTGTAGTCTATGTGATGAAATCTGAAAGGCCTTTGTTTACAAAAATTGTCATTTGGGAAACAATTATCCACTCATCGAGTCCACAAATATTTATTTATCACATTCTCTTCTAGGGTGTTAGCCACAGTGGTGGGAACACAGTCATGGTCCTGCCCTCATGTGGCTCTCAATGAATGATGTAATTAAAACAAAAACACACAATTACAAATTGAGATGGGCACTATAAAGCAGAGTAAAGTTTCTGAAAAAGATTGTAACGATGTCTGATTTAAGCTGAGAATGGTGGGGAGGTGGTAGAAAAAGGCTTTCTGAGAAGGCGACATTTCAGCTGAACTCTGAACTATGAATTGGGATTAATTAATAAAAGAATAAAAGTAGGAGTGTTTAAGCAAAGGGTAGCCTTGATATGTCCAAAATCTTGCTATGTCTAAGGAAATGGAAGAAGGGAATCTGGAATATACAACTTGTGTTTGTTCCTAGGGAAGTCGAGTCTAGCTTAGGCTAAACTAGGGTGTCTGTGAACTGTTTCTTCAAAATCTGACGCTTTGCACTGCTTGGGTGTGATCACTCTTGGACATACAGTTCCCTCTTTTTCTCTTCTTTCCCATATTAAAATGTGTAACTTTCAAGTAATACATTGAATAATTGCTACTGATTCTTCATTGCCTTTCTATCATAGAATTACATGCTCAAGCCCTTTTCAGTGGGGCATTGTAGCATTTCTCCCTACAGTAGGTGGAACATATTTCTCTACCCAGTTGTTACAGGACTTGGCTATGTGACTTGTTTTTGTTAAAGGAATGGGAGCCAATGTAATGTGAGCAGAGTATATGAATGTGTTTCTATTATTTGGCTTTATCTCTTATGTTTCTGGCATCATCCTTGAAGGGAATCAGTCCTACATAGCCACTGCTTAACCACCGCCTGGAGACTTCGACCCAACTGGCAGCACACACGAAATACTACCAGTCAAAGATGAAATCAGAGCAACATCAGCCATTGTAAAGACATCAGAATAAAACAAAAAGATAGTTTTTATAAGCCACTGAGCTTTTTGAGTTATTATTTTACAGCATAATTGTAGTAGAAACATGACTAATACAGAGAGATGTTCTTTACCATCATGAGTTGACTGGAAAACTGTATATCAAATTATGCTCAATCAGCCCTTGAATTTTTCATTTTTTATTTCTTTTGCTTTGGTAAAGGAATTTCAGGCATGGTGAGCAGATACAGAACTCGTGACTGAGTGTATTTGTGAGGGCTGGTTGAAGTAATGAAGGTCTCAAACCGACTTTGCTTAGATGACCTTCATGGTTATTTTGACTCGACTATTTTGGAGTGACTTGAGTATAACAGTGAGGGGCAGAGCATAGGTGGCAAGTCTTTCCTACCCTATATGTGTTCTCATTTATTTAACAAAGCCAGGGAATGAATACAGTGGGGGCATATGAGAGAGATGAACTCTTCTCAAATACATCTCACAGTCTATTATGGAGATGGGCATTTAAAAACAAGTCATTTGGATAAAGAATGATGGATATTATAATGGCATAAGGGGGGATCTGGGCATCACTAAGCAGTCATTCATTCCAGGCATTTTCTTCCCTTAAATAAGTCCCTAATAATTGGATAGCAAGCATCATAAATCTTTGCTATTCTTTTTTCTAATTATTTTCTTTCTGCAAACAATTCAGTCCCTACTTTCGCCTTGCAGCTTCTCGGTCTTGGGTGCCATTCCCCTACTTTTGCACCCACACACATATATTTTTAAGTTGGCTGGAACATTTGATGTTACTTTAGTTTGAGCTTAATAATTTTTATACCATAATCTCCCTTAACTCAAGCCCCATAGTGAGGTTTTTAGGTTTTCTACCTCTAGTTATTGTTTGTGACAAAGAAACGTGGAACCCATCTTCTTCATTTAAAAAGGCGTTATGTGATTGTAGTTAACCGAATGGATAATTCTTTAATTCTCTGCGAGTTTGTGAGTCTTTGTTAATTTCCTTCTCTTCTGTCAGCTACTTACAGACTATTCCTAGGGTTTAGGAGTTTAAGCAAAGAGATTTTTTTGAAGTCTTGTGTAAATTCCTTATAAACATTGACATAAATTCTGTTGAAAGAAAATAAAAAATATACCTAGTAATATCCTACTGAATTGTAAGCTATTGAGAAAAGGGAGAAAGCATGTGAGTAAAAGTAATTTCTTAACTATTTTTAGTTTTCGACAAGACTTGTTATCTTCCGAATTGGCAGAACATGGAGAACCATAGAAGTAAGGAAGAAATGCCAAAGGCTTGAATGAACTTCTTATACAAAACCATCTCATTTTTGTCTTTTTAGTCTTTAGAGGGGTAAATCTTATAAAGAAATGGCCTAGAGAGGCTAGAATGGGTCCATTTATTCTTGTAAGTAGTAAATAGTTGGATCTTGCTTTCTCCCCCTGATTCTGACAATTTCTCTTTTTTAACTGGGAGTATAAATCTACATTTAAAGTGATTATCAATATGATTGTATTAAAATCTACTACCTTGCTGTTTTTAATTGTTTTTTCCTTTCTCTTGGGTTAATTCAGTATTTTTTTATGATTACATTTTATGTCGCCTATTGAGTTATTATTTATAACTCCTTTTACATTTTTTAGTGACTTCCATAGAATTTACAAAATACATTTTAAATTAATTTGAGTCTATTTTCAAATAATATTGTGTCACTTACATGTAGTATGTGGACCTAAAAACAGTGTATTCTCAATTCCTTCCTCCCATTCTTCATATTGTTATTATCATATATTTTACTTTTATATATGTAATAAATGCATACTACATTGTTACTATTTTTGCATTAAGAATTTTTCTTTTATAGTAATTACAAATAAGAAAAATATGATTTTACCTTCATTTATTCCATTTCCAGTGCTTTTCTTTTCTTTGTTTAGATCCAGACTTTTGACTGATATCATATTCCCTCAGCCTAAAACACTTCCTATAATAATTCTCATAGAGTAGGTCTGATAGCAATGAATTCCCTTAGTTTTTGTTTTTCTGAGAAAGTTTTTTCTCCTTTATTTTTTTGAAAGACGTTTTTGCCAGGTATAGAATTCTGGCTTGAAAGTTTTTTTCTTTTAGTCCTTTAAAGATGTCACTCCATTGTCTTCTTGTTTGTGTGGCTTCTGATGAGAAATCTTATTTTTATTACTCTGTAGATAATGTATCTTTTTCTTCTTTCTTTCTGAAATAGAAAATCTCAAGATTTTCTATTTATATTTGGCTCTTAGAAGTTTGAATATGATTTTCCTAGCTTTTTCTGTGTCTCTGTGTGTGTCTTTCTGTGTTTGTGTGTTGCTATTTTTCTTGACTGGTGTTCTTTGAGATTCTTGGATCTATTGTTTGGTGTCTTATGTTAATGTTGGAAAATTCTCAGCCATTACTCAAATATAAAAAAAAACAAAATTTACAGTGCACTCAAATTGACATTGCTTGCAAGTATCTGGCAGGAGCAAAATCAAATATTTCCTGTAAATAAAAGCTATTTTACCAGGTTTACCAGGCAAATATTTCTTAATATGAAGTTCCCATGAACCTGAATTTTGTATAAAAAGCCATGAAACACATGAGGGAAAGTCCACTATCAGGGATATTAAAGGAGCAACTACACAATCAGATGTTTAAATACTAGAAACATGGCACTGATTGAATATATACTAGAGTATAACAGAAGTACTTAATATGTGTGCTATGCCCTGAATGTTTTTGTGTTCCCTAATTCACATGTTGAAACCTAACCCCTAAGTAATGGTGTTAGGATATGAGACCACTGGGAAGTGACGAGGTCATGAGGGAAGAACTCTTATAAATGGGATTAGTACCCTTGTAAAAGAGACCCCAGAGAGATAGTTTGTCCCTTGTGCTGTGTGAGGCTACAGTGAAAAAACAGCCATCTAAGAGGTGGATACTTATCGCTGAATCTGCCAGTGCCTTGACCTTGATCTTTCACAGCCTCCAGAACTATAAAAAATAAATGTTTATTGTTTTTATCTACCCAGTTATTGGAATTTTTGTTGGAGTTGCCTAAATAGACCATGACAATGTTTAAATCAATAAGAGAGAGTGTTATAATATAATTGAAGTTAAGAGCAAGAGACTATCAAAATGACCAGGCACATTTTTTAACTAAACTGAAATGAAAAATATAATCATTAAATGTAAAAACTCAATTTATTGTTAAATAACAAATTATGTATTGTTGAAAAGTAATAAACTAGAATATAAAAATGAATAAATTACATGCATTTTATATACATGTAAGATTTATATACATCACACATAATATATAAAAATTTTTTTTTATATATACACAAAAGATCAGGAAAAAAGAACCAAGGAAGAAGCTACCTAACATATGTATAAATGGAGTTCTGGAAGAGAACTATACAAAGAATGGAGGAAAGGCAACTTTTAAAGAGATATTGGCTAGGTATTTTCCAGAATTTATGTAAAGCGTGAATCCTCAGTTTCAGGAAGCCCAAGGAATCTCAATCTGGAAAAATAAAAAGCCAGGTATACTTACACAAGTCCTTATAAAATGGTAAAGACACAAACATTCTTTTAAAAGAAGCCAGAGAGAAAAGAGAAAGTGCTTAGAAATGGCAAAAATAAGATTAAAAGCTGACTTCTTGACAGCAACATGATAAAACAGAAGACAATTGAACAATGTCTTCAACTTACTGAGAGAAAATTACTTAAAAATGTTATCTTATAAACCTACCTCTCAAGGACAAACAAAAAGTAAACAGAAAAAATCAACTTACAGACTCTCACTTAAGGAATTTCTAAGTCATGTATTTCAGAATAAAGAAAAAAAAAATGATCTCAAATGGAAACTCCTGAGATGCAAGAAACTGTAAATTGAATCTATGGTTTGCATGTTTATCTAAATAAACATTTACTATATAAAATAGAAATGATATCTAATTTATAGGTTATAAAATAAGACAAACCTAAAATATTGAATAAAAGACACAACCAAAGAATCAATGATCATCTCTAAGGCCTTGTTTTTATACTGATTTAACTTTACATTGTGGTGAGTTAAATTTCCTTACTCATACTTTTCATGCTTTTTAGAGTAACCACGAAAGAAGAGAAAAAGTAAGGAAAATATAGAATGGGAAAAAAAATTAATGGTAAAGAAAACAGAAGAAAAAGAAAACATAAAGCACAAAATAAGATAGTAATGAATCCAGATACATCACTAACCATTTAAAAAATAGACTATATGTAAAAAAACAAATCCAGCAATACATTGTGTACATATGACATAAAATGTAAAGGCATTTGGGAGAGAAAAATTTTTAATAGGCAAATGCTAAGCAAAATCAACTGGGCAAGCATAATAACAGAAGAAAATTAAATAAATGGTATAGATATTGGAAAGAAAGAACTAAGTATGTCATTACCCATAGATCATATTATCTACAAGAAAATCCAAAAGAAAGAGTAGGAAAATGATTAAAATTAATAAGAGCTTAACAAATATATTAGCTATCAAATTAATATATAAAGGTAATTTGCATTTCTACCTATTTGCAGAAAATAGAAAATTAAATTCAAAAGATAAGTTGTATCATAGTAATTTTGTCTATCTATCTACATATCTATCACCTATCAATGATCTACCTATCATCTAAGTATATCTATATTAAATCTAAATTTAATGTGGGACTTTTTGAAGAAAATTATACAACATTATTGAAAAATGTTAAAGAAGAATGGAATGAGTAGAGAAATACCATGTTCTTGGAAGGGAATATTTAATATTTTTAAGATGTCAAGTGTCCTCCAAATTATCTGCAGATCCTGTACACTTTCAGTGAAAACATAAAAAGGCATTTTGTAAAATTTTACAAGCTGTTTCTAAGCTTTATATGGAAGAAAGAAGGGCCAAGAATAGCCAAGAGACTCCCAAAGAATGTAAATAAGGTGTGTGTGGGTGAGATGGGGAATGACCTTTCAATATATCAAGATTTATTATAGAACCGCATAATTTAAACAGAGTGGTATGGTACAAGGATAAACAAGGGGAAAAATGTGAAGAGAATGGAGAACAATTCATATAAAATCCTATATATAACAGAGATGGCAATGGAGGTAAGTGGGAAAAGGATCAATTATTCACTGAATGATGCTGAGGCAATTGGTTTTCCATAAAGAAAAGAAAATGAAACTGTATCTTTACCTCACACTGCACATACCTTGCTCATCTTACAGTCCGTAATGCTTCTGAGGTGCTTTCTCTTGTCACAATGACCATTGGGACAATAGCAAATATCATGAGTTTTATTCTCCAGCACAAGGGGTTTCTCTAGAGCTTCATGGTAGAAAAGTCCTAAATAGAGAAATTTCTAGAAGCTACCAAAAGTTTGTCATATAAAGAGCATGTACAAATAAATGTTGGATTCAATTCCCTGATTCTAAGTAACATTTTGGAATCCTAGTCACTTCTAAGTGCAATTCCTTTTCTATAGGGAAAGGTTAAGTGCTAACGTTGTTGCCGGTTTGCCAAGAGAAATCTGGCAAGTCTTACAAGTACATATGTAAACTGTAATTAAATTCTTAATGTAAAGCTATACAATTCACTGCTTTGAAAATAATACTTAGCTAAATGGCCGTCCTACATTCTTTAATAAGTATTGACTAGAGTTGGAGGAGGAATTTTTTTCTGGCCTCATTTATGAATTCAAGTGATAATTTTATGTTTTGTTGGAGGCTGACATTTTCTTAGAGGAGGTAAAAAATTTTAACCTGTCTCATCTACGAGGCAGAACTCAGAAGCTCCTCTTGACTATAGAGCAAGCCATTTATGGTGTGGGGAGGAGAAAATTTCATGGAAATAGTGGAAACACTCAAAGGGACAAAGGGCCACAACTCTGACCTTGGCAAATGTTGCTCAAACCCTGTACTGTTATGTACACATACCATTTGATCTCACCTATAAGAGGAACCTAATGAACAAATATAAGCTAATGAGCAAAATAGAGCCAGAGGCAGGGAAACATGGAACAGACTGACAGTAACCAGAGGGGAGGGGGATAATGGTGAAAAGAAGGGGAAGGGACTAGTTAAAGAACATGTATGAATAGCCCATGGACATGGACAACAGTGTGGGGATTGACTGTGACAGTAGGGGGTGGGCTGGGCACAGGAAGGCAAAGGGGGGAAAATGGGACCACTGTAATAGAATAACAATAAGAATTTTTTTTAAAAGATTGATGAAGTTTTCATGTAATTCTAATAGGCATGATACACGAATATACTTTCTCAGCCTCATGTATCTGTGATGTCTCTCTATACCACATCTGGGGACAATTTGCAATAGAATCATGTGGTAGTGTTTTCTATTGCATCTCGATTTTACATATGGTGTGAGGTAGAGATTTAATTTTATCTTTTTCCAAATGTCAAACCAGTTATTCCAGCACCCTTTATCAAAAGTTCATGAAACCTATATAATTTTATTAACCAATGGCATCTCAATGAGTTTAATTTAAAAATTTTTTAAAGTTCCACTTTGCCCTAATGAGTTAAGATGGCATCTTCATCATTTATTGAAGTTCTATAATTATTTTGATCTATTTATGGACTGTCTATTCTATCCATTCCATTGTTCTCTTTCATTATCTACTGGCAGGGGTATCCAACCTGTGGCCTGTAGGCCGCATGTAGCCCAGGGTGGTTATGAATGCAGCCCAACACAAAATTATAAATTTACTTAAAAGCTTTTTTTTTTTTTTGCTCATCAGTTTTCATTAGTGTTTGTGTATTTAATGTGTGGCCCAAGACAACTCTTCTTCTTCCAGTGTGGCCCAGAGATGCCAAAAGATTGGACACCCCTTTTATGGTGTTCCTTTAGAATAGTACAAAAAAAAAAAGCCCCATTCAAAAATCTTTGTGAGTAGGTCCAGAAATCTGCATTTTAGATAATTTGCTCAGGTGATTTTCATGTCCATAAAGTTATTCTGTTCCAACTTCTTCAGGAATTTTAACAAAAACTTTCTTATTATGTCAAAAAATGGTTGTCAGCAAGTACAAAAGGAGAGACTGATCATCAACTATGGTATGGGGACAATGGTGATTCTCAGCACTCCTAGCAGTTTATTTTCAGATTTCTTTTAGAAAAATGTGTAAAATAGTCTGAGTTCTGATACAAAATAGTGGACTCCATGCAAATATGTCTGTCTTTCCCCAAACCTGTTAAAATGACAGTGAAAAATTAAAGAAATAAATTCATCAAGTTGCTAATACTAGACGAGAAGGGTGTAGGAAGACATAGGCAAACCAGTTTGATTAATTTCTAGAAGATAGAAGAACGCCTGGTATCTACATTTGTTATCTGTTGCTGCATAACAACACACCCCAAACTTAAATGGCTTAAAATAACAATAAACATTTATTATCTCGCATTTTTTCTGTGGGTTAGGAACTTAAGAGCAGATTGGCTGGGGGTTTCTGCCTCTCATGAAGTTGCTGTCAAGATGTCATCTGGGAGCTGTCCGGCTGGAAGACCTGTCTCTAAGATGGTTCTTGGTCACATGGCTGCAAAGCTGGTTCTGGCTATTGGCAGGCCTCATTTTGTCCCCAAAAGCTCTGGAAAATCAACTTACTTGACACTGCATTCTAGGAGGGATAAACTTGATAAATAATGAAGGCTGAGAGAGGGAGAGAGAGGGAAATCAGTGAAGTAGCAATAAAAACATTGTTAAAAGTATTATTAAAAACAAAGAAATAAATTACAATAACACAAGGGTAAGTGGATAAACAAAATGTATGTTCATACAATGGAATATTATTTGCCAACGAACAAATGGGCTGTTGACACACACTATGTTAAAGATGAACCTCGAAAACATTACGTGACATGGAAACAGCCAGACGCGATCATCGTACTATGTGATTCCATTTATGTGAAATGTCCAGAAAAGGCAAAATTATAGGAATGACATGTAAATTAGTGGTTAAATGAGGCAGGGGGAGGAACAGGAAGTAACTGTAAATGGGCATTTTGGGGGGAAATAAAATGTTCAGCAACTGACTTACGGCGAAGGTTGCACCACTCAGTAAATTTACTAAAAATCATCGAACTGTACACTCCAAATGGATGAATTTTATGATACATAAAATGTATCATAATAAAGGTAGGAATAAATATATTGAACGTAAAGGGATAAGTGCACATAATACTTTTATAGTACTATTGACGGTAATAGTAGTATAGATGAAGGAAAGGCCAACTGCTCTAAGGAGAATTTGAGTGATAGGACAATTTGTGGCATTGTTTAAAACAGATTTTAAGAACATTTGACTTACTTTCTTGATTACAAATGTGCTACATGTTCATTGTGAAAATTTTAGAAAACTTAAATATATGCAATGAAAGACATAAGAATTACCTGTACTCTCCCTATCTAGGATAACAATTTATTATCTCACATTTATTAACATTTAGTATGTATATTTCCTTTTACTTCTATTGTAAAGCAGACTTGAAATGGGTAGAAACTTTTGTAATTATTATGAAGCTTTCATTTGATTTGATGTCTTGGGGAAATAATAATGAATTACATGATTTTATGTATTAAAGTGTTAATTAAAAAAAATGATGGTTGGACCTGAACTTTGAAAGACACTCAACAGAGTGTCACAGCAAATTTAATTAGCAACCATAAGTTGAGTAATTGGATTTACCCCCTAAATTGTAATGCTAGAATGAACTTTAGAGTCTTTGATCCAATGCAATTATTTAACAGATGGGGAAACTGAAGCTTAGGAGGCTTGTGAGTTTTCAGAGCTCGAGCTAGGAGGGGACGAGAACGCACAGCTCGCCCCTTGCCCACATTCTTAACTTTGAACCTGTGGTAGGTCCAGAGTTGTAGGAAAAACATGACGGCCGCTTCATAGGATTTCCTGCTGTTCTTGTTCAGCGTTCCCCTTTGTGGGTATGTCCAATATTTGTCGATGTTGCTACTTGTCTAGGGGTGAGTTGGGCCTTCACAGATGTAGGGTCAATTTAACTCATAGTGTCTTTTCCTCTTATTGTAGGTTGTCTCTCTGGGTAATTCAAGCTATCTTCCCTGCCCTTCCTTGTTGGCCTCAATTTATAATCAATGTCAGGACAATCAGATCAGGGAGAGTGTTAATACGCCTTTAGAAGTCATGAAAATGACATAATAACTTTTCTTCATGGGTGAGATATCCTGAGATTGCTATTTGAGAAAATAATGATACTTGTCATATATTTCCTCTCAATAAATCTGGCTTTAATACCAAAAATCCCTGTTTTCTTCACTTCTGTTTATTTTCAGTCACTCAAACTGACGATTGCTGTCAATATCTCCTCACAGTAAGTGTAAGCAGAAGTATTTAAAGAAAGCGGTATTGTTTTATTTTGGGGTTAGCAATTTTCCAGGGCCCACTGGCAGAAGTGCTTAGCTCTAAAGAATCACATGTGTTTGCTTTGTTCTAAATATAGGCTAAACAGAATGCAGTAGAGCCTGAAGGCTTCAGACCCAAGCATTTAGAATATTAAAAAAAAAAAAAAACAAAAACAACCCAGGGAAGTAATATCTCCTGCCCATAACTAAACAAATAAGCAGCTTTCTGCTAAATGCAGGAAACAAACTGATGGATATCAGATTTTCTTCTTAAATCTTTTGGTGGTTTTTAAAAACATTTTTTTTTCATTAAGACTAAAACTGAAGTCGGCCTTCAATGGTACAGTCCTTGCTATATTGGCAAATGGCAACCAGTGTGTGGTCTTGCCGGACCATGGGGAAGGGCTAGAGTGTAATGGATGTGACTGCTTTGAAAAAGCACATCATTAGATTTTTTTTCTCTGAACTTTGCCCTTTTGAATATTTTGTGCATGGATTTGGCATAATGCCAAAGAGCTTCTAACGCAAGTCTTTTTGCCTTTGGATTATGTTGCCAGTGAGATGGGGAGGTGCATATGTCACATGTGGTATTAATATTATTAAGTTCTGTTTTACATTGTTTCTCAAACTGGAAATTGTAGATCCTTGTGGCCTATGGACATATTTTCAGAGTTCTCTCCTAGATTTTTTTTTTTCAAGTTTTGAGGATGATATAAGAAAAGTTAACATGAATCTATTTAAAAAATGCACAGGTGGTCACTCTTGCAATAGTTTGCCAACACTGCCATAACAAGGTCCCATGAACTGGGTGGCTTTAACAGTGGAAATTTACTGTCTCATAGTTGTGGAAGCTGGAAGTGTAAGAGCAAGGTTGGCGTCTTCTTAGGGCTACGAGAGAGAATCTGTTTCATGCCCCCAGCCCAGCTTCTGGTGGTTTGCTGGCAATCTTTGGCATTTATTTGCTTTTAGATGCCAGAGATCTCTTCAATCATCTTCACAAGGCATTTTCCTCATGTGCCTGTCTGCCTCTGTGCCCTAAATTCTCCTTTTTATAAAGACATCAGTCATTGTGAATTAGAGTTCACCCTAATGACCTCATCTTAACTTGATCATTTGCAAAGACCCATTTCCAAATAAGGTCACATTACAGTTACTGGGGGCAAGGACTACATCTTTTTTTTTTGGTGGGGGGGCGGACACAATTGAACCCATAGTATCTTTTAAATAACTATTGCAAGTTTGAGTTTATAACTGGGAGAAAAGGTAAGTAGTACTATTTTGTCTTATCCTCAAGAGAAAATAATGCAGGGATGATTTAATTTGTATATAATATATTGGTGCCAAGAGAAGGGCAAACGATGTTGTGTTAAGACACCCTACTGGAAACTTTTCAAAGAAGTTATGATAAAGAACAGTGATGGGGTATAGCAGAGTAGACACAATGAATCCTAAGCGATCTGCAATCTGAAAATCATATTTGTGAAATCTATTAAAGTAGCAATTTATATGCATTTCTACATAGAATAAAACTTAAAATTCAGTTTTGAATCTACATAACTGGCAGTTAATTTTGGCATAACTGCGTAAAAGTGAAGAACTTACGTTTTTCTTAAAGGAAAATTTAGATGCAGAGAAAATGTTCAAC
The DNA here is from genome assembly GCA_004026545.1 of Mormoops blainvillei. Classification (NCBI taxonomy): domain Eukaryota; kingdom Metazoa; phylum Chordata; class Mammalia; order Chiroptera; family Mormoopidae; genus Mormoops; species Mormoops blainvillei. Next base: position 237,762 of record PVJD01001058.1, read on the forward strand.
TTTTACATTTTAATGAGCATAGTAACAATGATAATTGTTTTCATTGATCAAAAACCTTCTTTATGTCAGACATCACATAAAAAGTTAACTTTTTCCATCACCCACTCAAGTTATTTTAATACCCATTTGGTAAATGAAATATATGCTGGGATTGACATTTTGCTCAATTCTAAGTCCATATTTTGTATTTTTTCCACTACATTTTTATATTTTTCTGATTTTACTTAAAGTTCATGTCAGTAAGATGAACATTTCTCAGTGTGCATATCCTAAATTTTGGCTTTCTATATTGGGAGCTTTTTCTCTTTAAATCATGTGTCGCCTCTCCTACACATACAAAATCGAGGGACAGTGAATCATATAACAAAAACCTGATGACTTGCTCCTGGGCCAACTAGGCCTGCAGGTCTTTATATGGCACTGTTCCCTGAGGGTTGACCCTACTGAGAAGCTCAAGGGAACAATGGCTCAACCTAATGGTATTGAATTTATAAGAATTTATGAATTTAACAACCCCTCCCCCAGCAGTGTTGATATTGGCACCCACCGCACTAGAAAAAAAAAGAGATTGAGGCAGTCTCTAGTGTCTATCCCTGAAATTATTAGCTGGAAGTTTGTTTTTGGATCTTTAATGGAAAGTTGTATTTCCTTCCAAAGTTTTCAAGGTTCTCCGCCATGACAGTATCGTTCCTTGGACACATGGGTGAAATTTTATAATTAAGCAAGGTCTCAAGATTTATTTAGCTAGAATTGTCTCCTGGGAGACTCAAGAAGATGGCATCTGACATAAAGAAGCTAATTTTTTGAGGATTAGACTCTTATAACTGTTTATTGAACCATCCACTTTCCTCTACCCTCTTTCCAAACTCGTGCCATAAAATATTCCAAACTGTAAGGGAGGCTCAATGTAAATCAGGAATGAAATTGTAGTTAAGTGGTATGGCCAGCTTGTTTCCATTTGGGGATAGTCCCTGATTGAAAAATGGGCTTTGCAGTGTCATTTCAAATATTTTGTTTCATTTTTTTTTTTGCTTTGACGAGTAAGTGCAAAGATCAGAAATTGCATATGCAATACAGTATTTCAATCGCACCACCTGGCAAGTATACCAAAACTGTTTCACATTTCTCTTGGTGGTGTCCAGAAACAAGCATCTTAAAGGAAATTTTTTATTGTTACTAAATAATTGTCTTATCCTATCAATGTTCTCAGCATAGGAAATCTAGGAAGAAGGGTTGATCGTGTCAAAAATATGCTTGCTTCAAGTAAAAGTATCATGCAGCATATAAAAAGAATAGAATGTTGAGTTGTAATTCTTCCTCTCCTCCCTCCCTTCCTCTCCACACCTGCTCCATTTACTCTCTTCTAGTTTGCTTGCTATTTATTTTAGGATTGAATACAAGTGCTTATGTTATAATAATTTGATATTATCTTGGCTCTTTTTGGATAAGCTATCTTGTTTAATTTGATGTTTTATAGGTAGGGAAGCAAATATTTCTTAGTTTTATATTCAAAAAGTTCCTCTTGCTGGTTGTGTACATGAAATCAAGTACAGATTTGATACACATGGTGGTGAATGCATTTCAACCCTTTACATCTCTGTGACACGAGACTTGACTACATGAACAATGAAAGCAGATTTGACTGAGATCTAATATCCTAACATGGTTTGTCAATCTCTACATATTAAAGAGTTTAAGTCAAGATGAGGCAAGCTGTCATGTATTCTAGGAATATTAAGACCAAATGTGAATTTTGCTGATATAAGAGTGAAGGTTACTGGGACCCTGAGATAATGTCATGACGTTGAGCATGTGTGAGTGTGCGTGTGCGTGTGCTCTGACAGAGAAGAATGGATGCTAGAAATCCTATGTGTGGTGATTGATGATCTTAAGGCAGAGTACATGCTCCCCTCACCTCCCAGTGACCCATCCTGTCCCACCAAGGGATGAATCGAGTTCAACTCTTGACTAAGGATGGGTCTTCTGCTGTATCCAGTAAGGTGGGAAGGTTTGGGTTTGCACAGGAGGGGCTCCATTTGACTCCTTTCTCTGCCATGACTGTGGAGGTAAGGTTTGTGAGGGATGCACACCTGGCTTGAGGATATCTACAGTGCTCTAAGCATTAAACAAATTTTTCTTAGGCTTTTTTCTTCACTGGCCAGTTTAATCTTCCTTATCTGGTCTCGAGGTACCATCAGTGTGGAGTGAATGGGGCAATGACTCTGAGCCTCTGACAAGGGTCTTCATACTCCATAGGTTAAGAAAATTAAATTAGCTATATCCTCAATTAAAAAATAGCCTTTATCATTATTTTAAATATTGTACTATATGCCCCTGTTTGCCAAATTCAAATGACTCAGAATTATATAAATTAAAAAGACTTCTCTTTTAAAATTCTACCTCTCCCATTGCCATTCTTACAGAAACCCAGCTAGTCAACACTAGCAGTTTGGTGTATATCTCTGAGAACATTTTATAAATCCCTTAATGTTTTTACACATGGATGCAGGCAGAGACTGCCTTTTTATGGGAACATACATTTTCTTATTATATTTTTCCATCAATTTGTCTTTTACTCTTTTTACCTTTTGGACTTTATTCCAAATCAATATATGCAGATCAACTTTATTTCTCTTAACAATAGTTGAATCACCCAAATTAATATATATTTTAATCTATTTTATAGATTTCTTGTTTTGAGTACAACCGTGTTTGTGCATGTACATGTGAGTTGTTTTTTTTCTGTTATTTATTTTGAGATGTGAGAGAATTTGTCATGCATTTTTAGTCTTTTATATTGAATCCAAAAAATTGAATCTATTTTTAAAAGAATATTTTAGATGCAGAGCTTGGAGAGATAGTAACATGAATTACTCTGTGTATATGCACATGCACACACACACACACACACACACTCACACACACACAGAGCGGGGAGGGGAGACTAGGTAGACTGAACTATACAGCAATATGTCTTCAAACTAGCTTTATCTTTAGCTGATCTCCTAATTTCAAGTATTCTACCATATAAGGACCATTGGAAAGAACACTGGTTCTGGGTTATAATGACAGATAACTCTTTTTTCTGTTTAAGGAAACCGAATTTTTAATAATTTACTAATCTATATCTAGAAACTATAAATGACCTAATCTAGTTAATCTAGGCCATATTGTCATAGTCGTGCCCATGATAATACAATAATACAAAATCAAACATTAATGGTAAAAGAAGACTAAGTCTCATACTAGAAGAAAGCTAGAAATATCAAACATTTACAAGTGTGAAGGAAAAAAGTTATGGTAGAAGCATAACATAAATGGTTATAGAGAGAAGTTTATAAGTAGCGATGTCCTTGAACTAAAAACTTGGAATGATAATATTGGCGTACTCTATATCAGGATGCCTTTGATGGTCTGGGCTAATTTGATTTTGTTATATTCATGTGGATATATATTTATAGGAACATTTCTTTCATTAAATAATTCAAAATTGAATTAAAGTTCACTGGTGTTTTAATATCAGATTGAAATAGCTTTAAGCCAGGGACTTGCACTTTCACCATTTTGAAACCTCCTTGTAGGAAGAGAGAAGCAAATGTAGTCTCTAGAATATCATTAGTTCACAGCCTTATTGTACAATAGAATCACCTGGAGACCTTTTACGTCCCCACTCCACCCACAACATACTCATTGGGTCAAAGAACCTTCTTGTGAATTGTGAGCAAACAACCACTGCTCACATCAGAATCACCGGGGGGAGATGTCAAAACTACTGAAATGACTGGATACCACTCCCAGAGATGCTGGTATAATTGAATTGGAGTGTGTTCTGGGCACTGGGGTTCTTAAAAGGTTCTTAGCACACCAGATATTTTTGTTAAGGTATTTAACAAAATACCTTAACAAAATGTGTTAAGATTTTTAACACAGTATTTGAGAGATAGTTTATTAGAGTAAAAAACACCTTGAAGATAGATATAGGTTTAACCACAGACCTTATAGTTCATCACTGTGAAACCTGGGTAACTTTATCTGTAGATGCATCAGTTTTTCTCATCTGTAAAATAATTTGGTAAACATTTGTTTAGTATCTGCTATATGTCACAAATTTCATGATCTAGTTCATAAGAGCCTCCTCAGACTCCAACATGTTAAGTATTATTATTATATACATTTCACACAACTGCAGCATTACCCAGGAACCAGTTAGAGGAGCGAATGCCTAAGTTGCACCCCAGACCTACTGAATAAGAAACTCCTCCAAATCAATTTTCCTGAAGCCTCTTAGATGATGCTGTTGTATCCTAGAATTTAAAACCCTCATGCACTACACTGTATTGTGATACCCTCTACCTTGTTGGAGCACTGTGAGGATTAAAAAAATAACTCACATATAAAGTATTTAGTGGTGTGTCTAACTCATAACAAGTGATCAATAAGCTACTAGTTATTCTGTTACTTTAGATTATCTGAGTCATAGCTATAGCTCCTCTTGCAAAGATGCAATCAAGCTATCTATCTAGTGGCCTAGGTCATTCAACCTGTTAAGTCCTAAAACATACCCCAGTCATTAAAGGTCTATTTAGAGCTTAAAAAAAAAGTAAAAAAAAAAAAATGAATATGGGGAGGGGGCAAAAGTAGGTTTACAGTTGTTTGTATGGGAAACACTACAATAATTAAATAATAATACAAGAATAAGCTCTGTGTTTTGCATACTCACGACTGTAAACCTACTTTTTGCCCCACCCTGTATAATGGATTGAACTCACAATCTCTTCCTCTTTCAAACTCTGACCATTATTCACTTGCTTCCCTGGCTGTACTTACAATGTTGGAATTAGAATCCTGCACTTTGGTGTTTTTTATTGTTTTGATGACAGTTTAGCAAAAAATATTAACCATTTTATAATTCTTTCTCCTCCCTCCCAGATCACACATTGCATTACCTTCAGTGGACGGGCTTGTGGGATCCTGTGTTTAGCTTTGACCAGCACTCTGTTTACCATCAAATCCTCTCCACACACCTCTTTTATCTGTAGAACCAATGTCAGGCTCATCTTCCCTGCTGAAGTAGCCAATGTGGCACTAATTAATTGGTGATGTTAAGGCTAATGGTAACCCCTGTGAAGTAACCCTAATTATTTTCCTTGGCAAAAGTACCTTTTGCTGTGCTATTTCCATTGCAACAAAGGCAGCCTTATACTGGGAGAAATATCTTTTCTATGAGAACTATTAATACTATTGGAGGTAAAAATTTAACCTATTGTTAATTTTCTAACTTTTCAATCTGGATAAAAATTCCTCAAACAATAGATATTTGGGTAGGCAAAACTTTGTGGAGAATGACATGCATGTGATGATAGACTAAGGATATAAATTGCCATTTTCAACACAGGGAAAAAAATGATGAGGTGTGTGGATAAGTGTTCCGATTATACTCTATTGTGAGGAATCTCTTACATTAAGATCCAGTGTCTTACTCTGGAAGCATCACCCAGGAAGAATTTGAAAATGTGGTTAACTATAGCAGCCTTGCAGGAAAAATCTGGGTTCAGATCCCAACTCCACTATTTATTAACTGGATGGCCTCTGAGTTTCAGTTTCTCTCCTGCTTGAGATGGTAACAGTAGTACCTCCTTTATTGTGTTGACATAAGGCTTAACGCTTATAGCTCCTGGGCACTTACAACCTTGATCACAATGAACTACCTCAATTATTAAATTTGGTAATGATGTCCCTTTACTACAATCATGACTCAGCGTTTGAGTGACTTGTAGAGTCCCTGGGGAGGAAACTGGGAGTAAATTTGTTATTAGCGAGTACGAAGAAATTTTTTTAGAGACATAAGCCTATCTTGTTAAAACAAATGGAAAAGAGTAAGTTGCTTGGAGAGAAAATTGCTAAACATTGGTGGTAACAATGCTCCTGTGAACAGTGTTTTCAGGGTAAACATCATCCTCATTGAACAACTACCCTGTGAGAAGCTGGGTCAGAAGAAATGAACTTCATTTCTTAGTCCATTTGTGGTGCTATAACAAATAGTCACAGACTCATAAACAACATAAATTTAATGCTCGCAGTACTAGAGGCTGGGAAGCCCATGATCAAAGTGGCAGAATGGCCATATTTTGGCTCTCTGCTTGGTTTATGGCCAGCACCTTCTTGCTGTGTCCTAACTTGGCAGAAGGGGATAGGAATTTCTTTGGAGCCTTCCTTGTAAAACACTAATCCCATTCAGAAGGGCTCCACCCTCATGCCTTAAGCACCTCCTTAAGATCCCACCTCCTAATACAATCATCTTTGGTGATTAGAATTTCAACATATGAATTTTGGCAGGGGGCACATTCAGACCAGAGCAATTTCTTATACAGTTCTCCCCATCTTTATTCGGAAAGGAGAATTTCAAAGTTTGATGAAATCTTCAATCTGAATCCCTCTATAATATTCCCATTTTATGGCTACATGCCTCTGTCTTGACTGCCTTCAGCAATGAGGAGCTTCATTTAACTCAGTTCGGGGACAATTTAATAGTTACAAAATTTTCATTTTGAATCTAGATCTGTCTTATCATGTCTTCTGCAATTATTTATAGTTCTCTCCTGTGAAGCCAGTTGAAACAAGTCTAATCTTTCACTCCCTGACAACCCTTTAAGTATTTGAAGGTAGTTTTATCCCAAGGCCTCTTTTCATTTCATTGAAATCTCAAAGCTCCCCACACTCTTCTTCATTACTCTTATGGCGACTGTACTATGCACATGCTTCAGCTTCTTTTTAAACAACCACAAACTCCGTACTCAGTGTATGAGCAGCACGGAATGGGATACGACCCAAGAGGATGTGACAATCTCCTGTGTTTTGGACATACTCCTTTTAAGGTAATCTAAGATTCAAATATGTTGACAGCCACACCTTGCTTGACTCATATGAGTTTACAGTAATCTATGATCTCTAAGTTTTCTTCACACATGCTACTATTAACACATGTGTCTTACACTTTTCTTTTGGATTAGTTGTAGGACTAAACATTGTTCATATGAAATTTTATCTTCTTAGATTTGATCCAACATTCTAGCTTGTTTGGGGCATTTTTTTTTCTTGTAACCAATCTATTTTACTACCAGTATTTGCTGGAATGGTGAAATCATACCATGGATCAGATTACCAGTCTTGGCTACAGAATATTGAAAAATAGCAGTTACATTGCCAATCAGTTGGTAAGCATTTACTGGTTTGGAAAACATGCTACTATGTAGCTATCATACACAGTATCCATGTGATATATTTGATTTCATTATCTCCATTTAAAACCAGCCTGAATTTCCTAACAATCTTTCAAAATACATAAAAATCTTTCAAAATAGATAATATCCTGAGGGTGTACTTTAAATGCCAAGTGAAGAGTTCAAACAGTACGTGACTTACAAGCCCAGAAGTAGGTGGTTGTTGAAATCTCCACGGAAGTGTGAAATTTGAGCCAGGCAGGCCTGGAAGGTTGCCTGGGCTTGGGTGAGACAGAGAGATGGCAAGTATGCATTTGAGAGGGTCATGAAGTCTGGGTTGGTGAGGCTGGAACTACAGTGTCACATTACATGATGGTGGATAGATGAACTTCCAGGAACAAAGCTTAGGTACAGCAGTGTTGATGGGATCAGAAATGTGGATTGGTGCACCTTGTGTGATGCTAGTATTTTTCAGTGTTCTTAATTGCAGAAACTGTTCTCTGGCCAAAGTAACGCGTCCGTGCTTACAAGTGAAGAGGCCGAAGGTTCCTGTAGAGTAGCTTTCTCCAGACTTGTAAGTTTCCATGACACTCCATCACAAAGATGAAGTTTGCAAACAGTTGTACCTCCTAGCATACTGTTTAGAAAATATCTGGTTTTCTCTTTATAGTAAGATGGCCTCGGATTTCTTTCGGGAGGCGTATTCATTTCTCATTGAATATGGTTTCTCCAGTGTTCCTCCTAATGTGGCCCACCTGGTTATTGTCCTTTCTGGCCTTTCTTTGCGAACATTTTGAAGTTTATATGTTTTAATACCCTTTAAACATATATTTAAGCATATGGTTTATTTTGAGGCAGTAAGCTGACGTTCACTTTTCTCATCCTGTCTTCTGTGGCCTGTGTGGCAAAAACATCTGTTCTCACAGTGGAGGAAACCATAAAATAGTGACTCCTCATTCAGTCGCTAGCACAATAATGTCATCCTCTGGGCACCCATCTCCACGGATGATGGTGCCTGCCGTGGTCCTGCGGCCTCTCTGGGCATTGGTTTCTCCTCCTTCCTGGTAGAGTCTCAATGAAAGGCAATTTCTCCTGGACTTGTGTGTTACTAATGATCTATGTAACAAGGGAGAGGGAGAAAAACAAAGGGCATCAATGATCACAAATATCTACATTTGGCAGAGGATTGAAAGCAAAACTGATCACAGCTGCCTTTGACAGTTAATGTTATTAAAATGTTCAAGTGGAATTTCTATTTTAAATAAGAACACTTGAAAGAAATGGTCAGGATTAACAGAAACTTAAATTGAAACCATGTTGGTTTATAGGTAATAGAATGCTTGGGACAAACACTGTCTTTAATATAAAAGCATTCTTTATCCTCAAATTATCCATCTGGTCCTGTTTGTGCCACTGGAATTTGATTAGGCTTGGCTTTTCCAGGAAACCAGCAGGTAAGAAGACCCATTTAATCTCCTGTTAAGTGGCTCATTCTCTGCCCATGCCTTTGAGTAACTCAGTTTATTAAAATATTCTCAAGTTCAGATCAGTTAACTCAGTGCTATACCGTCCATATAACTGTCATTTGGCCTATGCTACAGTCTAACCTCTGATAGACCCTAACCTGGGGACGATAGATGCAATATATAATGGGGGACCTTAAGAACCCAAGATGATGGGTATCAATTCATTGTTTGACCCACAGGTTGTTAGCTGAAGCTCAAAATGTTCCCAACTGGCTGTCTGTCAGTCTGCATTTGTTGTGTCAATATGCTGTAACCTACCTGCTGAAACAGAGTTGCTGGTTCTAATTCTCTTAATGTACCGAGGACCCTCTATGCCACTCAGAAATAACAATGCCATGTATCATTTTAGAAGACCTTTCATTGACTTACAGCTCTTCTGTTGTTTGCGCCACAAGGGTCTTTGTTAGTTAACTGAGCATTTTTTTAGAAAGTAGGACTTCAGTGTTTATGAGAAAGAAGCTGTCCCCATTCTCCACCTCCTGTTTTCTACTTCTACCTAGGCTCCACCCTCTCCCCCACTTTCCTTCTGGCTGTCATGACACTGTTGTCTGTGTCTAGGTGTTATTATTGAGTTGTATACTTGAAATCTGTATGGTTTAGTGACTCAATGTCACCCCAATAAATTCAATTAGGAAAGACTCATACCTAAGAACTGAAAACATTGTTTATAAAAAATTATAAATGACCTAAAATAAATGGAGACATTTATAATGCATATTGATTGCAAGAATTAATATTGTTAAAATGTCAATAATTCCAAAATTGATCTATGAATTCAATGGTAAATTTCTAAACTTGTTGGTAAACAAATTGGTAAATTGATTCTAGCATTGGTATAAAAAATATAAGGGAACTAGAATAGCTAAACTCAATTGGAGAAAAACCCAAAATGGGAGAACTTGAGATTATTATAAACCTACAATAATCAAAAGAGTGTGTAATTATCTTTAAAATCAAGGGTCATGATAATTTTTTGCTGGCAATGATTGTTTCATGGATGTTTACATATGTGTACACTTTAAATACATGCAATTTATTGTATGTCACTCATACCTCAATAAGGCTGTAAAAACTTTTTTTTTTTTTAAAGAAGGAACCCATTCTGCATCACCACCATCAGGGATTACAGAGAGCTATTATGGGAGATACATACTCAAAAAGCAAAAAACTACTTAATGATTCTTAAAAGGGAACAGCTTCTGAAATAAGTCAAACCTCCTTGGTTAATGTTAATTCTGCTAGAAAAAAAATTACAAAGGTTCCACAAAGCTGTAACTCTCCAGATGTTTCTTTTGTATGATATCCAGTGTACAAGACAGTGTCTTCCTTGTTTTCCCTCTTAAGACTCTATCTACTGATAACATTATTCAGCAAAGTGCCCTGTGTCCATCATCAATGTCTATTCCATCAATGAATGCTTGATGAAATAAATGAAATTGAGTTCAAGTCCTTATTATCTATTATCCCTAGGCTATTTCAATAGCCTTCTAACATGCTTTCACCTTTCGATAACATATAAAATTCTGCCAAATCCTAGAATAATTTCAAAACCTCTTAGCCTATAGCATTTAACTCCATCCAAAATACCAGCTCAGCCTATCCTCCTCCTTATTTCCTATGAAGTCCCCAATAAAATAGTGTTTTAAAATATCTTTGCTCTCTGCCCAGGGGAATCCCCACATTTCTTCAAGAGCTATCTGGAGCCCACATTCTCCATGGGGGCTCTTCTGGTATATCCAGTTAGAACAGATGAGGAACCTCATTTGCCAAGTGTGTGGATGGCCTGCTAACAGAAGCCACAGGTGAGAAAATCTTGTGTCAAGCCAATTCCTTTTTCTCGTCTCTTAGTACCTTCTGAGACTTGGACAATTACCTTCTCTCACCTCTGACAGTTCTCTGAATCCACTTTAATGCTCTCAGATTATAGACTGAACCTGTCCTGTGATGGGTTTCTTGCTGATCTGTGTGCCCTGGATTTTTTTCTCTCTCTACATTTTTTTGTAAAGGCAGTCATGACATTATTCTGCCAAACCTTCCCCACTTCTCATATAATAGAAAACTGCAAAGACTCTCCCTTCCCTGTTCACTAAACACTTATCCCCGTGGCAGAAACTGGCACTGACAGATGAGGGTGAAAACCAACCCTGAGTGGTAGACATACCACTCTTGCCTAAGCTGGTACTGACTGCTCCCTGTGCTTCAGTTTGATGGGGTTCTTGTTTGGCTGACTTGTAACAACAGTGGATCTCAAAGTGTGGTCAAGGAAGTTTGACTCAGGGTTTTTATACCCCTCTGTACTCATTTTGTATATTTAAAAAACAGAAAAATTTTTTTGACTATTCAAGGACTTGTGACTCTTTATCATTACAAGGAACCCTGGTCATTAAAAAGATTAGAAGTGTACCTCCCTGGGATATATGGGATTGTGGGTATCATCGGTTATTACACAAAATACCTAGTTTAATTTTGAGTTGCCTGGATACAAAATTTTTTTTAAAAGTGTATGCTCTATTGCTAATTTTTTAGAGTTCAACATCTCACGTCAAGAAATTTAGGTGCTTCTAACCGAGAATGATACAATATTGTAATGGCAGGTCCCTCAGAACATGAATGATAATTAACAGGTTTAAGATTTTCTGATTGTTGATGCTCAATTTCCCAATTTTGGTGGTGATAGTCTTTTTTAATAGACCTCCTTCAAAAATATTGGTAATCCTAGTAATTCATGGCAGCTGGAGAAGTCTCCTAGGACATTAAGTGCCCAAACATTTGACTCTTGATACACTATTTAAAGTTGAGAATAATATAACCACCAAGTCCCTTGATCCCCTTTTGTCTCAAGAAAACCCTCATTTTGGTCCTTATTCCTGTGCATGTGCTCTTTTCCCTAAGGAATTAGGCTATGTCTGGGTGTTTGATATTCTGGGAGGCGTCTAATTCATGTATGTATGGTGAACAGGAGGAAGGTGGGCTAGTCTTCTTGAGAGGACTTAAGAAATAATGGCCCAGGAGGGTCAGTAGGAACTAAATTTAGTATTCCAAAAACGGCAAAGATCCACCCAGAGAAACCGGTGTCAGTCAACACATCCATGAGGCATGAGAAAATCTGGAATTAGGAAGCAAAACTCAGAGCCAAGTGGAATCCAACAAGCCGGGAACAAAGTTGGCAGTAAAAGGAAGGGCCCAAGTGATGCTGTAAATAGAGTTTGTGCCTCTACTGAAGAGCAGCCATGTGGAATCATGACCTTTCATAATATCATAAAGGTAAACGGATCAGAGAAGGATTCCAGGAAAGTGATCTGGGTGGGATATAATTATTCTGATGGAAATGGCAGAAAGCTATTGCAAAAATCTGGGTTAGCAATGATGATATCTTGGACTGGAGAACTGAGGGCTTCGGGGGGAGTATTTTGACATCAGCTGTAGCCTGAGGTGACAGGATTTACTGATATGTGTGAGAGGGGGCTGTCATTGGGGTCTTCATGAGCTGAGACAGGAAAGACTCAGGGAAGAATACTTGAAGTATGGGATAGAAATTAGGAGTTTGGTTTTGGACATAAGTTTAAAATGTCTGAAAAACGTCCAAGTAGAGATGTTTCTTTCAGCAGGAGGCACAACAAACAACAGCTGTGGTAGCTATTTTTCATCACTTCAGCATTCAACACAAATCCCTGGAAGTTGGAGCTTGCTAACATCTGTCTCAGATGACAGAATCCTTGCCCACCAAAAGTCATTCACACTTAGGTTCTCCTTTCCACATGAACACTCTAATATGCATTCTCTTTGGTTCTCTCTCTCTCTCTCTCTCTTTTTTAAAAGTATTAGTTTATTTTCAGAGAGAGGGGGAGGGTGAGAGAAAGAGAGTGGGGAGAAACATTGATCAGTTGCCTCTCTTATGCACCCTGTCCAGGGATCAAACCTTCATCCCAGGCATGTGTCCTGACCTGGAATCAAACCAATGACCTTTCACTTTGCGGAATGATGCCCAACCAACTGAGCCACACTGGTCAGGACTCTTTGGTCCTTACTCCCTTCTGTTGGCTTTACTTGTCATCCTGTGACAGGTGAACTTAAGCAAAGGGCTGGTTTAGGAAGCTCAAAGAACTATCTCCATTGCCAATTTTGTGGGTCCACTCATTTACTAAACATGTTTATTAAGCACCTACCCTGAGTGTCAAAATCAAGACTCCATTACCCATAGTGGAGACCTCAATAATGCCCCTGATATTGGTGTGTCCTCCTTCCCTGTTTCACTCTTACTTCCTCACTCCCGCTGGGGAATCTTAATCTCAATTTCTGCTTTGGGAAAAATATAAACTATGCTGTTTAAGCAATAGCCAGCAATGAATTAGAATAAATTATCGAAACCATAATGGATGTCCTCTTCACCTGGACCTGTCAGGACACGGGAGCATGTTGTTTGGTGGTTACCTACTCAGGTCTACAGGAAGAGGAGAGACAATGGTTGTGGACAGAGCCGGACACCACTAGGTTTTATCAGGTGGCTCACGTTGAGGTCCTCTGTCACCCTGACACTTTATTTTCTGATTTCAGAATGGGAAGATGCATTCAGGTGGCTGTGACCTTGGACCTCAGTCAAACTGGGGCCTCAGGGTTCTGCTCCAGAAGCTTGCACTCGGGCTCCAGGGTCTTAAAATGCTCCCGGGGGCGGGGGTCGGGGGGGCTCTATATTTGCTGCCTGCTGTCCTGGCCTTGGAAGTTCCACATCTGCAGAGTTTTTGGCCCAAACCATTTGCTTGCACCTGACTGGGCCCCAAGGCAGAGGTGCTCCTGCACTGTGACTCAGGGTGGGGGGCAGTGAGGCGTCAAGAAGTATTGGGGTTTGGTTAATAGGTGGTGTGAGACAGACTCTTGAAGGAGGAGTCTTGGATGAGGGGCCTCCGGAACCAGGGTATCCCCGCATTTTTCATTCTAGGACTCCCGCGGTGGCCTCTGTAGATGTTCCGAGATCTCGCGAGATCCCGCGAGATGGTGCTTCCTTGGGGAAGAGCGGTCGCCGCAGCAGCGCCCTGGCCTTAAAACCACGGTACTTTGAGCCACGTGACCCTCAGTGCATCCCAGCCCATCCTCTCCGTGTCCGTAGATCGGGACTGGTGATTACTACCCTCACACACGCTAAGCCTCGGAGCGCACGGCAAGGCTTCTGTTTGCCTTTCTCGGAAGCTGCACGTGCCCTCTTCCCCATCACAACAGGCCTTGGCCCTGCCTCCGCAGTCCCACACGGCATTACAAGAAGAGAATACTTCCTGGTGGCAGGGCTGGGGGCAGGGGCCAGGCCCTCCACGGCCAGGGGCTGGCAGTTGGGCCGGATAGAAAGAGAGAGCAATGTGCTGAGGAGGAAGGCGCCAGGGACGGGCAACATTGGTCTCCTGGGACAAAACCGAGACACCTCGCAGCTTCTGGGAGCAATACCTGGCCAGGAGGATGGGGGTGAGTGACTGGGTCTTTTTGTGAATATGTGTGCGTGTTCATGGGTTTCTCTTTTCCTAAACCCCACCCTGTGAAGTGCAGTAGATGACTAAGCCCTGGCTCTTTCTGGATAGCCATGTTCAGCATGGGAGCCCAAGTGCCTTAGGGCCATCCCCGCTGTGCTCATTAGCACCTTGGGCTCTGGAGTAAGGGCTGGATTTTCTCTGGAACACAAGTTGTGCTGAGAAGGACATTTCTTTCAATGGGAAAGGTGCCCAGGGCTCATGGTGAGAATGAATACTGCATTATAGTTCCACAGTCTGGGAGCCTCAAGCCTTTGTTTCCAAATGTGCGTCTGTGTCTGCGAAACGTAGGCGTCCAGCAGGCTGTGGAGACTGAGTTTCAGGGAGCCTTCGTCTTGGGTGTCAGGGTGGATTTCTGCCCATCTCCTGTGGGTTCTAGATCTGTGCGTGCCCAGAGGATGGCAGCGCTGGGTGTCCCGTACCTTTAACTATCCAAGGCACCAAGCAGGTGGAGGTATTTCCGAGTCTTTAGTTTCTTCCTTCCTTTTCCTACCTCAGTTCTCTACCTCCTAGTAGTGCTTTTGAGATGACCTCCCAGCTACTCCCACTGGCAATTTTTAATCTTTTTCTCAGATCCCCTTGCTTTGGGAAATCCAATCTTAGCCCTCAGTGAATGAATGAATAAATTCCCAAGTATTTATACTCAAATAGTACTTGCTGTCTGGAAGTCATCAGCAGGTTACTGCCTTGATTTAGTGTCATGGTGTTTCTCCCCACATGACACCTTCCATCAGTATGCTCTTTATTTTAGTCCATCCCTCACAGGAAAAGAGTACAATAACATATGTGGTGTATGTTGTTTAAATAATGATCACAGTAGGGACTAACTACATATTTGTTAATTTGAGCATTTGAGCAAGTGGTGGGAGGATATTTTTGATGTAGTCCTAAACTCTGCTGATCAGGAGCGATGCTAGAGAATGCCTGTGGGTGAAGCTCCACCATCGAAGGGAAATAGAGCACATCGGGACCCAGAATATGTCAGAACCTTCCGTAAACAAAGAACAAGGTCCTAAGCAAAGGGAAACCGGGAAGTGATAACGAGGAGAAGGAATTTGTTTACCGTCCTTCCAACCACATAGGAATTTATTTTTATCAAAGTGAAACCGTGGGTAAGTCAACATGGCTGGGCAAAACCCCCAGTGAGTGAGGAATTAGACTTCTAACTAGGAGACTCTGAACCAGAGGGATTTGAATACGATTTTATCCTTCTAGAAGTTGTTTAATGTTTCTCAGAAGAGTCTGGGTTTTCCTTTACTCTTCTTTTTGAAATTCAAAATATTTTCTTTTTGGGGAGGTAGTATATCAAATGGAGTTTCAGAAAGTTCAGATTTAAACTCTGGCACCAAATATCTGTTAGGTCACCTAGTGTTACTAGCATGATCAACACCTGGGATATAAATGATCTCCATCATTGTGTTTCCTCTTGGTAACCTGGTTGTACAGAGAGAGTAGTGGGCTTTTGATGCAGATCTTAAATTTCCTTCATGTTTAGAGAAGGGACTGAAAACCTACCATGCACAGCGGGCAGTGGTCCAGAGGGGGACTGAGGACAAGAGTGTACACGTTCTTGCTGTCCTGTGGGAGTGTGGGAGCAGTGAAGTAGGGTTTCTGACTTCCTACCAGAATCCAGGCATCTGGATTTCCATGTGAAATTTCCCCGTATTGAATGTGGCTATCCAATTGCAATATTTAAAAATCGCTGGTGGTGGAGGGAGGGAACTACTGCCCTGGACCTTGATTTCACACTTTGGTCATTAGTTTCAGACTTTTATTTTAGAGACTCAAGGCTACTTTCATATCATAATTTAAAAAAATGAATCCTTTGTAATGGAACCACCATCAGAGATCCTCTGCTGACCCCATGTGTCATAGCCTTGCTACTTAAAAGGTGGTCTCTGGCCAGCTGTATCAGCATTGAAGTGGAGCTCCTTAGAGACAGATTCCCAGGCCCTACCCAGACCTGCTGGATCAGAACCTGCTTTATAAAAAGTCCCCAGGTGATTTATATGCATGTTAAAGTTTGAGAAGCATTACTTGAGTTTGCCTCTTGAGGAAAAAAAAAATCAGACTCTACATATAGCATCTGTGATTTAAATCTACTTATATGGAGAGGAAAGAGAATATTCCAAAAGGCATAAGTACCCACAATCGTAATAGCTAGCAGAATTTTCAAAAATGACCTATTGAAGTGTGGTACTATTGTATATTTTGGTGTATATAGTCAATTTGTTGAGAAATACAATTAATTAAGACAGATCATTCACTATTTTCAGCCAAAGTTGTATATTTCTGGTAATGATAGAGTTTTTATTGGGTAAAATCAATAATGTATTTTAAGAATCTATCTATTACCACAGAAAGGGATGTAGGGGGAGGTGGAGAGTTGACTGGATGGACAGAGACTTGACTTGGGGAGGTGAACACACAACACAGTGTGTACAGATGATGTGTTGTGAAATCATGCACCTGAAACCTGCATAATTTTGTTAACCAGTGTCACCCCAATAAATTCAATAAAAAGGGAGAGAAGAATCTGTTATGTGCAGTCTGCTGTTCTGAGCACCGTATTCAGAATTGGATAAGAGGCAGTTTCTCCCCTCAAAGCACTTGGAGTCCTAATGACAAGGGTGGTCAACAGAGGCATAAATAGAGTGGAAATTCAGTATAAGAGGAAGAGTTGGCCATATGCCCAATAATTCATCTGTGCCATCATTCAGCACAATATTGTACTCACATTTTAAATTTGTGTTTATTTGCTTAACATCTGTCTACACCTCTGCATTGGAAGCACCGTGCTTGCAGGGACTAATATTTATTGAATGATATACCCATTGCTTACTTCCACATTTACATAAGCTACATTCCCAGGGAAGGAAATATAAAGAAATATTATAGGAAACAGCAAGTTTGAGTCATATCCTGTAACTTTTAGACTCTCCTTTTCTAGAGAGAATATACACGAAATAAAACTGAACATTTTAAACAACCATATTGAGGTTTAACACACATATTGTACATTCACTTATTAAAGTATAAATATAATTCAGTGCCTTTTAGTATATTCAGAGTTGTGCATCAGTCACTACAATCAACTTTAAAATCTTTTCATCACCCCTCAACAGAAACGCTGCATCTTTCAGCTTTCAGACACTGCCCTGACCCCCAACTCCCTTATGTCTTAACCTCAGCCTTGTACAACCACTAATCTACTTCCTGACTGTAGATGTGTCTATCCTGGACATTTAATATAAATGGAGTCAGACAATATGTGGTCCTTTGTGGTGGGCTTTTTCAATGTGTGTGTGTTTTTTTTTAAGATTTTATTTATTTATTTTTAGAGAGAGAGGAAGGGAGGAAGAAAGAAAGGGAGAGAAACAACAATGTTTGGTCGCCTCTCTTATGCCCCCAAATGGGGTCCTGGCCCACAGCTCGGGCATGTGCCCTGACTGGGAATCAAACCGGTGACCCTTTGGTTTGCAGGCTGGCACTCAATCCACTGAGCCACACCAGCCAGGGCTGATGGGCCTTTTTCATTTAGCACAATGTTTTAAACCTCAGTAAAATTTGTTTTCATTCTCCATTTCCTTAAAACAGAATAAAACTTACGCAAAGGAAGATGTCAAAATATTAGAGATGTACAAGTATAAATGAGCCCCAAAGTTTGAGCTGCATCAAGCTTTTGTTTATAAACTTGGAATCACACAGATTTGTTCTGTTTTTCTTTCATTGTCTTGAACCAAGTTTTTATTGGAAATTTGGTGGGGCTTGTGTGGGAACTAGCTGGTACTAGGAAAAATTGTGAAATGAATGGTTTACTTTCCATGCCTCTTATTTATTTATTTATTTTGCTTTTTATATCTTTTTCTTCCTGATAGATGTTCAGGATTCTCATTGTACATCTTTATTCACCATAAAGAATTACATTCTGATAATAAATAGCAAAATTTGTCAACCTTGTCAAATAATGATTTCATTTCCACAGAGACCTTCAATTTTTTCATTAATGGAGAAACTAATGGTGGATATTTCAGGAAGACAGGGAAGGGGGCAAATATTTTTTGTTAAGGTCAGTTTAATAGACACTTGTTGAGAGCTTACCAGATGCCTCGTGTTGGGCAAGTGCTCTCCCGGAGAGGTTAAGTAACTTGCCCAAAGACAGCTATTAAAAAGTGAAAGCAAAATTTGAGTGCAGTTTTTCCTGATTGTAGAGGCTCGGTGCTTAATTGCTGCAGATACTGCCCCTCCTTAGTGATCTCTAGTTACCGTACAGTCTGTAGCCCACATCCATTTCATGTGCTCCCCCCCAAAAAAACAGTAACAGGACATACTATTTTGTACTCTGTCCTTTGGTTTTCTGCAGAGAAAGTTATCAATTCTATCAGTTTTAATTCTTACTGGCCATTTAAAAATGACCAATAAGTTCTACAGTTCTGTAACTTTACTGACTTTGTTTATTAGTTCCAACAGATTTTGGGTGGCATGGTTAGAGTTTTCTACATATGAGTGTATATGATCATTTCCTCTGCATACAAAGATAATTTTACTTCTTCCTTTCTGATTTGGATGCCTTTTATTTCTTGTTCTTACCTAATTGCTCTGGCTGGGACTTCTGTTACTGTGTTGAACAGAGGTAACAGTGGGCACCTTTGTCTTGTTTCTGATTTTAGGGGAAAAGCTTTCAACTCTTCACCATTGGGTTTGATGTTAGATGTGGGCTTGTCAAATGACTGTATGACATTTGTTATGTTGTGGTGTGTTTCTCCTGTACCTAATTGGTTGAGGTTTCTAATGATGAAAGGATGTTGAATGTTCTCAAATGCTTTTTGTGCATCTCTTGATATGAGCACATGAATTTTATCCTTAATTGTGTTAATGTGGTATATTATAATTATTGATTTTCATCTGTTGAAATCATCCTTGCGTCTCAGGGAATAAATCCAACTTATGTTGTGTGACCCTTTTAATGCATTGAATTCAGTTTGCCAGTATTCTGCTGAGGATCTCTACCGCTCTTTTTGTAAATTTTATGTTTTTTTCAATTACAGTTTACATTCAATCTTATTTGTATTATTTTCAAGTGTACAGCATAGTGGTTAGACAACCACATACTTTACAAAGTGTTCTCCCTGATATTTTCAGTACCCATCTGGCACCACACATAGTTATTACAATATTATTAATTGTATTTCCTGTGCTGTACTTTACATCCCCATGACTCTTTTGTTACTACCAGTCTGTATTTCTCAGTGCCTTCATCTTTTTCACCCAGCCTCCCAACACCCCTCCCCTCTGGTAACCATCAGTCTATTCTCTGTATCTATGAGTCTGTTTCTGTTTTGTTTGTTGATTTATATTTTTCTTTAGATTCTACATATAAGTGAAATTATGAGCTATTTGTATTGCTCTGACTGAATTATTTCACTGAGCATAATACCCTGGAGGTCCATCCATGTTATCTCAAATGCTAAGATTTCATGCTTTTTTTAATGACTGAGTAATATTCCATTGTATACATGGAAGTCTTTTCATCTATGTTCATCAGAGATACTGGCTTGCAGTTTTATTTATTTGTAATATCTTTGTCTGGCTTTGGTATGAGGGTAATGTTAGTCTCACAAAATTAGGTTAGAGGTGTTACCTCTTCTTCAATGTTTTGGAACAGTTTGCAAAGGATTAGTGTTAATTCTTTAAATGTTTAGTGGAATTCACCAGTGAGACAATCTAATAAACAGATTAAGTAAAGTTACAGGATACCAAATCAATGTAGAAAAATCACTTGTGTTTAGTATACTAACAACAAACTACCCAAAAAAGAAATTAAGAAAAAAAAACTCTATTTATAATAGTATAAAAATACTTAGGAATAGATGTATCCAAGAGGTAAAGGATCTTTACACTGAAAACTATAAAACATTGATGAAAGAAATGGAAGAAGGTACAAATAAATGGAAGGACATTCTGTGTTCATAGATTGGAAGACCTAATATTGTTAAAATATCCATACTACCTAATGCTATGTACAGATTCAATATAATCCTCATTAAAACTCCAATGACATTTTTCACAGAAAGAGAAAAAAACCCTAAAGTTTATATGGAACCAAATATTGAAAGCAGTCTTGTGCAAGAACAAAACTGGAGGTGTAACACTACCTGATTTAGAAATATACTTCAAAGCTATAGTAATCAAAACAGTATGGTATTGGTATAAAAATAGACATGATAGGACAGTGGAACAGGATGGGGAGTCTAGAAATAAATCCACCCATTTACATTCAATTACTCTTCAGTTTTGCAGAACTCAAATGGAAAAAAGATAGTTTCTTCAATAAATGTTGTTGGTAAAACTGCATATCCACAAGCAGAAGAATGAAATTGGACTGTTACCTCATACAATATGCAAAATTCAACTCAACATGGATTGAAGACTTAAAATCAGAAAATGTAAAATTACTAGAAGAAAACATAAGGAAAAAAGCTTCCTGACATTGATCTGGGCAATTATTTCTTGGATATGATCCCAAGGGCACGGGCAACAAAAAGAAAAATAGACAAACGGGATTGCATCAAACTAAAAAACTTTTGCATAGCAAAGGAAACAGTCAACAGGGTGAAGAGATACCCTGCAGAATGAGAGAAAATATCTGTAAACCATACATCTGATAATAATGCAAAATGTATAAGGAGCTCAACTCTATATCAAGAAAATAAATAATTCAATTAAAAAATGAACAAAGGACCAGAATAGATATTTCTCACAAGTCGTACAAATGGCCAGCAGGTATATGAAAAAATGCTCAGTGTTATTCATCATGGGAAATGCCATTTACTGGAACATAACTTAGGTGGATGAACTACCGGGCTGAACAATGCTAAGACTGAACCCAGTTTTGGAGGGGCTGGGAAGGGATCAGATTCAGACAAGGAGAACCAAAGGCCTGTGATGCAAAGGTAACCATCATGCCTTCCAGGAAGCATCACTCTCCTACACACATTCAGGGCAACTGAAACTTCATGAAGTTTCTCAAAACTTCATTTCTCAAAATTTTGCAGTGCAGGATCCATCTACCATAACTTTCACATATACCATATTGTTTAATCAGTGAGTATCCACTATGTACCTAATGCATATACTCCATGGTCCAGTCAGACTATGGACATATTAAAATTGCTATGAATATGGGGATTTAATCTTCAGTCCTTTAAAAATGATCTGAAGTAATTTTTTAGTATGAAAAATAAAATAAAAGCAAATAAAATGAAATATTCTAAGTGGTTAACATTGAATTGTAAGGTTGGAATGATTATTAATCTAAATGGATTTTCTGCATTTTTAGAATCAGAACATGGTTTCCAAAAGAAATTTTACAAGAAAGGATAATATTTTTAAAGTGGGATGATTAAAACAGGGATGGGAAAAACTTCCATAATCTGCTTGCATGTCCTCCTCCCCTTCCTCTTCATCTTCTCCCATGCAACCTACCCCCTTCCTTGTATTCAGTCCAACCCTAGATGGACTTCATATGAGCCTGTGCGGTGACTTGCAGAGAGGTTTGGGGATGTCTGTTGTAGCTCAGAGCTTTCAGTGAATATGTTGATAAACTGAGACTCGAACCTTGTTTATGACAGGACAAACTGACAGCAGAACAGAGCTCAGGTCTAACTCTCGGTCCTGGTTTCATGCCCTATGCCATGTCACTTCCCGTGGCTGAATAGACCAAGGACTAAGAAGCTTTGTTTCCAAAGGGAAGAATTCTTAAATACCAACCAGATTTTCACGCTTTCTTCACATACATCAGCATTGATTTTGCCTTGTCAGATAGATGTCTGCCTGTCTCTATGACTGTACTTGACTGTGAACATAATACTTTTTCTTACTCTGAAGTTGATAAAAGTACATTACTGGTCTTTGGCATTATGGTTTGACATTTTCCTTCTCTGACACCTGAATGTCCAATATATCTATCTTAGATTATAGCACTTGGATGGTTGACAGTGTCCAGCAGCTTCACTTTGTCCCACATCTATTTGGAAGTCAGGGTGTTTTGGAGCATGACAGTAATGGTCCTGACCCAGCATGCCACCCACCAGGCCTGATTCATGAAGACAAACTCACTGGGCTGTAATATCGCACTAGGTTTAGTGACATAGGGTAATGAAAATAAAGGGATTGGAGGCTAGCTATTTACTGCAACTTTTATGCCTCTCTCTGCTCATCTTATCTATGTCACTGCCTGGAAAATGCTGTCTTGCATGTTTCTCATGTGTGTCCTTATGAAAAATGTTTGATTTCCACTGCACTGGAGACTTCTTGCTATGACCTGGTGCTGTTTTAGCTGGTAAATGAAATATCCAAAGAACCTTATGGATTTGGGTAGTTCATTTTATAGGAGACATAAAAGCAATATGAGCATATCCACACAGTAAATGCTAATGTTTTATTTAACCCTTCTCCAGATACACGTAATTTCCTATTATTTTAGCCTTCATGCCCTTGTAGTCTTTTTTCATACCCATTACTAATACCCTGTTTCTTATTCAATGCAGTAAGTCTCATAACTGTTCTTCTCATACTTAATGTTTTGAATGTTATCCATGTAACAAATTGCTTTTGAGTTATTTTTATAAATCCAAATTGAATTCCTTGCATGAATGAATAAGAGAATATAAGGCAAAGAATGATCTCTTATTAGAGATTCTAAATTATTATGGTATAAACTCCTAAAATAAACATAGATCTTCAAATAATTTTTATAAAACATATTTTCTATTTGTTACTTTATGTATGGATGTAACCAGTCTTTGTTGAAAATGATAATCCAAGTGCCTGTGAAGGACAAAATGATTATGAAGGAACAGACCCAATGATGATTTGTCTTTCTTTTTAACATTATAAATAATTTTTGGTTGTTGTTAAATCTTGTTAGAAAGTCAGTGAGTGTATGCCCCGCCCTATGGGCTCCACTGTAAATGTGCTCCATTCCCTTCCCAAATAGGCCTGTTGGCTGGGTGATAACTCATCTCATACCATAAGGAAGAGGCCTGGTTTCATTTCTCTATCATGCAGTGATGCAAGACATGAGCCTTACATTTGAGGTTGGTCTCTCTTTCTCTCTCTCTCTCTCTCTCTCATTCTTGTTGCTCCTGTGTAATTCTTTAGTTCTCATTAAGTCACATACAAACCTCAGTCTTCATCCTGTTCCCCATCCTAGTCTCAGAAATGGTACTGAGCTTTTTGTAGCAATGGGCTACCTGTTAAACTCTGTCTTCTCAAATGAAACCTGTGTGTCCAAGATGAGGAAACCTTACATAGTACTTTGTGAACTGGGAAAGAAGGAAGCAGCATGAAACTGGGTTTAGCTTCAACTATGAGAGCAAGTTCCTGCCACAAGTCACACACAGTGGGCTAGTTCTCTCTGATGTGCAATTAGTTTCTCTCCACAACACGAAGAGTCATTTACTTTTTGTTCTCAGAATATGGTTGGATTTGAATGAATGTGAGAATATGGTAATTACTAATTTGGACAAACCTTCAGCTTAGTTCAAATGCAGCAAAAGAGGTATGATATTCTAATCATAAAGTCAGATCTTTAATGCTGAACCTGAACTTCCCTGTGAGGGTATGAGACTTGTACATATACCAAACACCCTTCACGGACCAAGGAGAAAAGAAACTGGTAAACCCAAGCAGCACCCTGAAAGGTGCTGTTTCTACTCTCTAGCTGCTTTCTGTAGACAATAAAATGGGAGCTATAACTTTTTCTCAAGACATAGGCTTTCTCTATAGAGTACATCTGTTTTATATTTCTTTTGAATTTTCCATATTGCCTAATGTAGATAAATACAATAGTATGAATAAGAAAATACTGATTGTACTTGACCTCAAGAGGGAGAGAGAGGAATTAATACAATACATGTTATTCAAAGTAAAAGTGTTGACTTGAATTTTTCATAAGATATAGTAATTAAGGTAAAACTTAAAGAGTTGCTTAACCTTAGAAAAATATTTATAATAACAAATATTTGTTCCTAAAATAATCCTCTCAGTCAGAAAGAACAAATATGGAAAACATAAAGGGGTTGAAGTTTAAAAAAAATTAAACTAATATTTTGAGAATCTATCAATATTTACCCTGAAATATTTTTTAGAATTATCATATTTCCTCCAGTTCCACTTTCCTTTCTCCTCCAGATTCTTATAAAGTATATCATTTTTAAGGTCAAGGTTAATAACATTGATATTCTACTCTTTAACTGTAATTCTTCACCCCACTTTTTATTGTTGGCTGTTGCTGTGTATCAACTTCCTAGGCTGTAAATTTGGTTTAAAATAACAAATCTTACATGGAGTTTGCAGGGGTAAAATGAGTTATCCCACATAGATCACTTACAATGGTATCTGGCATTGTTAGCCATTTTTGCCTTCCCTAGTATAGATGACCGATCGCATATATAAGGTGCGACCAGGTGTTATGATGGAATCATTAGCAGAATAGTCCCGTCTCAATTTTATTCTTCTGGGACTTAACTCTCTTTCTCTCTAGGTTAGCACATTCATAGTCGTCTTTACAGAAGATGTTTGAATTCATTATGATCCTTTAGAAATTGGCGAAGGTTCTAGGCCATTATGGATGACCTGAATATTTTAGTTTACTTGAGCCAATGTTGATGACCTTCTACTCTTTTGGACATGTATCCATAGTACAGCATCTATTCCATATTTTATATTTTTCTTGATCATATCAAAGCCACAACTAGATTCCTAGAGATGAGAGGTTCTGATTCATGTTTTCATTCATTCATTCATCTATTCATTCAATAAATTTTTATTAAGAATCTGTTACAAAAAACTTTTAAAACACTGTAGCAACTGTAATTAAGAATCAACATTTGGCTACCTTCTTCAAAGATGTTAAAAAAAGAGAATAGCCTTGTAAATAATTCACTAGGATGCAACGCAGAATGGAGTTCTGTAGGTCTCTCGGGAAGATAAAAACTATGTTTTGTTGAAAAAAGAAGGAGCAATGTGGGAAAAGATTGAACCAGCAATAGGGGAGAACTTTGGGAGCACACCCAGATGACAGAGGATCATCAGAAAGTTGTAGCAGAATGTCCTGAGAATGGGCAATAGGTGACTTTATTATGGTTAAACTCAGTGAAGGCTCAAGAAATACAGGTGAATCTCATCAGGTGAGCAGGGCACAGAGATGGCTGACAAGGAGAAGGTCATCATATGGGGCTCCAAGCAGGCAAAGTGTCTGCCCATATTAAGGAGCTATAGCAGTAATTATTTGAGTGATCTACCCTTAGAAATGAGTTGGCTTCTATATGTCATGAACAAAACAGGAAAATCAAGCATGGGCCTTAAGACACAGACCCCAAGATTATATCTTGATTATAGGGACAAAACAGAAGATCGTTTATTAAACTTGAAACAGTAAATTTTATCTGAAGTTTAATTTCAAGAGTTTTTACAGAGTACCGTAAATTCCCATCGAAGGCCCCAGAACCTGGAATGGGACTAGTCTGCAGCTTGGGAACCTGTCAGCCTCAGCTAGGAGGGGAAAGAAGTGCGGGAGGGCTGGGGCCTGGCAGGGCCATTATAGTGACTCTCTTGTTTCTAGTTCCCTGCCTCTTAGCTCTTATATTCACTGTCTGGCAGGTAG
This sequence comes from Mormoops blainvillei, assembly GCA_004026545.1. Classification (NCBI taxonomy): domain Eukaryota; kingdom Metazoa; phylum Chordata; class Mammalia; order Chiroptera; family Mormoopidae; genus Mormoops; species Mormoops blainvillei. Next base: position 263,689 of record PVJD01001058.1, read on the forward strand.
GTTGTACTTTTTGGATTAAGTTCTTGTTTTGAATCTTATCTGAATTCTCTTTGCTCATGTTTCCAAATTGTTCTGGGTGACATTTGCTTGTCACCAGTAAAAGCAAAAGGACAGTGGGGTAGATTGCCTTGCACAGGGAAGACAGGTAATTGCAGCTTTAATTTTGTTTTGTTTTTGGAAGGATCCAGGTGTCCATCCTCTTTATCTCACAAAAGAACCTTAATAAATGTGGGAGTGTTGGCAGACAAGATGGCCCAGTGGGCAGTCTGCCCATCAGATGTGTTAGCCTTCTGCTATTGAAATAGTACTTCCCATGGAAGCATCACACATCAGGAATTCTCTGCTGGTTTAAGCAGCCCAACAGCTTCCAAGATAGGAACACAATTAGAGACATCAGCCAAGAGATACATTTCATCTTGGAAATTCAGATCTCAACAGAGAGTGCTCGTGCCATGTGAACATAAATCATTCCCCTGAAAAGCCTTTCTTGTGAAACCAAATTCTCTGGGACTGGGCTCTGTTGGCTAGCTGATGGGTTGTCTCTGACTTTGAAGAACTGATCACTTTAGAAATTGTGCACATATAGAATAGGAGCTGGAGTTTCTTGAATCTGGGCTTAATTGTATCCTCTTTCATAACCTACCTGCCTTGCTGCACACACACACAGAGTGGAGTTAGATGTGGGGAAAGCAAGGCTTCGCCCTAAGTACAATAGGCGAAGGCCTGGGTCCAGGGTGAGCAGCAGCCTCAGGAGACCGAGGAGTTTACACCAGCACCTGGCAGTGCTAATGGGTTTAAGAAAATTGATGATCAGTGAGAACGAGGGGCATTGGGCAGAAGGCAAAGCCTGAGACCTCAGAAGTTGGAGCCCAGAATAAGGAAATGGTGTGGGTCTCCTTTCCATGGGGACTGGATGGAGTGTGTGGGTAGAACTATCGTTCCTAGAAACACTGAAGGATGGTAAAAGACAGGAGACACAAATCAACTCTAGAACTCAGATATGGGGCTAGCGAAAGTTGTATTTACTAGAATTGTGGGAATCAGTGGGAGGGGGCTGATCAGAAAGGAATAAAGCTCAGTGACCAGAACTGATGGCAATTAAGGACCTAGAGATCTCAATATAACTGTTCTTCCATTTTTAGGGTCCCAGGGCAATGTCTTTTCAGCTGTCTTCTGAGTAATCAGGCATATGGCAGGTACTGTCTTTTACAGGCAAGAAGGAATTGTTAGAAAGAAGCTCTTGAACTTGGAGAACACAGCTAGATCCAGTCATGGACTCTTGCACAACAGCCTTGCTCCTGGATCCTAGCAAGTGTGTCTATTTCCAGGACTTTGGAAACAAATTGGCTCAGGCCTACTGTCTGTCCTGAGATGTGGCAGAGTTGGGGAGAGAGGGGGCTCAGGGAGAATATTAGAGAAAAACCTTCTTGGATTAGGACAATTTCCCTTTTCCCTGGCCTCCTGCCTTCTAGAATAAACAAGTGAAAGTTCCTTTGATGGAGTGGAAATCATTGGCTGTGGGCCTGGTCTGGAAGGGACAACTGGAACTAGCCTTGGACAAGTCAGAGGATTATCTGAAATTAGATACAACTGGTGAAGGAAAAGTTACTAGAATGTGGGCTTCACTAAGGGCCTCTTAGTGTAGCCCCAGTGAGAACAAAAGGGTGGGAATCCAAGAATGGAGACAACCAATGGGAGTACCAGCAAGGGCTCTGAAGAGACAGTATTGGCTGGTTTAGAGGATATGGTCAAGCTTCAGAAAGGATTGGCACAGGATTTCAGCCCTCAGGGGAGGCTGAGGAAAACCTGAAGAAACTGTGGACAAAGCAAGACTAGTTTCTGTTTTTATGGAAGCAGGGCTCTGAAGGCTTTCTTGATTCTAGCAATATCTGCCTGTTGGGTATCTAGCACATGTTATTGCATTTGCTGGGTATCTTGCTACATTAGTGCATATGTCTATCAAATGTTTATCTGCTCAGGCAGGTAAAAATATAGCCTTCTTTGATAGTGAGGGCAGGGAGCAGACATAAATTTGTGCACAATTTGTCCTAGAAGCTGAAACTAGATTACAGCTGGGTTTCTGTTGTGTTCTTTTGGCAAGTTCTTAGCATTTCACTACTTCATCCAATTTGATTCCACTTCACTCCATGTCATTCCATTTCAATTTATTTAGTTTCTATTTAGACTACAACAGTGTTAATGGAGTGGTCCAAAGATGACTAGACAAACTGTTGGCTCAGAAGGAGTTCCATAAAGTATGTTTCTTGGGGGACTAATCTTGTGAACTGCCCCTCAAAAAAATTCCATTTTATTCCCTCCTGGAGACTTATGATCTGCAAGTGTGTTGAAAGTTTACAATAAGAAAATTGGTTTAAATTTGTTTAGCTAGTGCTTTCTCAAGATGTTTGGCCATAGAAAAGTTTTTAAAACTATTTATTAATAGCACATTGAATGATTTTAGGGGAACCATAGGATTAACACACAGGATGGCTGGTTGGGTGATCTAGGGATGGCACCGAAGTGTAAGCATCCAGATATACTGAAAAGGGAAAGCATTTTAGTGTAAGCTGGTGCCTCTGGAGTTTTATGGATATTGAAGTGTTGGGGTAGGGTTTGACCATGCAAGTGGGCTTTGGCTCCAGGACTTACTCTCAAGGAATGTCATTAAGGTTTGGGCCAGAAAGCCTTGGAGGGAAAAGATACATTTTATTTATTTATTTGTCTGTTACTAAGCTTTTTTTTTTTTTTTAACAAGAGAATGTATGTTAGAGGACATTCACATGAGAATTCATGTCAATGGTTATACTTAAAAATTTACATGAATTCTACCCAGGAACCAGGCTCCTGTGCTCTGGACTAAATTCTCTGTCACTGAATGTCCGAAGACACTGGAACACAAGATCGAAGGTCTGGCTTTGTGGGCCAGTGGCTCTACAAGGTGGTTACAGGTGTCCCTCATAGGAATCTGGTTATTTTCATGCCCAGTATGTTGTTAGAGTCAGTACTGATGGGCCTCTTCTGACATGATTGGGCACAATACAACAGGGGACCCCCGAAAACCCAGAATTATCTTCTGGAGGGTGGGTCCCTTGTAGTACAGGCTTCCCACGCTAGGTGAGTGTTCCAGGAACCCACCTGTATCAGTGTATCAGCTGTCATTGTTGTGAGAGGCTGTGTTCAGCTTCAGTGAATTTTTTTTAAAGACTCGTTCAACGCCTTTGCCAGTTTCATGATGGGTGAGGTACAAGTGTATCTGCCCACATTGCACTGAGTGTTCAGCGGTTTTTGACGAAAAACAGCATGACCTGTGTGTCCCACCAACTGTAGTCACTGGATCTTGCCCCGAGTGGCTTTTGTTTTGTTTCCCTGCATGAAAAAAGTACTCAAAGGGAAACATTTTGTTGATGCGGAAGAGGTGAAACAAAGAACGGCAGAAGCACTAGAAGGCATCAAACCTGATGATTTCAAAAACTGTTTTGAGCAGTGGGGAAAAAAATCTCTTGATAGGTAGGCGTAATGCATCAGATGGAGAGTACTTTGAAGGTGACTGACATTTAAACATGTGAGAATAAATACACAACCTTTTATAAATTCCAGTTTTTTTCTGTGTCCCCTCCACATATTGCAGATAAATGTGCAGTGATGAGGAAGGTGACAGAGGAAATGAAAGCAGCAATCGGCACACACGTGGCTTTTTGGGAGGGTAGCAGGTGGATCTCATGGCAGAAGGAGGCATGGGTCGCTGTTGAGAGCAGAGCACTGAAACTCACTTTGCAGCCAGCAGTAGGGGCTAGCAGAGAACCAGGCCTCATCAGAGAGACCTGGCATTGGGTGATGAGGGACACACTGTGAGGACTGAGTTTTAAGCTTGGAATTCTAGTTCTAAAAAGTGACCGGACAGGCAACTGAGGCGGGGATGCTGATCCCAGCACCTTTGGAATTAGAACAGCAGCAGGTGCTCACAGAACAAGTAAAAGCCAAGGGACAGACTGACAAACTTGCCTCAGGCCTCTTACTAAAAATGCCGATGGCCAGGATTTGGCTCTGGGCACCAGGGGAAGGGCTCAACTTTGAGGGGCGTTCCATGACTACAGCTGAGAAATTTGCAGAATCATCATCATTTACACTAAACGAAGTGCCCAGTGGTCACCTTTTTAATTGATTAATATTAGAAATCAGTATAAAGACACAATTAGAATTAAATAAGTGTGCTCAAGTTAGATTTCTGATTCTGTTGATATCGTATCATAAATATTCCCAGTATTCTCCCTCCACCTAAATTTAATAGAAACACCAGCGAATGGCACACAGTACCAGTGTTATGATGTGATATAGATTGCATTATTTTTCATGTTTCTAAAGGCACTACAGCATTATACCTGTTATTCTATTTCTATTCCACTGACTATTTCAAAATTTTAATTACTTAGTAATTATAGAAAAAATTTTATCCTTTCTAGTCTATCTTTTCCGACTTTCTTATAAACAAAATACACTCATGTTGTCATTCCTAGCCTGTCTTGTGTTTCTCCGTGCCTTCTTTCTCTTCTTCCTTCCTCTCTTATCTTTTTTTTTCCTTAAATGTTCGCTTTTCAGGAAAAGGCCTCTAAGAATGTTTTATTTAAGCTATTGGTATTTCTGCACTGCAGGATCCTTATGCCCCAAGCAATGATTTCTTTTTAATGTTTTTCCCCTATTTTAAAAATAAGGCTGTGTAAGATTTTCCCTCTTGGATAAGATTATATCCATTTTACAGATAAAGAATCTAAGGGATAGAGACAAAGATTTATCTAAGAGCATGTGAGTGGTTTCTATGGGACTCAAGATTGCAATGCAGTTAAATGGTCTCTTATTCATAGTTTTTTGCAGTATACAGAAGTTGCGATGCAAGGAGGATTTGCCACGGAAAATTTTCAAAATCTCATAATCACGGGGTCAGCCTGACACCCAGAGATTTTCCAATGTTGAACCTTGGGTGAAATTTGGACAACTGGGATTTTCTCTTGTGTGCTGAGGCTTGAGAACCTTCTTCCCAAAGTACTGTATATCCCATTGAGCTGGCTTCATTTATCACATTGTCAAATTCACCTTCTTAAGAACGCAGCACCAGTTTGGCCGCACAGATAAGAATGATCCCAGAAGATAGAGTTTAAAATTGGTCTTATGAGAAGCAGATGTTAACTGTCACCTGCCAAGGAAACAGGAGGACCTGACACTCTTTGATATATTTGGAGGTGACAAAAAAATGACACTTTAAGTCAGTACCTCTTTAGGAAATGTATCTAAATACCAGCCATGAGATAGAGGCCAGTGACCTGTTTTGGACTGAGATAACGAGTACCGACTGTCACTCCATATGTAGTTGTTTAATGAACCTTATTATAAAATAAAGTAAACATATCCAAACTATCTGAACATTAGCTGTATTATTTTATTCCACAATTTGGAAATGAAGGTAGGTCAAAATCTGCTTAATGCTTGCAGTTACTTAAATGGTGTATATACACTAAATATAATTTTTTGGGGGTAGTTTTGTCATTTTATGAGAAAGTTGGTATCAAGTTTTCCTTTGTCCATGGGTATTTTTCTTGGGCTGGAGCTGCAGTCCTTATATATGATTCTCAGTACAGCAGGGAAACAATGCATTGGTTACCATCATCTATTTCTTTTTCTTTTTCTGGTGGCAGCTATATATTTTTAAAATTTTTTTCCAGTTGTATTGAAATATTTATATATAACCTTATATAAATTTAAAGTATACAACATAATTTGATATGCGTATATACTCCAAAATGGTTATCACAATGAGATTAGTTAACAACCATCACCTCAGATAGTTACAGTTTTTTTAAGTGATTAGAACTTTTAAGATCTACTCTCTTAGCAACTTTCAAATATACAATGCAGTATTGTTAACTATAGTCACCATGCTGTATGTGACATTCCCAGGATTTACAGAAGAGGAGCGTGTTAAGAATCTCATCTCCTTCACACAAAAGATGAGGTGATTTTGAGGGAGTCAAGAAACCATCCTCTCAGGAAAGAGGAAGAGACCGTCAGGATTTTGGTGTGTCCTAGCCTGAGGAGAATTAGCAGTTAACACGTGATGCTGCAGTGTTTGGACCAGGGACAGTGCTCTCGTGTTAAGTGTCTATCTCAGTTTACATTTCTTGAAGTAGACTCTAAGACAAGAATTTGGGTCCTAATAATTATTTGGGAGGTGATACCAAGAAGGATGTATGGGAGTGGGAGAGGAGAAGAGGAAAGGCAATGAAGGGTGTGTTCATGAGTGCATTATTAGGCTGGGCAATTGGGTGTGCTCCTGCTGGGGACCTTCTGAATTGCTCCATCAAGGGGCAAAGAAATTGGGTTATTTAACTCCTAAGTCTCATCCCTTATTTCACCCTTGGGCAGAGAGATGCATATGCTGTTGCATGTATGAGAACTGTGGGAGCTTCAGGTGCCTTCTAGGGTAGGCAGAAGGCATCTTCTATGGATGTCATTGAGAAGTCCTCAGGGCATAGAATCTAATTTGGGATGTGCCCCTGATATGCTGGGCAGACTGCTCAGCTACTTTGCTCACTGCAGAGTTGGGGATGGTGGGATACCCAACTTGTTCATATGTTTGTACACTGCCGGTGACTCCCAACATTAGTTGATGATTTTGGCGTGGGAAATTTTTATATGTTAATTAAAAATACCCTGGAGCTTATTTCATACTTCAAAATTAGTTAGCACGTTTGGGAGGCTCTAGTGTGTACGGTGTGAGTGTGTGTGCTTGCATACTTGTGAGTATGCGTGAGGCTTAGTTACTGAAGGTGGACCAGTTGTACATGTCAACAGATACTTGTTTGTGATATGAAACGCCATGCTTGTTACGAGCATGTGAACTTACAAGGAAGTGGCAAAAAAAAAATCTTGATTAGAAAATTGCCCTCTGCCCAGTGTGATATGTGTAATATGAAATATTTTTTTGGAAAGGGTCTGAGGTCAGTAGTGGCTAGATGGAAACCACGTACTTTTCTTGGACCCTTTAAAAAACCCCGTTTCTTACTGAGTGATCTGTGTGTTACTGTTAGGAACGGCAAGGCTGACCACACCCAGGCCTTCCTGCGTTGAAATTTGAGGCCCTTGATACAGTCATGAGGAGGAGAGCCGATGGGGACGATCATGTTAAAGTCAGTCTCTCCTCCCCACGACCCAGGGAAGAGCAGACAACCTGGCAGAGCATTGTGTTGAAGGAAACAGCTGCATTCATCAGAGTGGGCATCTTAGAAATCTATTTGAGTCAGAACTGGGCAGACTTTTTAAAACATGGGTGGAATATCAGAACGAATTAGCTATCAAAACCACTTTTTCAAATGACCCATAGACAAAAAATGGGCTCATCATTTTCTACTCTTTGTCATCAAAGTCTTTCTGGTTTGGCAGGTTGACAACCTAATGATTTTTAAACTGTGTTGGTATAAAGGCTACACATGGTTTTCTTGCCACTTGGATGCATTTTCTGTGGGCTTGGAGGGAGGTTAGTTTTGAAAAAATACATAATTCAATAGCTAGTATTGTCTGAATATATTAAAATGTGTATGGCATCATTGTTATTTTAGGCTTTTCTATTTCTCTATGTCCCTATGTTTCTATCCATTTATATAAGATAAAAATATATACATAGAGTAGATATTTAAAATGCATATACATACTGTATCTGTCAAGATCCAGTCAGGAAAGCAGAAACCATTCCGGTTGTTTCAACAGAGGAAATTTAATATATGGAATTTGTTGAACAGATATTGAAAGACTAAAATTTGCAAAAGAAATAATGGATATTGTAAGCAGCTCCTATTTCTTAGGCTAAGAAGGATCTGGGGTTATCGGAAGCTTGGAGGAAGGACCTTACAAAGCTGGATCTGAGCGGAGGAATGAGACTATTCCTGGAGTGTGGGACAAAATAAATATATAAAACTATAGGATTTGGAGGCTGCACTTAAAAGCCAGTGCCAGATGAAGAAGCAAGGCTGATTGGGGCGGGGGAGGGGGGCATGGTTGCTCATTGGAACAACAAGCCAATCAGAGGGGGCATAACTTTATAACTTTCAGTCTCCCACCAGCACTCCTTACTGTATAGTCGAGCAGAGAGTAGAGAATAGCACAAAACTGTGGTCTGCAGAATCCAGCCCTTGCACCCAAATCTGTGTTTAGAAAGTGGGCTTCGAGATGAAACCACAGCATCTTAATGACCACCATGCTTGTGTATTGGGTTGAACTATTTGACATTGATGTTCAATGAAAGTATTTTTAATCTGCAAAAAAGGCAGTTTCATATGGTTCAAACTAATACAGGCATATACATACTATATTGCATATAATTAAAATATATTTCATGTGTTCATACACCTTTATGCCATATATATATATATATATATATGCACATACATACATGTATAATCAAATAGATATTTAAAGGGGAGAGATCCATTTCCATACTTAATTATGTCAGAGGAAGGTAGTACTGTTCTCTGAATGAGATAGACCATATGTAGAGAGAGAGTATACATGGTTGACCCTTGAACAGCATGGGTTTGAACTTCACAGATCCACTTATACACAGATTTTTTTCAGTGAATATACAGTTTGTCCTCCATAGCCCCAGGTTTCACGTCCACGGATTCAACTAAGAGCACATCAAAAATAGTATTTTCAATCCGCAGTTGGGAATCCATCGATGCAGAGGGCCGACTGTGTGCATTGATCTATGCCGTTTTATATAAAGGACTTGAGCATTCACAGATTTTGTTATCTGTGGGGTGTCCTGGAACCGGTTCCCTCCAGATACCAAGGGATGACTGTAGTTAACTTTTTGAGGAGAGGTCAAAAGTTATAGTGATTTTTAACTGCAGAGGGCAGTGCCCCTAACCTCCACATAATTCAAGGATCAACTATACATAAATTCTCAGCCTGTCAATAAGGTGCATTTTTCTTGGGCCTCTATGATGATTATACTGACATCATTTTGCATGATGGCTTTTACCACGGCAGTTTTCTCATCATGGATACTTCATCGATTCATCATCCGGCTGCCTTTACTGTGACTCGGTAAGTCTTCAAGAGCCCACAGTGGGCATGTTCCAGACACAAAGGCTTGCCCGAAAAACTCCTCCATATCTATAGTAGGAGACACAGACGTTATGAACAGGTCTTTTAAGGATCTGAAGCGTCTCGCATTGCTGTCTGTGTTTGGTTAGCTGTGCATTTTCGGGCTGGGCTCTCCTGGTCTAAAGCAGAAAAAGGTACATCTGAGTTTTCTTTATGGGGAGTGATTCAGAGGCTATTGAGTAAGTCATTAGTAAAGGCACATGGTGTGCTCATGACTGGCCATGTGAACGCTCCTTGAGCCCTTGTCAGTGGTTATTGTGCTTTTCCTGAGGGCCCTGGTGCAAATTCCTATTTTGTTTATTTGTTTTCCATCACTCTATTTAAATAGATTATAAGAGAAGAAAGAGTGAGGCCTGGCAAAAGGAGATGGGAGTATGGGGTTATGAATCTAAAAGATCTCTGAAGTATTTGTGTAGCTCCCATGTGCAATTCATTTCAGGGAATCCCGCAGACAGCTTTCCCAAAGTAGGCATTTCCTTTAGTGCAGCCCACTATCCTTTCCTGGCCACTGGGGCCCAAAGTCCCCTCTTTTCTCTGACAAACCGATGCCACAATTTCAAAGTGATTCAGCTGGCATCCCAGCAATGCCTTCTAATCCTGCCTCTTTCACAATAGCAGGGAATAGAGGAAACTGACAAATGGGCTATTTTTGAACCAGAAGTTGGCCCAACTGTCAGGCGTAATAGCAGCCGAGCAATGTTTGTGGGATAGCCCGCTCATGAAAGATGACTTTATAATTGCCTTCCAGATCCCAAGGATAAGCGCGTGTGTTGAAATCGGCACAGCCTTCTTAGACCTTTCAAATCTGACCTCCAGAGGCCCAACAGACGTGCTGGCCGTGCTCGCACCTGACCGTTCATGGCCATTATCTCCCCTATTTGTTCAAACGTGTTCTGGGCATTTTATTTACCCCTCACATTGTTTGTGTCCTATTAACATGCAATGGCCTCTTTACAGAGGGACTGATTGCCTTTACTGTTTGTAAAATCCTTTTGTGTCTAATCCTCTCGGCACTTTCCTTTTTTCTTGCCATCTGTCAGTGGGCTTTTGTGCCCCATGCGTCAGCATATCAGCACTTCACTCTTCCTCCCCTGAAGACAGCTCCTGTTTCTGAAGTCCTTTCACTGGGGTAGGCTGTTGGAACAATTTGCACAGGACAAGTAGGAGGGCTGTAGGGAAATAACTCCACAAAACCACTGCATTCAGTTTAATTGATATCCTGATAAAGCTTCTACTGAAATGAGGATTTTTCCTGATCCATAGTTTCAAGTTTCTATCTCAAGAGCACTTGCTGTGGAATTGGACTTTCTTTGGTACAAAGCTAAGGAGAATTGTGGAAACTCAGTTTTGATGGGAATATAGAATGTTCTGAATAAAATAAAGGTGGTCTTCTTACATTTGCTTCTTCTGTTAAACATGTGGGTATTGTGGGATGTTTCTAACCTGGGAGGCAGAGTCCACTGGAAGAAAAAAAAAGTTTCTCGCTTTTTTTGGTCATTCTCAAACCCTTTTACTCTCCCCATGCAGTTAAATTATTCACGTGTTCTCAGTCAGACAGTTACTAAAGGGGAGCTGGGGTAATGTTGGCATTGATTCCGATCAGTAGGCAGGATGGTACGTGATTTATATGAGTGACCTTCTCATGACAAGATGACCATGTCCCTATTTTTGTTCTGGAACATTCTTTAGCTTAGTGTTGGGAACAATGGGAAATGGTTTGTGTCTTGCAGTTTTCAAACTTCCATCTTAACTTTGGAATTATTAAAATCAATGACATTGGGACTAAGACTTAGCAGTTCAGCACCAGTGGAATGCGAGATCGAGCTGCGGGGTCTCAGGGTGCAGTCTGTGTGCGTCTTACGTCTGAATGACCAGGAATGTTTCACAGGAGTAAAGTTTCTGAGGCCCACCCCATACCTACTTATTCAGGTTATTAAGATGAGAATGTTGGAGTTTATACACTTAATTGTGGACTTCCAGTTATTCTAACTTCTACCAAAGTTTTAAAATCACTTTCCTAGAGGGTCAAATGGTAATTCTAAGTGGGATCAGCAATGATAAAACATTTTCCTCTGCCTTGATTAGAAAAATACATTGTTTTCACTCTGCCAGGAAGGATATCCATGATGATCCATGAAAATAGATGATCTGGAGGAATAAAATAGAAAGGTCTAATTTTGGAAGACTCTTCTTCCCTAAAGTAGTTTGAAAAGACCACTTGACCACATTCTCACTTCGTGTGTTGCTTACTTCTGTCTCCAGTTTTACTCATTTAGTATTTTAAGCAAAACAACAGAGTAAAAATAATCATCTTGTTATTATCCAGAAGGTTGTGTCAATGAAGATATTACAGTTAACTAAACATTAATTAACGAACCTTTCTTATTTTAACTCTAGTTATTAAGCATTTCTCCAAAGCATGAATCTAGAAAACCTTAGTCAGGATCTTCTGGTGCCTCTAAGATATCTTTTGAAGAACTCATAAAATTCTAAGACTCAGGTTATAGTTGCGGAAAATGTCTGTGTAACCTCTCAAAAAGGCTTTATTTTTTTTCTCATCTAAATGAAAGGTACAACCTGAAAAACAATCTGAAACGGATGACTATCAACTCCAGTAACTCGAGGCTTCAGCATACATAGTTAACCAAAAGCTAAACTTTCAGCGTCTGGAAGAAACGATTCAGCTGTTTTATCTAGGTGTATTATTCTGTCACTCTGGCTGTTCTTGCGTCTCATGTTGGCGAAAAACCACAGAAAGTAAAACAGGCTCCCAGAACATAGTTATTTCCATACCCTCCCACATAGTATTCCCTTTGGAGCAAGCAATTTGTCTGCACTCAACTTTTCCTGTTGGTTCCCTGAATTAGACAGGCTTTCCCCAAACCCCTGCAGCTATTTGTCCCATGAATCTTTACCCTTCACAAATGAATCTTTTGTGCTGCTCGTTACTAGACTTGGATTGCTGTCTTTCCTTCTCTTCCATTCTTTTTTAAAAATGAACAATAAGAGCTAACAGCTCGGGATAAAAGGCTAGGCAGTGAGGAACGAAGACCTCTGGTTGGTCAATCATGATGACGCAGTTTATGGGTTTGGAGGACTCTCTTGTCAAGAGAAACAGGGCAGGATCACCTCGTAAGGCAGTAATGTGGTCAAATGACAAAGAGCTAAGGATGAGAGAAACCCCCGAGGTTTCTGCTGTTGAACAATGACCAAGTTCACTGGTGTTCTCAGGTGCATGGGAGACAATAGGCCCTCATTGTTAAGGCAGCATCAGCACCTGCCTTTGTTTCTGTTTCCCTTGCTGCAACGTTAACCCTGTCTTGTCAATCTGGAGATAGGTTGGCATAGGACATAACCACTGATGGGTAGTTAGCCAGTCAGTGTACCAAACAGCTTGTTGATGTGTATCTTTGTACACTCCTGGTCTAGGTATGTAACTGAAACATTTACTGGACACCGTGCATCATGATGTTCAGTTAACCCTTCGTGGAGTAGTTCTGTCTGTCTAATATCATGCTCTGCCAAAACCCAAAGGCTTGGCAAACTAAACTCAGAAAGTTATGAACATTGGCATTTAAAATATTTATTTTTCCCCTAGTTTCAGGTGAGATTTTTTTATCTTTTATAAAATTTGACATATATATAATCGATATATTTACATATATTTATATATATAAAATAGACATACTATATTTATAGCCTGTAGCTTTATGCATTTTTATAATATATAGGGCCATCCTTTTTCATTGTTATGTAATATCTTGGCTATGCTGTAACTTATTTATCCACTGTATTGTTGATAGACATTGGATTGTTTACAGTTTGAAGTTTCAGTGAGAATTCTTATACAAGCCTTTCGGTGGATATATACAGGCGTTTGTGTTGGATAGATCCAGGAGTTTAAAAGGTACTGTGTTGCAGGGTGTGTTTGTTTGTTTAGCTTTAGAAGATATTGCCTAATAGCTCAATATTCTTTTAAGAAGTTATTAATGTAAATTCAATCTAGACATAAGAAGTGATAGCTTTAAAACATTTAGGTTAGTCACAATATTAGACAGGAGGGAATATTCCAGCCTGGGTCAGTGTTTTTCCCCAAGCAGCCTCAAAAATCATGGTTTGCAAATTAGATGATGACTGAATGCCATTTTTCATAAATAGCTGTCCATCTAATTTAAAGAAAGATAGCTATAAAGGAGATTAAAGTTGTTTGTGAGTCATCAGGTCAGCTCCACATCTTTCAGCTTAATTATCTCAATGCATTTTAAACTGTGGACCAAGTCATGAGATATCACTGCTCCCTGAAACTGCAGGTTGACACCCCACTAAGGATCATACAATTCTGCATCTTTCAAAGCGAAAAAAATGAAGGTGGGACACATTTATTTGGGATAAGTCAGACTTTTGAAACTGAAACCTTTTCCCAAGTCGGATACAATTATCATATTTCTGTGAAATTCACAGACCATATCCCCAAATAAGAACACAAAGCTAGATGTCGGAACACCTTAACAGAAGGAGGGGAAAGGTGCTGCTCTGCTGTTTTGAGATGCGTTTTCAAGTCTGTTGTCCCAACGAATAAATCTTAACTTCTCTTACAAATGAAACATTCGGTTTCATCAGAACTAGCTTTTAAAAATCCAGTAAGTCAATAGAGCAGTATCTGTTGATGCGATGTGAAAACCTTGACTGTGTATCTTTCTTAATGTTAGAAATCAAGGGAGATATAGAAGGAGTAAAGACAGTCGTTGCCTGAAGGAGTTGTCAGTTTAGCCTGGAGGAGGAAAGAAACTCAACAAATCCTCATGGAGTTGGTCTTAACTATACAGAATTGATGACAAGAGCAGCAGGTGTGCAGAGAAAGGGGCAATCAATGTGGGCTGGAGTAGTAAAGTCAGGCTTGTAAAGAAGTGACATTTTGAAGGATACAGAGGAATCTAGGTGAGGGAAAAGAAATGAGGTCTATTTAGAACCAGAGGCCTGTGGGGAAAGAGGGGGTATATTAACCTTTGAGTAAAAGCACAGGAGAGGAAATTCAAAAACTGTCTCAAAGACGAGATAATTTTCCTACAAAGTCATCCAGTGAATGGGCACCTTTTAAAGTGAAATTTCAAGTTAAAAGTGGTACGGCTTTCTAATGGTAAGGATATTATAGTGAATCATAAATACTAATTGTGCATATCCCTGGAAATTCAGATTCCGAGGCCACACTCTAGGACTGTGTTGTATCAGTCACCTGTTGCTGGTCAACAAATACACCCCAAACTCAATGGCATACAATGAGCATCTATTCGAACACTCAGAGTTACGCAGATTTGACTCCGGTGTGTTCCATGTGTGTTCATTCTGAGACGCAGACTAAAGAGGTGGCAGTCACTGGGTGCGTATTCTTATGGCACAGGTCAGAAGCTCCCACAGGGGAAGGCATACGCTGGAAACTTCTATGCACATTCTGCTGGTCTGATAAATCACGCGACCAAGTCAATATCAGTGGTTAAGGAAAATAAACTCTGCCTTTGGTGGGAGGAGTTGCCAAGTCATGCAGGAAAAGATGTGGATATAGAAAAGGCTGAAAAATTAGGAATAATTCAAAGAACCACATATGCTGAACCTTTTAATATATTATCACGCATAATCCTTAGAAAAGCCCCATGGAGTTGACCCTGTTTTATTGCTTCAACAAACAGATAATGAAACGGAGGCTTAGAAAGGCTAGGAGACTTACCCAAGGTAATCTTGTCAGAAAGTGATCAAGACAGAGTTCCAAATGCGTTTGAAGCTTAACACATCCCCAATAACAGAATGTTTACTTGAATCCCTAGAAGAGGTTCTGAATAGTATTACAAAGGATGTCACCCGAGCTGTATTCACAAGATCCCCTTTATTCACTTGCACCCGAAACCTCTATTCCTGGCTATTCCTAACCTCTCATCTGGATCCTTATATCTAGACACAAAACAAAGCCCCTCTAGCTCTTACTTTTATACCTCAGAGGGAACATTGACCAGACCCGGCCTTCTATTTCCTTCTAACCCTTTCCTTCCCTATTATATCAGTTAGTCCCAGAAATTCACTGGTATTATAGCACATTTAAAATAATTTAAAATAGCTTAAATGTTACCAATCATTGCCTTATTATGAAGTGCTACACCACTCACTAAGAAGGTGTATGTTTCATTGTTTCTCCAGTCTCTTGCTTCTTGCCATGAACAGCTGCTCTTTATTTTTCCGTACTCTACAACATAGTGAAGAAAAGTTTGACTCACTTGCTGTGCTAAGTGCTGATAGCTTGACTCTCACTGTGTGCATTTCATCCTATTTCTTCTCTGCCTTTGTCTCCAGTCTGTTCCTCACTTTTACTTTTAGTGATAATCATCTCTTCAATTGGAATGTCTGGATCCTAAATTTTCCCAAACACTACAGCATCTTTTGGGCAGCCATCTGGGTCAAAAGCAGAGAATTCAACAGCAATTCTCACCTATGCATTTCCAACTCCAGAGGCCCTTAACTCACTGCCCCAAGATGAGTTGGGATGTCTTAAAAGACATTGTTTTGTTTGTTTAGTATCTTATGGTGATGCTTAACATTGTTCAATGATGTAGATTACTTGGGCCTCAGAGTTCAAGGGAATGGTGATTAAGGACTAGTTTAGAAACTGCCTGATGATGTTTCCTGACACACAGCTCATTGAGGAGGGCATCTTAGCAGATAATGCTCAGCAGTGCCTTGCCCTTTGGATGGATGGGTCAACCTAGAAAGTGGCACTTTAAAGAGTGTTTGAAGGGCCACTTGGCCTTTCTCTGCCCTCTGGGAGGTAATCCTGGATCTTGGCAGAGGCACCTGACCTTCTCAAGGGCCCATTTTCCCCTTCTGACCTCTGCCTCCCTTGCTCACCATTATTGCCCATGTAAGTTTTAGTTGACCTTAATATTTGTCTGTTACCTTACGTTTGTGAGTCATGAAACAATGGGACATCTGGTCCACCAACCATTATTAGTGTAGTGAGCAACACTGGAAAAATGTGAAACCAATAAAATATTTTAGAACTTAATCAGAGGAAACAATCGATGGGGGTCATAAAAACTAAATCCTAGTTTTTGTAAAGTGATTTTTATAACATTTAAATTTTTATTTGTTTATTTTTAAAGGTGTTTTAAAACTAAAATAAAGTCATTTAGTAGTTATTTTATATTACATATATGTTGTTATTAGACACTTCTACTTTCATAAATATAATGCATTTTTATTCAATACACAGATTTTTCAGTCGAAGTTTTTTTATTTTAATGAAGCAGCACCATATTTGCAGCTGTGGCCATACTTATACCTGTGTCTGTATCTGCAATAGATTACTTTAAAACATGAAAAATTCTTGCTCACTTATTAGCTCTATAATACGAACTGATTTTCCTTGAATAATTAGTTTTTAGGTGAGTTGGTTAGATCTGTCTTGGAGTATTATTTGTCATTCAGCTGCAAGATGAACCAATCTTGGCTTCTGGAAATGCTTAAGTATTGTTTTAACTTATTGTAGACAGCAAGAACACTCTAAAAAAAATTCCTGAAAGCCTGAACTGATAAGAATGACAACTTTTTATTTGTTTCAAAATGAGGCGCAATAACTTTTCTCTATATTAAGCTTATAAAGATGTGGCTTCCTTTTTATGTTAAACTTGTCACTCAGAATTACAAAAAAATAAAAAGAACTTCTAGGGGATATTTTAAATTTGCATAACAAGGAAATTCTTTCTTCACATTACTCAAATTCTACAAAGTTTGAGAGTCATTGACAATGGAAGTCAACAGCCAATTATTAGAACATCTATAAAATGATACCCACATTTTGCAATACATACATATATTGAATCATCATGTTGAACACCTGAAACTAATATAATGCTACAAATGAATTGTATCTCAATAAAATTTTTTAAATGATATCCACTCTTAATGTGCTGTGTCCCAAATATGCATCCTAATAAAATATCCACATACATTTCAGTCACTGTTTTAATATCTGTACCTATCAATCATAGAAAAATTGAGTATCAGTTTTGTTAGGAAACTTTCCCCAACTCCATTCTTTCCAGGAGTAATCACAACTCTGACAATAGAAGATTCTGTGCTATTGTTTTATGGAAGCTCTTTTGACTTCAGAATTCTGATTGCATTTGAATACCATGACCATTTTACAGCCTAGGATTCTTAAATAAGTTCTGGTCGTCTGTTGGACCTGCCTGTCCTGCTTAGCAGTGACTTGGTAGAGAGGCAGACCAGGGGTGAGAGAGGCAAAAAGGAAATGCTGGTATCATCAGTTCTTGTTTGGGCTGCTGACAGTGCCTTTCCTTCTTACCAGCTTTCTATGTTTTCATGACGGTGGCAGGAATCAGGACATTCCTAGGAGTCTATATGTGGGACTCGGGAAAATCACACATTCCCCAGTGCTCTGTACCTCTTTCTGGATTAGGGAAGGTTTCAGCACAAACACCAGAAAGAATTGCCCTGCACTTAGTACAATCTGAAAACAACTCAGTCTCAAATTCGAAATGTCATCCCCTACCTTTGAGAACACTTTGCTGGCCCTTTCATCCTTCAGTAATCTACTCTATTCTGATTTAGTTCATTCAACAAAAGATTACTGAATTTTTTTTTTTTTTTTTGGCGAGGGAAATGCAAGTAAGAACTAAATGACCAAAATGTAAGATAATGGCAATTTCAAGTGGTGCCCATCATGTGAAGCGACTAGAACTCTTGTACAGTACTGCTATTAATACCTTATTTTGTTAATTGCATTTGATTAGAGAATGTAGTTACTTCTTAATTTGCTTTTATTCAGAATAAAATAATTCCAATTATTTTTATCTTATTTATTTATGTTACATCCCTTCTTGCCTACTTCTAACTATATTTATCATTTAGTAAGTAAAATCCAAAATGTACAGACTGGTAAAGAATAAAAGTGGAACCAGTTAGTACCTGGTATATTTTATTATTTGTTTTTATTCCTCACTCGAGGGTTTTTGATTGTAGAGAGAGAGAGAGAAAGACAGACAGACAGACAGACATCGATGAGAGAGAGAAACATGGATCAGTTGCCTCCCATACTGGGGATTGAACCTGCAACCTAGATATGTGCTCTGACTGGGGATCTAACTCACAACCTTTGGTGTAAGGGACAATGATTAACCAACTGAGCCACCTGGGTAGGACTGGTGTATTTTTAATAAGTGAAAGCCTTCATCTGTTAGCATTGGCTTCCAGAAACCTGATTTTTGAAGGCAGTGTAGAGTTTGTGTGAGATTTGTGATTGTTCCTCTTTGTTATAGCAGCTTTGTCAGCTTCATTGTCCTCAAGCTGTTTCCAGGTGTACCTCTTTAGGAACCCAAGAGTGACCCTGAAGCTTTTTCCCTACCCCTCATTTGTCAGGAGACACGGTCTTTAGCTCTACTGAGGACTGTGGAGAAATATGCAAGAATATGGGCGATCTCCTGAGTCTCTTCAGCTGAGTAACATATACATATGTGGGTGCTGTATACATGGGCTTGTCACCAGGAGATCAGGGATTCTGAGTCTGATAGAAACAAAAAAATTCCTGAGGTCACATTAGTGCTATTTGTAAATGTTTCTCATTTTTCTTCCAGGTCTTGATTTCACGTATAGTCATATGATTTGTTTTAGCTAAGGATGTGAACAGAAGGAAAGTTTTAAGAGTCAGTGCATAATTCATCATATTCTCTCCATTTCGCATAGTCACCAGTAACATTTCAAAAAGAGGTAAATCTTTTGTCAACCTGGTTCCCAGCATGAGGACAGTGCTGAACATAGCCCCGAGCTGACCCATGATGGCCAAGTAGCATGAACAATAAATTAAACCTTTGATGTTTTAGGTCACTGAGTTTTCTTTGTTTTTGTTAGTGTAGCACAACCTAGTTTATCCTAAATTTTTCAGATGGGTCCAATAATTGAACCAATTGTATTAACATGCTCCAAACAACAGGGCTGCATACACCAGAGCGCACAGTCATTTTCAGGAGACAAATGGGCCTGGAAAGAACCCTGATGATTCAGAGCCCTAGGGCACGGAGGGAAAAACGGCCTTCCTTGCTCTACCGTTCTTTGCCAAACTCCCAAGCATAAGTGAAGCATGGTTCAGTGATTCACGTGTGAGTAAGATCACAGAGAATCAGTAAACAATTGCACTTTATATTAGCAGTTCAACAGCCTACTACTCCCCAGTAGTCCATGAGTGAGGGGTTTGAGAGTTTAGTGGAGATTTCTGGTAAATCATAGTTTTTTATTCTAATTTAGTCTCAAGACTATCTAGGTACTTCCCACTGCCCATGACAAAGAATGGAACTCACTGTGAAGGTAGTTAGCGATAGGTGTAGATGCTCTTATATACTGTGACCCTGGTTAGCCCTTTCTATGTCTTTCTACTCTGATCCGTTATTTTTAAGATTAAGAATCTAAAGTCTAGACAAGTTAAGTGTCCAGGTCTCAACTGTATGGCAAATAAGTGTCAGACGTTGGCCTAGGATCCAAATCCCCTGTCACCATTAGAAGATTCTACACACATTAGATTGTGTTTGCTTGAAACAAGAACAGAAAGAGACGGTGGGTTCTTGCTCTTGGTTCTCAGAACACCTAGTGAATGGTCATGAGGGCCATTTACACTAGTACCTGGTTGGGATCTCAAACTAATAGAACAAAGCTAGACAGTTTGGGGATTGGGGTGAGAAGGTAGATTAGAGAAGGGAAAGAGTTCTCTCAGTTACTGCTAGTTATCACTGGGAAAACCAGGCTGGAAAGGAGAGCAAGATGAGGTTGGGACCCTCTCAGTAGATTATAAGCCTGAGGTCAGCTCTCGGGTCTCAAGAGAACTGCTGTAAAGAATGAGTGGCTCAGTCACTAACTTGGATAAGAAGAAAATTGTCTGGCTTCTCCTCTGCTTATCAGCAAGCCGATGTGTCAGAAACGGGCTAAAAGGAGAGTTACAGAGAGCATCTCTTAGGGAGCTGCCCCAGGTAATCCAGTGCCTCTCAGGGTCTCCTCTTTTCTACCTCTCCAAAAGGTTTGGCTGCTCACCAGAAACCTAACGTCTTTTTCACCCTATGTTTGCTCAGAGAGTAAGATGACAAAAGCAAGATGGCAAAGTAAGTCATCAAAAGTAGAATGGATGAAAGGATATGGTACACATGATCATTTATCCCCACCAAACAGTTCTTACCTGAAACGGGATTTCCTGACTCGGACACAGATTGCATTTGCGTATGTGTGTGTGGTGTGTGTATCCACTTTGTAATTCACCTTAGTTCAGAATAAAATAATTCCAATGACTGTTTTGTTTTATTTAATTATTCACTTATGTTACTTTGCTTCTCGTATACCTCCAAGTATAATATGGTTCAATCAATAAAAACCAAAAAATAAACTTTCTGCTTAATTTTGAAAGTAGATCCAATTTGTGTTTGGTATGGACCTTGTATGTTCTCATTATTGGGTTGCTTTTACTTGTTGAACTCAAATCCCTCCCACAAGCGTCTAATGCTGGGAGATGCTTTATGGCATTTGAACACCAGGGAAGTGCTGAAAGCATCAGATGGAAACAGGGAACTTCCCAAGCCGTGAGCGTCTGCTTGGATTCTCGCATAGCCCCTGTGTCACACTTATCTCTGGAGGGCTTTGTAATAACATCTGTCACTTTAACCACAAACATTCTCCAGTCAAGAAGCCCAACTTTTCCCAAGGAAGGTGATTTGCTCAGGTGTGCCAACCTGGTCTGTAACCTGTTTTATAACCTTTACCCTTCTAAACAAAGTTTACAACCTCAGGTTTGCTAAAGATAGATGAGATTGAGACTTCAGAACAAAACTGTACCATATCATAAAAGCAATTTGTATGTTTTTTTCTCAGGCAGCCTGAGATGGTAGGGGGCAGGGCTCATGAAAGTGAGGGAAAGGTAGGGTAGTTAGAGGGAACTGAGGCTCTAAGGACAAACACATCCAATTATAAGAGGTGGCTGTGGCCTATGTATTTTTTGAAAACACTGCTGGCTTAAATTAATGTTAAGATATTTTCTGTTCTGTTTCCCACTGTTCTACCAATCATTCTCCTTCTTTAATACAATTCTGTATAAATCCTGCCTTATATGAGTGACATTTTAAGGAAATTAAGTAGATTAACAATTGTTTTGTTAACACAAAATGGAAAGAAGTGAATGTTAGCCAGGGGCTGTGAGATGAGAAGGTTTGAGAATACATTAAAAGAAGAACATTAGGACAAAAGATGGTTAGGAGAAAGATAACCCATGTCACCTCCTCCCTATCCCATCTCCATGGAGGAATCCCCAAATATAAAGAAAGTAAAGGTAAAAGAAATTGAATTTGGGACATCTTTTTAAATGTTGTGGGCTTGGACATTCTTTTTAAATGTCATGATACTGGCTGACTCCTGCTATTGGCAAAGAGGGTATATTCAAGAGTTAACATCTATTTTATTTTTTTGTGCTGAGATGTCATTTTCTTTATTTTTAAAGACACAGAATACACACATATAGCACAATAGGAAATAAACCCTATTGGCTATGCCTGCAAACAAAGACCATCTCATAAACTAATTTTGGTAATTTAGTTCTTCTGTATATTTCCAGCTCACCTTGATCTTCTGCAAAACTTCAAGTTTGGATCCTGTGAGCTCCTGGCTTCTAAATCTTATTTTTGAGGCAGCACGAGAACCAAACCCATTGAGGTTTATGCACAACCTGTTTCACTCTTGGGGTTTGTGGATGAGTAAAAATGTCTGAGCTGGTAATCCCAGCCGAAGGACTCCAGCTTATCTTTCCAATTGATACGGAACCTACAAATCATTCACAGAGACTTAAACCATTTAGGGAGGGATCCTCAAGATGAGGGTATGGAGAACTGGAGGATGGGGGCAGCAAGTATAGTCGTTAAGGATTTTGGCTTCGCAGTCAAATAGATCTTGGTTCAAATCCTGGTTATTAATCATGTTTTTCATGTTGTTTAACCTAAGTCCTAGTTTCTTCATCTGTACAAGTGGGTAATAGTGCCCATGTTGGTCTTGAAAATGTAATGAAATGCATCTGGCACTGTTCCTGGCTTATAGTAAGCATGCAACAATAGTAGATATTGTTTTATTATTGTTAATGTAATTATTGTTATTTAATTCATGCACCTCATTTCGGGGTGAGAAAATTTGGGCTCATGGTGGCTTAACCAAGGGCACAGAGTCAGAGTCAGATCTGGTGTGTGACATCCCAATTCTGAGTCCAGCCTTCATTCAACTACTTTTTGAAATTTCTCACAGCCTCTGCCTACCTGTTCAGTTCTACCTTGTGCACCTATATACTTACCTGGGAAACAAGATGATGCAGGCAGACATGGTCAAATGGGTCTATGGAGCAGTGGTTGAATGGGGACATGCTGTGTCGGTGAGCTCACTGTGGAGGCTTTCTTTCTACCTTTCCTATTCTGCCCTACCCGTCGAAACCAAACACTCTCACCTGGAAACTATGCATCATTCTCGAACACGATGCTCCACCACCCTTCCAACCCTACCTATAGTTTGAGCAGCTGTCTACTTTTCTCAGACCTCTACCTAGCTTTTTTTTTTTTTTTAAATGAAGGAGAACAGTGTGATGTAGTGGAAAGAACAGTGTGATGACAAATGAGAAACGTAGGTTATAGTTCTGGTTTAGACACACCGCAGTAGTTTATTTTTCTAAAATATATGGGGATTGAATTAACAAAAGTTCTTGAACAAGGACTATTGAATCTGTGAAAAGAAAGAAGACATGATATGTATACAATACAAATCTACTTAAACTGCTGTTTTATGTTTCATTGCTTTATGAAAATGGAGAAAAAGGTAGCATAGTCAATTTTTCAAACATAAAAGCTTGCCATGTTGGGAAAATTGAAAAAACCTATTAAGTATATGATTTTGGGTTAACCTTTAAAACATAATAGTCATGAATGTGTCCTTTTGGTAGTTTTTATGTGTAGCAAGTGAATAATTTCCTGCATAAAATGAAAATGATAGTCCTATTGTTTAGGCCAGGATTTATCAACCTAGGTAGCATTAACATTTTGGGACAGGTAATTCTTTGCGTGGGTGCTGACCTGCACATTGCAGGGTGTTTGACAGTGTTCCTCCCCTCTACCCACTAAACACAAGTAGAAAAGCTCTCTTACCCATAGTTGTGACAAATAAAAATGGTGTAGGCATTGCCAAATTTCCCTTGGGGGTGGGCGGGGGAGAGACAAATACCCCCTCCACTGCCCTTCCTCCTCAGGTTGAGAACCATTGCTTCAGGCACATGTATATGGCAATTTGAATGGAATACTTCTTTCTGTCCCAAATCAATGTATTTTTCAGTTATATTAGTCAGGAGAGGATAGGTGGGATTGCAGTAACAAAGTCCACATGTCAATATCTTAATGGAACAAATTTATTTCCTGTTCTGAGGTGGTTGTCCTCCATGTAGTGATTGAATGGCCCAGGCTGCTTCTCTTTGGGTTCCATGATTGTGGAGACATATTAAGAAAACACAGAGAACTCATACCAGCTCTTACATACATTTACCCAGAAGCGATACAACTCTCTTCTATCGACAGACCATGATGGCATCTACTCACATGGCTCTTCTCAGCTACAAGGGGGTTGGAGAATATCAGGGAGCATGTGGACTCTTTTGTGAACATTATTGTATCTTCCACACCAAACATTAACGGTCTGGAGAGTTGGATGCATGTGGTGGAAGCCCAGGGTAGTTTTCCATTTATTTGTCATCTTTCACCTTGCGAGAGGCCACTAATAACTAGAACAGAGAATGCTCTCAAATTCTTCTGTGTGCTTTGTGCTTTTATTTTTATTAAAATAGTACTAATGCAAATATTTCAGTTGCTTACAGTGTTTTTCAAAAGTCCCACTCCACCCCCTTTTCTTCAAATAAAAGTCTCCAGAGAAGCCCAGAGTATAGAACAGTAGGAAGTTGGGCTGGAGTGGTTGAAGTAGTGATGGCTCCATGCTCTTCTAAGCCTCCAAAACCGCAGTGCCTGATGGGACCACAGAGCAGCGCACTTTGCAGACCTGTGACCTGCAACACTTTAAACCACTTGCTCTGAATGAATATACCCTGTCTGATTTGATATAATAGCTATTATGTTGCTTGGAGAAAGGCAGTGGGGAGGTGTACATTAACCTCTGCTTATAGGCTAGGAGAGATTTAATTTCCCCCTGAGTCCCTACTAGCAAAATTGTTGGAATCTCAACTTCCCATGGCAGTCACTTATGGCTGACATGAATGAGGAGCGGGTCACTGGTGACCCAGTCAGCACCCTGATGCGCTCACTGACATTCTTGCCTTACATCTCAAACCTCACTCTTCTCTATTGTCACCTTCTCTAACTGCATTCTCACTGCCCTTGGCAACATCCTTGTCTCTGAAGACAAGTTGTCCAAATAGTCTCTTCCCCAGGCCTTGGCACATTGACAGACTCCTTCAAAAACTCAGTCTCCCTCTACTTGTGGTGCTTCGAGGCCATATGGAAACTTATTTCTCCCCAAATCTCTAGGAAAAATTTTCTTTTACCTTCCTGATCCCACTCCATATCAATCTTTGACATCTCCCTCTAACTAGATTTTATGGGTTAGCTCTTTTTTTTATGACCATTCCCTTTTAGGGGAACATTAGCAACAACATCATTTGGTTTTATTGAGTTAAAAAAAATGTCAAACCACCTGTTTGCTGTTGTAAATAGGTAGTTTCTTTATACTGATATGAAGATAAATCATCTTAGAATTGGAGATGAAAGAATTTGTGCATCTGTGCTAATGTAGCTTTTTATAATGTTTTAAGAGTACACATTTCTGGAACCAGACTGCTTTCGTCCAATACATTGATCTCATAAGCTACTTGAACTTGAGCACATTTCTCAAGTCCACTGCCTCCATTTTCTCATCTGTAAAATGGAAATAATAATAGTACCTACTTCATTGGGTTATAAAGTCTTAAAATGGTTACTATTTATAAAGCAGCTAAAAGCCCAGCATATAGTATAAGGAAGGGGAAGGGGCAAGTCAAGGAACATGTATGGAGGACCCATGGGCATGGACAGTGGGGTGGGAATTGATGGAGGGGCAGTGGGAAGATGTACATTAATCTCTGCTTATAGGCTAGGAGAGATTTAATTTCTCTTGAGTCCCTTTTAGCAAAATTGTTGGAATGTCAACTTCCCCTAGCAGTTACTTATGGCTGACAAGGGCAGGGGAGAGCATTGGGGAAAAATATGGGGCAACTGTAATTGAACAACAATAAAGAAGATTAAAAAAACCAAATAAATAGGTAGACAGATAAATATATTGGTATCTCCACTGCAGCTCAACTCTGCTGTACAAACGAAACCTACTTTATGCTGGGGAATCCTCAACAAAAGATCTAATTATGATTCTAGAAAAATAATAGGCCAGCCAAAAAAATCCTGCAACAACAGGTTAGCTACTAAAGCCAATGCCAGGTTGTTTGCCAACCCTAATATTTAAAAATGAATATGCTAGTTGGCACTCTCTTGTGAGGAAGAACTTTCCCTTCTTCAGAATGATGGAGTTTGACAGTCACAATGTTGAAAGACTCATCAATGGATGCTTTATAAAAAGGTGGAAGTTTGACGAGAAAGAGGACATTTATATACTCAAATTATCTCTCTCGATTTTACATATTAATTACAAAAGAAAATCTAGTTACTTATCAGTGAAACAGTTGGTGGACATCATGGTAGCGAAATGATCAAAGCTGACATCACCAGCAGTGGAACGTTAGCTCTTGATGGGATCTGATGATAAGGAGACATTATCTGTGTTGTATTCTTGCCAAATTTTCATAAACTAACCTAATCCTAGGAAACAGATCAGCTGAAACAGAAGACAAACTATAAAATCATAGTCTTTTATTCATCCAAAATGTTAATGTCATGTAGGCAAAGAAAGATTGAGGAACTCTTCCTTTTTAGTCTCTTTAAAAGCGACTAAAATGACATAACAACTAATTATCATAGGTGATCCTGTACTGGATTCTGTATGGGGGCATGGTGGAGATTGCTATAAAGAGCATTATTGGGTTCATTGATAAAATTTGAATATATATTGGGGATTACATGATATTATGTGAATGTTACACATCCTTTTTTTTTTTTTTTACTAAACTGTTTAGGGGTAAAGATTCATGATGTCTGTAACTTACTGTTAAATGGTTCAGAAAAAAATTAAGTGTGTTTGCTGAGAGAATTATAAAGCAAATGTAGCAAAATATAGATAATTCTGTTTCAGGGTAAAAGGTATATAGACCTATTTTTGCAATTTCCCCATAAATTTGAAATCATTTAAAATTTTTAAAAAATTGAAAAAATAAAGAAAGATAATGCTCTTGCCCTCCCCAACACCTCCCACCCCTGAAATAGTGCATTTATTACCCAGCTCTTAAGGCTACCATGAACCTGGAAAATTAACCTGGAAATTTATTAGATGCTCAGGAACTACCCTTGATAGTTAGTCAAAGACCTATGAAGACTTACTAGAGAAGATAAACAGTACTCTGCTTTGGGTTTAGAATCTAAAAAAGGAAAACTTTTTAATCTCTTGGACACCTGGTGGAATTTGCTGCAGACTTTTCTGTTGTAGTGTTTCCTGTTGAATTAAAAATCTTTATGGGGTTTTTGTACCATGCATGAGGATGGAATGGGTTTCTTCTGGTGGTAGCTATGGATGTGTGGAAACTACCCCAGAAGTAGAGAAGCTAAGGTACTATAATAATGTACATGAGAAATTACTCTTAACTAAGCGACCTCAGTTAGGGGTCTGTCACCTGTGGACTGCTCATATGCCTTATGCCCTTGCCTCTTTCCTGAGACCTCACAGACCACGTGCTGACTCACAAGACATCTATACCAGGTACTCAGGTGAAATCCTTGTGCACAGAGGAGACCAAAAGAATCATATTTTTAATAATCCCTTCTGCCTTCTAAGGGTATACAAGAGGAGGGAAGGCATCTGTAGCTGAAAACACATGTGTTTCCTGAGCCAGGGGTTGGTGACTTTATCCAATTTTAAAGATATAGGCAATTTCTGTGCATAAAAGAGGAATGTCAATTGAATTGAGGGAGGAGGGAGTTCCTGGGGCAAAGAACTATCAGGCAGTAATGCTGTGGGAAGGTCTCTGAGCACAGGTTACATGAGTACGCTTCAACTAAGGCCACATTATTTTTTTCCTACAGTGCTGGCTGTTTCTACCTTGGAGCTCTTAAGTGGCTGCTCAGTACTTCCTTAGGGAAATGCTATCTGTGTAAAACAGATTCCTGGCCACTATCAGAAAAAGAAACAAAAAATTTTATTTGTGGATAAAAGGCACTATCCTTCTAAAATACATTACTCTTCCCCCTTTTAAGAATTTTGTTATGAAAGAATTTCATTAGGAAAAAAAAAGTGGTCAGCAAATCCTCCCAAGCTTTCAGGTCATTGCTGGATTTAGGGATCACTATTTGGACTTCTTCATCAATCTAGAGTCCATAAATTCACTTCTAAGAAAATAGCGCAGTTATCTTCATGTACAATTATTCTAATTACCTCTGATCGGTCCACTCTCCACTTTGTGACTGTCTTGACTTGTTCAACATTTGCAGTCAACATTCACACTTTTCTTTCTGGTCCCCTGAAATACTTATGGCCTCCACTTAGAAAGGCTTGGACAAAACTCCATGTCACTGCTAGACTACAGGTCATAGGTACCAGGACTTAAAAGTCTTTTTCTGGACTTTCTGAATGTTTCTCCATGCATAGAATAACCAGGTGTTGCTTCCCCCAATATGTATTTAACCAACTCCCAGAGGACCCTCTCTGTCCCATCCCCACTTTAGCCAGCATAACATGAAGATTCCTCAAACAATCAGTATTTGAATTGAAGAATTCTAACCCCATATTCCTGTGAAAAAGAAGGTGATTATTTTGGCCTTCCCATGTGAAATAAAAATAATCATTTACCACACTTTATCATCTTTTCACCATAGCTCCGCACCAGATTGTCTTTCCAGCATAGTTTAAGTATCTACTACTGGATTGCATTTGCACTGAGTGTGGAGGAAGAGCTATGCTACTAGCATTGTGGCCTTGAGAGGATACTTCCAAATAGTTAATCATGCACCACTTTGTAGACTCAGGCTTCCATTATTCCTGGTCGGCTGGTGCTCAGCTTGGCCCACATGTGCTGAGGGGACATAGCTTTAGGTTAGCTTAGATATTCAGCCAGGCAGCAATGCAGTATGGGTCTGAGGAAAGCTACATTGTCTGTACAGGAAATGACCCTAGCTTAGAAGCATTTTTATCACGAAGTGTGTATGGATGTTTGAAAAATCCCTCATTAACACACATTCTTAAACTCCTTCCTCTTTTCTCTTAAACACCTCTTCCCCACCTCAAACTGGAAAGAGCCTTTTAGTTGGTGAATGCCCTCCACAATCTGAAGCAATTTACTATTACTAGACAATGTCAGTGGTCTGATAAGTAGGCCGTTGTCAGTACTGTGCTGATAGCAGGCTCTAGCTGTGCTTTTTGGGGACTGTTGATAGCTTTGGATATGAGCAGTGAGTGAGTGAAGTCGTTTATTATTTTTTTTAACCCCAAGGGTACTATTTTCTTATCTTTTCTGATGTTATTCAATCTGTAATTCTAATTCCTCCCTCCCTCCCTCCCTCCCTCTGTTCCCCCCTCCTTCCCTCTTTCCCTCCTTCCCCCCTTCCATCCATCATCTGAGATACTGTAGAACTCCCAGAATGTACCAGGTACTGTAATGATTCAGAGTTTACGAGTGGATGGAACCTGTAGAAACACAGGCAAATCACAGTGACATATGCCATTATTAAGTATAGGAGACTCAGAGGAGCCCTGCTTGGATCCCCATGGTATCTTAGTCTTCTCGCTGCATACTTTTACTTATAATATGCAATTCCCACCAGGTAAGTAATTCCCCGTGTGTTTTCCACCAATGACTTACCACATGGTCAGGACTTTTTCTTGAGGATGACTTTCTAACCTATGTTAGATTCTTATTCCTGAATTGTAACCCTTATTTAATCATAGTGTATTCTTGGGGTGACTTGCCCTGCTGTCTTTGTTGGGATTTAAAATTTGTGCCATTATTTATCATTTTGAGATTTTGCATTCTGCCTTCCCAGTTAGACGCAAGTTCCTTCAGGGCAAAGGCTTGTCTTACACCTCTCAGAGTTGTGTCATGGAAGAAGCACTGTTCCGGTTTTCAGGAGTCTGAGTTCTAGTCTCAGTTCTACAACTAACTGGCTTTGTGGCTATGAGCCAGCAATTTAGTTTCTTGAGTTTTAAATATTCTAGTATAAAAATATAGCGTTCAGGCTTGATAATTTTCACGGTCCCTTTAAGTTCTAAAATCCAGAGAGAATACTACACAGCACTCAGCTCAATGCCTGAAAAATTTTTGAAATATTGTTTATTGTTAAGAGCACACAAATGTGGTTGACTTTGGATAAGCCATCATTTTTCTAAAGGAACCCTAAAATTTTGGGGATGTTCTTCATGCCAATGTTTTTATTGACAAGGACCAACGATTCTGCTTCCAACGACGAACATAATGATGGATTCAAATCCTAGACCTGCTCCTAATTAGCTGTGTGACCTTGGACAAGTTATTTAATGTCTTTGATCTTCAGATTTCAGATATACTTGTAAAATTATGAATAATTCTTGCCTCACAGAGTTGTTTTATGAAGCAAAGACAAATCTTAGCTGCAACCTTGAACTGAAGGAGAAATGAAAGTTAGCTATATAAATTATTTACATTTTAAATTCCTTATCTTTAACTTGAAGCATGGTATAATTTACCCAAGAGTCTTAAGGAAACTGTGGCAAAAGTTTTAGAGTAAATTCTGAATTTTCCAGAAGAGATTATTTCAAGATCCTGGGCTTCATTAAGGCAAATGGCTGCCTTGACTTCCTTTGGGTGGGCCCGTCACTCTTCAGGAGCATCATTTCTTTGAAGGGTAGGTTGACAAATGGAAAGGCAGTGAGGTCTAATTAACCAGTATTATTCCTTAGCAGACACCTTTTATGGTATGTTGATGGACAAAAACACTGGGAATAGTGGCTGTATGAGGATTGAAATCTCTGGGAATGTATTTGTGCTCCCTTCTCCTAATAGCACAATTAGTGGATTGGAATCTGGTTTCATTGCCTGGAATCCTCCTGAGATCTTTTACGTTCTACCCCTTCATGGCCCTATTCTCAAGCAATCATAATCAGAAAGGCCAATTTACTTGAAATAAATATGTAACTTGTTTCAAAACTAAATATGATTGGTTATTGAATTGTCAGTCTCTTCCATTTGTATGGCTGCAATTTTCACTATTAATGGTCCACTGTTAAAATAGCTTTTGTCCATTTATATTAGAAGGTAAGGTTCACATTTAATAGCCTTGAGGGAGAATGTCTGGCACTTACTGAATTACCCAGTAGAACCATTCTGGGTACTTGATGTCCTGGAATCATCAAACTGCCTTCTTGGGAAACAGCCAACTGTCCCCCCAAATAACAGAGGAGCTGGATTCCAGGGCTAGTAGTAGTAAATATTTAAAGAGTGAAATGTTATATTTAAGGGGAAAGCTACCCTTCGGGCTTTTTCCCTGGAAACTTTAGAAGTAATGACCAAATTAAAGCAACAATTTTACAAACAAACAAGTCCACCTCTGGAGATGTCATTTTAAGCACAGCATACTGAAGAGAACATGTAGACATTAGCCAAACACATGATTTTTCCTTATTGCAGGCTTGTTTCTTCTATTTAATAGCAGTAGCTAATGCTCAGCCCTGAAAACTGGAGTTTGTTTTATTGAGGAATGTCTGGAACTAAACTTTTAGTCCGATAAGCACTATTTTCTTAAATTGCCAGCAGGTGATCTTCAAAAGACTCAGGGACTCAATTAAAATAAAATAGTGTGCAAGGCTAAAAAAAATTCTTGCTCTTATATAAAAGTCCATTCTGATCTTCCTTCCATCTGTGATTGCTGCTTTATTGCAGCTTCTCTGTGATTATTTCCCTTCCATACCATCTGGGTGGCTTTACTTCTGACCTTTCTTACATCAAATCATCAAATGTGCATTGGCACAGTAACATTTCAGGTGACAGAGGAAGACAAATATAAAGTGATCATTGGATCTGTCTTCAAGATTTTCCCTCCTACCTCTGTCTGTGCCATGAAAAGAAGCATTAGTCCATAAGCCCAAGACATAATGACACTTGGATAACTAGACCATAAAAATGTGATATACTTGGTCTCTTTTATGAGTTTTCTTTCGGGATAACTTTTACAGTATTATAGAAGGACTCCGAATATACTTGTTACCATTCTCATACTTCCAACAAGAGATGAGACAACATTGGCAGTCATGGGTCATTCTGACCTAACTGACTAGCTGGAGGGCCTTTTAGTGGGCCTTCTGTACTACAGGGAGGTCTGGACTCTGTTCGTGTAGTGCTGAACAGTAGTTGGAAGGAGAGCATGTGCAGCTAACTTGAGTTCAGAGACAGACCTTGCTGATATGGGAAGGGTACTGAAGTCCTTATAGGGACCCTGCTAAGAATCCTAGTTTGCCAATTTTAGTCAGTTTAGTTTTTTAACCTAAGAATATAGTTTTCTATTTTTATCAATAGTAAGAAAGATTGTCTCATGGAAGCAATTTCATGGTTACTTTTCATGTCAGTGTTAGAGCTATAAACACAGACTAACAATCTCTGATCTTTAGTAACCTGTCATAAATCTACCATTCGCAAATTAGTTTCTTAGCTTTCTGACTAAACTCATGGTGTTATCAATGTAGTAATCTTTTGAAACTACAATTTTTGTGACCTATGGCATCTCTTGGGATAATAAACTTGATATACTTATTAATTACAGAGAAAATATTCTCTACTACTCTTAAATTTGACTTTTTAAAATGTTGAGGATAATCCCTGTATTCTCGCTAGCCAAACACATTATGCTTTTAGACTCTTTGCTATGTTCATTTAAAAAGTCTTTGTCTTTCCAAGCTGAAGAATATTATTTCTTAGTCTATTCTCATAAAGAAGTTCCTTGTCTAGTTTAATAGCTCTTCTCTGGTTGTCTCCATGCCATTTCTCAGTTTTCTTGAGCTATGGTGACCGAATGATTCTTCTGTCTCCAGGTGTGGGTAAACCATGTTTCCATAGATAGGGTGGATTAAGTTTTATGTTGTTTCCAATACCCTTTCTGATGATGCTCAGGATACTGCAGCCTTCTCAGCCACAAGAGCACATTGTGCTGATTTCTGAAAGTCTGCAGTATGACTCTTTTCTGAGTCATAGTTGTTCAGATTATTTTGAGAGCAAGGTACACTTCTATCCTTTGTTTCCCTAGCTTCTGTTGCTACTGAAACATTTGGTAATTACCAGGGATCTTTGGAATACTGTAGAAAAACCTCAACCTATTGATCCACAGATTTATTTTCTCTTGTACATTGTTCTTATTTTAATTAAATCATCTTTCCATTACTAGCATTTGGCTTTTTTAAGCAATGAGGCTTCGTAGTGGGAAGCACTTTATAGGTAGCCCGGAAGCCAAAACTTTTTCAAAGTTAGTACATTAAATACACTTTTATCCCATTAGTGTTTTCCTCTCCATAATAGTACATGTATAATGTCTCCACTAAACATATGAATATATCAACATTATATGTTTAATGTTCTAGTGAAAAGGACAGACATGGGAGACAGAAAAGTGGGATTTCATGTTGATGAAGTCTATCGGGGCAATATTAAGTTCTCCCTTTCTGAAAGCCTCAGCATTGCCATTCACAAGTTAAAGAACATAAATCTTTATAGACATTGTGAAATTAATAGCATGATGCCTATGGGGTATTTGGAGATCTTTGAGAAGGAACTATTTAGATTTAATTGATGATGGTATCAAAGGAATGAGTCAAAGGGAGCATACATGCTAGTTAATAGAATGGCTCCCTGAACTCAAACTTAAGTTAGAATCTGACTCCACCACATATTGATGTAGAGTTACCTTGGGTGAGTATGTTAAAGGTTTAAAGTCTGTTATCCCACTTGTATATCAGGGATTAATACTTACCTTGCAGGTTGTGAAGATTAAAAAAGAGAGTATGTACAAAACACTTAGCATCGTCTCTGGCATATAATAAATGCTAAATAAACTAGCTGCAATAATAATAATTACTGCTATGACTATTATTATTGATATGTGACCTCAGAGTTTTTAAATAAAACTAATTATTAAAATTTATTGACTATGATAGAACACATTAAATAATTGAATTAAAGTTTGAATACTAATAAATTGACTTGAGGAAAAATCTTTTCCAATTTCTACTTTATATATCCAAGTATAATTATAATTCAGTCTGATGGAGGAGAGACAAACATATAAAACTACAACATAATAAGAGAAGGACTGTCTTAGAGGTGTGAGCAAATGGCAGAGGTGCCCAGTGATTGTTGTGGATATCTATCTTTCTTGAGACTTTTTTGGGGGAATAGTGCCCATATTTTCCTTTTCACCCTTGATTCCAAAGTCGAACCCTTAATCCTGGCCTGACCAGTCAGCCCTGTGTCCTGTTCACCACAGTCATTGTTTCAGAGAAGAACACATGCCTGTGAAAATCAGGTTTAAGACTTAGTTTAACTTTCTGGGAGACATTCTTTTTATATTTTCCTGGACTTGGAACTGTGAGAGTGGAAGCCTGGCATTATTGGCCTCCACATTGCCATGACGAGGAAAGATTCTTTTTGTCAATGAAAATAACATAGAGGATGACAGACAAATGGAGAAAGTATGTCCTCATGACCCTGAAATTTCCAGCTGTTGGTGCTTTTCTGCTTAAGCTGGCATGAATTGGGTTTTTTATTGCTTGCAATCAAGGAAATCTTGGCATTTATAATGATTAATTTTATTTGGACAGTTAAGAAAGTTTCTGTAAGGGTTGACTCTAATGTCACAGGAGGGGGCGGAATAGAGGAAATTCAGAAATAAGGCAGAGGGAGTAGCAGGACCAAGTCACCAATGTGTGGAAAGTCATGTTTGGAGAATATAATATCGGCATGGCCAAAGCTTATAGCTCTAATGGTAATGCTTGGACCAGCCAGTTTTCTTATATCTGGGTATCATGGTATAGTTTAAAGAAAGTGGACTTGAGAGAAAATTTAAATCCAGAATATGTCAACTGTTAAGTGGATGACCTTAGATAACTACCTGACCTCATCAAAACTCACTTTCCCATTCTTTGCTATGAGAATAAAAATGCCCATTTTTTATAGTTTAAATAAATGAAATACGAAGCACGCAAATAGCTTTTGCCTTCCCTGAGGGCAGGTGCTCTGTAAACATATGGTCTATACTGACTTCTAATCCTTGCCACTGGAGGTATGGCATTTTCTGATTAGCTTAATGTTAAGTGGAAAATGCTTTGTGTTTTGACATTTTTTGGTGGGAACCTTTATAGAGTATGTTGGTTGATGTCCTAAAATTGAGTATGCCAAACACTAATAGTTCCCTGATGAGTGAGGATCCCTGGCTGTGCCCAGCATGATTCCTTTGAGCAGCAGGTGATAATCCTTATTGTGCTGTAGATGTGGATTGTTGGGCAAAGACGCTCTAATGACTCTGTATTCAAAACCATGAAATATTTCCAACCTAAAATTTCAATAGGTGCTTTTATCCTCCTGTCTTGCCTGCTTCTGATGAAACAAATAACGTAGAAACCTGGTAGAGGGCCCAGAACCAGTTGCGTACTAGTTAGTCCATGTTTTACTATTATTAGTGCATTTTCTTTTTATCCAAGACCAGGAACAGCCAGGAAATATTTCATGTCAGTAAAATACTAACCTTTGAAAGTCAAGAATTTCTCCCAAACCTTTGCCTGGGAAGATTTGCAGCCACCATCTAGTTGTGAATTTCGATATATTTTTTTAGCACATCGTATGTGCCAGACCATGTTCCAGACACTGAAAATGTCTGTCAGAAATGGGGGTGCATTGGGCAAAAATGGGGGAAATATATCAGATGTCATAGTATTTATTGTAATATAGCATAGGAGAAAATTTAAAAAATGATTGACATTAGTGATTTAAAAATTTTCTGTGATGATTGTCCAGAACAATGAAATGCATTTTTATAGATATATACATGCATTTCATATAGATGCATGCATGCATATGTATAACTGAAAAAAGTTTCTTGAGTTAATGTTCATCTTACTCCTTGAATACAGTCCAGTGTTTTCTGTTCTGTTCTATTTTGTACAATTTTATTTTTTTTGCAATGCTGCAAATACTCGTCAGCAACTCTTTAAATTTATTTCAAACCCATGAGTGAGTGGTGATCAGATATAGACAAGCTAAGAATCATCACTCAGGTAATAATCATGTAAAGAAGAACTGAACTTTTTCCTGATCAACTTTTATTATATTCAGCTAGAAAAGACCTTTGTTGAAGGAGAAATTGACCTAACAGGTGTAGATCACCTCAAGTTGACTAAGGGAAATATTTGGACCTACGTTTGACAAGCTACATGTTAAGTGCAAGCAAGAGTTTATTAACATGGCTGGATTAGTTAGTAAACCGCAGGAACCAAGGTTTCTGATATAACCTCTGGCCACTCAAGCACTAATTAGGGGAACATGGGCAGTAAAGTTATAACAGAGATCATCAAAATTGAATATAGCATTAATCAACACAGGTGAAAAGAGGATGAAATTATATGATTATTGTGAAAGTTTTGGGACTCTATCTAATTGTAGAGAGAAATAATCCATTGGGTTTTAGTGCTAACCTTTGAAGGTTGGTGCTTTGGTTGCAGTATGTTAATAACCCAGAAATTTTATGTTAAGCTAGATTATCAAATGTCCACAGATAGATTCTGCTTTTCTTATAATATTTTTTTTCTTAGCCTCTTCTCTTGGCAGCTGATATTTCAAAAAATGCAAAGATTAATAAAAAAACAATAAGCAAGGTAAATACCTTCATTAAGAGAAAAATAAGAATTAATCACAAGTGTTCATGTTTCGCTGTGCAGGCCCCACTGGCAGTCCCTTTGTTGTTGGCTTTGATGGACTGGCCCTGAAGATAAAGCATGTTGTACTTGGGCTTTTGTTTCTTACAAGAAAAGCCAAGCAAATTACCAAACTGTATTGCAATCCTATTAGTGTGAGGATGCTAAATACCCTGCTATTCAAAAGGGTTCTTTGTGTCACTTGCTTCAGGCCTGCTAGAACTGATTGCCTCAGCTAATAATAGGATACTGAACTAGGAGGTAAAAATTGTAGCCCATGAAGTATTTACTTGGTTAACTTTTCCTGGTTTTTAACAGGCAAATGTCATAGAATACACAAATCTCTCAATACAACATTTTTCAGGTGACTGTGGGAAAAATTATGTTTACATCCCCAAAAGCTCAATACAACATTAACAATATATTGGACAGGAATAGTTTTGAACTATGCTCCAGATGCAATTGGTGGAATGCTGCAAACACAAGTGGGCCTTGGGAAAGTACACCGAGTGTCAGCAGAAACGGTGGAGGTGCTGAACGAGGGGAGGCCATGGTGCTCCGCTCACTGTGGTTGGTTAGCGACCTCGTTAGTGGTATTGAGATTGTGAAGCCGTATTTAAGCATTGACATCCTAACATGATAGTTTATTATTCACATATAGACATTTTACTATATTTTACTATGCTTGGTGGTTTCAGGTTTACATTAACATATATTTTGACCATTTAGTTATTTGTTTTTTAAAAAATAGGTAAGTGATGTTAAATAGGATGTGCCTGTAATTATAAGATGACTAAAACTGAAATTTGAGTTTTGTGATAAAATGTTAATATGCCTAGATTCTCATTTCTGCTGAGTCTATGACCTTTCGAATCGCTTTGAAATTTATTCACTTGAGTAAAAATAGTTAAGCTTTCATAGATACAGAGAACATTTTGATGGTTGCCAGATGGGAGGGGGGTTGGGTATATGGGTGAAAAAGGTGAAGGGATTGAGAAGCACAAATTGGTAGTCAGGGGATGTAAAGTACAGCAGAGGGAATGTAGTAATTAAGATTGTAATAACTATGTGTGGTGCCTGGTGGGCACTAGGTTTATCAGGGTAATCACTTTGTAAGTTATATAAATGTCTAATCACTGGGTTGAACACCTGAAACTAATACAATATTGTTCATCAACTCTAATTGAAAAATAAAAATTATTTAAAAAAATAAAAAATGGTTATGTTCTCTCTCTCATATCCTTTTTTGATATCATTTATATATCGTGAATTTGTGCTGTTTCTTGGGCATACGTTCAGTTATTACACATTTTCTTAGCATTGTTAACATTATGGACTGGATAATTTTTTGCTCTGCATTATACATATATAGCAGCTTCCATGGTCTCTACCCACTGGATGCCAAGAGCATCGCCCCAGTTTTGATAATCAAAAATGTCTCCAGACATTGCCAAATGTCACCTGAGGCCACAGTTGAAAGCCACTAAATTGTTGCATTAGTTAGGGTCCTAACAAGAAGCAGATGGTATACTAAAATGGCGTAGACGAAAGAGAGAGTAATGAGGAGACTGTCGAGGCATGCGCAGGCATAAGGGAATTCAGTAAGGGGTGATGGAGTACCTGTGGGCTGGTAAGAGTGTCAAAGATTATCGTTTTTGGGCCTGAAGGCCAAGGGATAAGAGTAGCTCTAGAATACAGAGAGTCCAGGAGAGGACTGCCCGACAGGAGCTGTGCCTGCCATAAAGAAACAGATTCATTGGCCACTCACTCTGGCAAAGACGTAGCCGGGAGAAGAAATGCCCCAACCCGAATCTCCAGTGTTGTCGGCTATTTCTTGAACTTAACCAGAAACCAGAGGGAGAGGGAGCCTTTGATGTAATGTTTAGAGAGCGGTCTCTTGGGCCCCCAGCACGATGGAGAAGCGTGAAGAGTACATCTGGGAAGGGAAGGAGACTATTGGATACATTTCAGTGTGCAATACTATGTTGATTATTGCCTCTGCTCCCAAATATTGGCATTATTTATAGCTTTATAATTCTTTTTTTATGTGTTATAGACAAATTCCACTACCACCAGTTTTCGTCCTCGTCCTCTTTCTTCTTTAAATGTTGCCTCCTATTTGTGAAAGAATTATTGTATTGGTTTTCCTAGTATTTTTTGTAGTCTTGTTCTGGGTTTGTCCTCTGTTTTCCATAGAAGATAGGTTGTGTGATAGTAAATGTTCTGTGTATCACTTAAGATAGGCTAGGCTATACCACAGTGAGAAAAGACCTGCAAATTTCAATTGTTTAACACAAAGTTTATTCTTTGTGTTGCATAGTCCTGTGTGGGTCAGGTGACTCTCCATGGCTGCTGCTTCATGTGGAGGCATTTTT
Source organism: Mormoops blainvillei (assembly GCA_004026545.1). NCBI lineage: Eukaryota > Metazoa > Chordata > Mammalia > Chiroptera > Mormoopidae > Mormoops > Mormoops blainvillei. The sequence continues at coordinate 302,340 of PVJD01001058.1, forward strand.
GAAAAATGCATATCTAAGCAGTTCTAAATTGGTAGATATTTTGTCTCAGTAGTTGAAGATAAAAGCTTTCAGCTTTGTGTTCTGCTGTTGCTTCTGAAAAACCAGGTAGGAGTGTAATTGTTTCTTTTTAGATGACCTCATTTTCCTGCCCACAGTACACCCCACCCACCTCCAGTTGCTTTTAAAGTCTTTTTTTAATTTTAGTGGCCTGCAATTTAACTATACTAGATCTAGGTGTGTATTTCACTTAATTATCCTTCTTGGGATACCCTGAGCTTCATGAGTCTGAGAACATGTGTCTTTTGTTTTGGAAATGTATCAGATTTCATTTCTTGAATATTACCTCTTTCTCTGTCTTTCTGTCATATCTTTTTGGATTTTGGATCAAATGTATGTTAGACTTTCCCACTCTATAGGTTCCCTGTGTCCTAGCAGTTCTTTCTATTTTTGGACCATTTATCTCTGTACTTCATTCTTGGTGAATCTTGTTTTTGTTACTTGTAATTTATTTTTAACATTTAATATTACTTTGTATTAGTTTCAGGTGTACAGCATTGTGGTTAGACTATCATACTTTACAAAGTGCCCCCCTCCAATATTTCAAGTACCCACCTGGCACCATACCATAGATATTACAATATTATTGACTATATTTCCTATGCTGTACTTCACATTCCAGTGACTATTTTGTAACTACCAATCTGTACTTCCTAATCCCTTCATCTTTTCTACCCTGTCCTCCACCCCCCCACCCCCCACTAGCAACCATTGGTCTCTTCTCTGTGTCTATGATTGTGCTTCTGTTTTGTTTGCTTGTTTATATTGTTCTTTAGTTCCATATTATAAGTGAAATCATTTGGTATTTGCCTTTCTCTGACTGACTTATTTCACTCACCATAATATCTTTTTTAGACCTAGCTTTAAGTTAAATTATTTTCTATTCAATGTTTTATTGATTTTCTAATTTGAATGATAATATTTTTTATTTTTACAACTTTTGTAACTTTTCGACTTTAACTGATCACTCACTCCAGTCATAATTTTGATACGCCCTTACATTTCTCTTAAGTGTTTTATGTATATATTCTGATAATTCCAACATCCTTCAGATTGTGTGTGTGTGTGTTTCTTGGTAACCAAGAAGTAACATGTTTTTTTTTTTCATATATTTTGTGATTTTTTTTATTGTGATCTTAAGATCCTTGAAGCTCTATCTGTGTGAATTCTTGATGCCTCCGAGTCCCAGTTCCACTCCGAGTTCTCCATTTGACTCACCACATTGTCGGGGCCATCGACTTTACCTTTTATTCCAAAACTCATAGCCCCAGAGAACTAGAGGCCACCAGAAAAGAGTTTGGTGATACCACAAGGTTATGTGGTACCTCCTTGCCTTGATTTGAATTTGATTCTAGTACGAGTGAGTTTTACTCTGTCTTTTCTTATGTTTGTTGATTGTCAGCGTTTCTTTTTATGTCTGTGCCTTTTATACAATTTTGGGGGGGCATTTATCTTTTTCTAGCAAGTTTATATGGTATTTTATATATAAAGGATGTTAACTCTTTGTCATGTTGCAAATATATTTTCAAAAAATTTTGTATATGATATGCAGAAAATTTACATCTTTATATAGTAAAATCCATTTTAAGTGGTTTCTTCCTTTTTCCTTCCTGTTTGGAGAAATCTCTCCCAATTTGTAATGAGATAAGTATTCTGTAATATCTTCCTACGTTTCTTTTATCATACCAATCCTACATTTAAACTTTAATCACTCCGAAATAAGTCTTAGAATATGTTATAAGGTAGTGATACAAATTTATGTTTCCAAACAGTTAATGCCCCAAACCATTTACTGATACTAATTTTTGCCACTCTTTTAAATCACTACTTTCATCATATCGTACATTATATATTTTTATTTTCTTCTTTGGCCAATAATTATTTAGGATGATGCTTTTGAATTTCCAACCTTTAATAAAAAGCTTGTTGCATTCAGAAGCTACTGCCTCTGCAATTTCTATTTTTTTTCATTTGTTGAGTTTTCCTTTATAACCCAATATGAACTTGTTTAGTCAGTATTTAGTAGTATATTCTTTAACTTATCTATGATATTAATTCTAATCCTTATTAAAAATTGTATGTTTAATAAAAGTTTAAAAAATTACTTGGTAAGACTTTAATTTGAAAATAATATCCCAGGTTCTTTATGGTAAAATAATGCACCATATTAGCCCTGGGTGGTGCCCTCTAATCAAACTGTAGCGAAGTGTGTGCCGTCCTTGCCTGTGACTGTTCCGAGTGTTCTGGGTGTAAAGCTCATGCCTTCCTTGACCTTACCGGGCACATAAGTTGTAGACAATAAACACTTTTTAAATGCAGTAGAATTTTACCCAATTAAACTCAGAGCACACCTGCAAGAGAAAATTTCTAAAGAGAGGAAATCACAGAAATAGTAAAGAAGATCATTGTCCTCTGGTCATCAAGTAGAAGGTGACAGGCCTTCAGGTACGGTTCTGGTGACTGTTTCTTTCCCCAGACATACACAGATATCCTGTCTATCCCCTTGAAGTTGTCTTCTGAAAAACGGTCTTGACAGTGGATAGAATTTGGTGGGCCTGTTTTCTAGATAAATAGATCTCCATCAAGTCAATTGTAGTACTATTGAAATAACTGTCTTTCCGGGAAATAGTATTAATCCAGAAGCAGAGCCTCTTGGCTCCGCCTATAAAGATCCTTGCTGATGTCCTCGTCTGGCTAAGCCCTTGTGTGGCTTAAGAGACACACTTCTCCTTCTGTGATAAATTTAAACATAGAATTCTTGACTCACATTAGTAACCCCAGTGTTCTGCTTGAGCCTTCCTGAGTAGGCAGCCATTCTCCTCTGAGGCCTTCCCACTCACGCTCTTAGCGTGTGGATGATGTGGGCTGCTCTGGGACCCACTGACCTGCACTTTTCCAAATCCGGGCAAGTCTTTCCCCCTCTACTCCTCTGCTCTTTTCCTTAGTTAGGAACTCTTTTGTCTCCTCTTCCCTGCCTACCGACCATCTAGCATTATTACCTTTTTAAAAGTTTAGGATCATTAGAAGGACAATTAGATAAATACAAAGGTGATTAGAAAGATGATCTGGAGAACTTCCCTTTCAGCTGCCACATAAACCTAAGTACCCCTGAAGGCAAGAGAACAGAAAGGGCCTGGCCAGCCTGAGGCGAGTGTGCATGCGCACGTGTGTGTGTGTGTGCACGCGTGCGCCTGTGTTATGGGAAAGAGAAGGTGTGAGGATTGGAAACACAAATGAGTATCTTAATTACCCTGTTAAAGGCGTAGCCTCTCAAGTCTCTCTAGAGACAACCTGCATTAGTTCTTTCAGGGCCTGTGAGTGTGGCAAAGTGAGCTCACTGTCTGACTTCCCAGATGGCGTGCTCCCAAGACAGAGCCAGAGAAACCCGGGCCGAGGCTGTGGAAGGGGGAGGAGTCTGTTGAGCTTTCTTCCTGTGCTGCTGATCAGATTCAGATTCACCCTTTATGAGAAGTCTTTGATTTCCTCTCTCCAGAGCCTCCTGTCTTCATTCCTTGCCTATGTGAGTTTGACCCCCTTTCTTGCTTTCTTTAATGTCGCCTCAGTCTTTTTCCCTCTCTCTGTCCCAAGAACCCCAGAGGAAACAAAATGGCGGCCCGTGTATGAATCTGGCATGCAGACCTATTTGCTTGACCTGCACTGTGGGGAAGCCTGTACAGTTTGTGTTTAATTTTGATTAGGCGACCATATTTAAACACTGGACAATTCTGCGTAAGAATTCAGTCTACAACTTCTCTTTAAAGTTTGGAAGATCTGGTCACGCTGGGCCCACATTTTTGGTAAAAATGGGTTGAAGACCTCAAAAACATTATGCTAATTGAAAGAAACCAGTCACAAAAGACCACATGTTAAATGATCCCATTTATATTAGATATCCAGAATAGGCAAACCGATAGAGACAGAAATTGGATTAGTGGTTGTTCAGGGGTAGAGGGGGTGGAGGAAATAGAGAGTAATTCTAAAGTGTACAGGGTCTATTTTGGAAGATAAGAATGTTCTAAAAGCGATTATGGTAATCGTTGCATATACCTGTGAATATACTAAAAAGCATTGAATTGTATACCTTAAGTGTGCGAACTACATAGTATGTGAATTATATCTCAATACAAGTGTTATTTTATTTAAAAACAGGTTGGAGCGAGGTAGCATATGCCACATATACCATATGATTTGCCACAGCCTGCATCATTTTTTGTCGGTTTTACAGAATTGGGCCAAGCCGGCTTCTCTCTTTATGATGCGTAACTGTCCTCTTTTGGACATTTGATATTTGAGCCTCAGTTTAATGTTCATAAGCATTTGCCTTTTTTCCTAGTATCTTTCTCTGGTAAGTTCTTTTTTTCATACCTTTCCTCATGAAAATTACCTTTATCTATCTCAGAGCACATCTTCTGTACTATAGAAGAACTATAAAATTTTCTTCATTTCTTATTAGTAACAATATTGCTGTAATATTAAATCCTGTCAAATCCAAACTTAAAAAGATACCATCTGATTTATTAAACAAATACTGTGCACTGTGCCAGCAGAAGAATAACAGGAAATGGTTTATAATCCCAAATCATCTAAGCATTCTCCCCTGAATAGCCCTGCAGTATGACCACTAGGGAGATGCCGTAAGACTGGAGATAGAGCGAGGAGCTGGCCTTTTTAAACAGCTTGTTGATGGACTGGTCTATGAGAAAAGCAACATTGCATTGAAACTCTTAGGGATCCTTTAAATTGGTGGATTATATGGTCGCTTGATTAAGTTTGGGTTATGTAAACAGTGGAGTGTTTAGATTTAGGCTTGGCTGTTAGAGTCCAGGCAGCTGTTTGTACTTAAGTCCAGCAAGAAGTCTTGTTAATCAAAGAACTGACTGAATTTCTTTCTTTCTCCCACCCCCGCCCGCTGCTTTTTTTGTACCTGTGTTGTTTTTCCTCCTGTCCAGACCCTTTGGGCTCAGGGCTGTTGGGAGGCAAGGCCGAGCGTTTTGAATTCTCCTCTGAGGACCAGGAACTTATTTTTTTGATTACATGGATGTGCCCCAAAGATTTTCCTCACTGTGAGGTAATCACGTCATTTATCCAAGTTTTACAAAGCCTTTATTATTCCGGTTAGTTCATATTTTTGAAGCTAAGTCATCAGTTTGATGCATTTTGTTGTAAAATGTGGTTTAACAGCTTGTTAGCACATTTATTTTTTTTAATGGAACCCAAACTATTTCATGCTTGAGCAGCAGTGGATTTAAGAGCCGATGAAAAGCTCCAGGAGCTGTGTGCATTCAGCACAAAACAATGGCAGGAGGACCTTGTGGAGCAATGCGTGGGGCTGGGACGGGGGCGGCGCACCGGCTTTCTTCATGAGCTCAGGGTTGTTTTTTTCTGACAGTGTCTTATAAATAGCCAGTATTGCATGATGCTTGTTGGTTTCAGGTTGTCTGGGATGCACTGGATCATTGCGCAGTCTGAATTCATGTGGTTTTTCTACCCTTTAAGATGATTCTGTTTTGTTTTATGTAGTCCGTGGAGCAGAGGGGGGACTTGGACTGTTGTTTTCTGTCTTCCACATGTGGCTTTGTAAAGTTTCAGAACTAATGGGTTGGAACTGAGAGAGATTGCGGAGCGTGGTGAGGGTCAGTGAGCCTTTGAAAAGTAAAAGTAGGGAAGCCACAAGCTCTTTCCACAGCTTCATCCCAAATACAAACTAGGTCATTTTCCCCAGGGGCAGCAAAAGTGAACACTCTGTGTTTGACCCAAACCAACATTTTGGTTGAGATTTTGATAATTTGGGGATGAAATAATTTAAATTGGCCTGAATCCAGATGTATCTTTGTACCAAGCTAGGTATTTGTTGGGTTAAAAGGTCTCCCTGGAGAGAAAGCTCATGAAAGTGGGATTGGTGAAAATGGACTTTCTGATTTAGCTAAAATGTTACCTTACTAGTCTTGCTCTTTGCATTTTTATACTATTGATGCATAAACCAGAAAACTGATTTTTTTTTTTACTATTCAAGTCAAAAGTCAGAACTCATATTGCTTTATATTCAAGCAATTAAGAGAGCAAGCAGAAGTATTAAGAAGAGAAAGAAGGCAAGTTTTTTATAGAATAAGGTTCTTAAATTAGGTATTACATAGGTCTGATACATTACTTGGAGCCTAGATTAAAAAAAAAAAATTTTAAAAATGAGAGAGAGACGGGGGAGTGAAGGGGAGGGGGAGAGAGAGAGAGAAAGAGAAGACTGAAGTACTCGCAAGAGGGAAGAGGAGAAAACCATATGAGCAAAATTACCAACCAGTCTGCTTAGTGATTACCTAACAATGGATGAGATTCATATTTCTCATCTGCCCTCACTTCCAGTGTCTCTTTGAGGTTGAGGATTTAAAATGGAAACTGCCGTAGGGCTGCTGAGTCATATGATAATAATGTGTTTAACTTGTTGAGGAACCATCAAACTGTTTTTACAGTGGGCATACCATTTTGCATTTTCACTAGCAAATGTGTGAGGGTTCCAAATTCCCCACATCCTCCCTAACACTTATTGTTGTTGGTCTTTTTTATTCTCACCATCTTAGTGTGTGTGAAGTGATACCTAATTGTGGGTTTGATTTGCATTCTCCTCATTGTTAGTAATGTTGAACATCTTTTCATGTGCTGTTTGACCATTTTTATATCTTTTTTAGAGAAATGTCTACTCAAGTCCTTTGCCCATTTTTAAAATTAGGTTCTTTGACTATTTTTATTATTGTTGAGTTGCAAGAGTTCTTTATATTCTCTGGATACTAGACCCTTAGCAGATTTATTGTTTTAAATATTTTTTCCCATTCTGTGTGTTTTTACTTTCTCGATAATGTCTTTTGGTGCATAAAAGTTTGTAATTTTGATGATGTTCAATTTATTTTTTTTCCTGTGCTTTTGGTGTCACGTATAAGAAACCATTGCCAAATCCAAAGTCTTGAAAATTGACCCTTTGTTTACTTCTGAGAGCTCCATAATTTCAGCTTTCATATACATCTTTGATACATGTTTAGTTAGTTTTTGTTCATAGTGTAAAATAAGGACTTCATTCTTTTGCATGTGGGCATCCAGTTGTGCTAGCCCTATTTGTTGAAAAGAATATTCTTTCCTAATAGTTGGCCTTGGCATACTTGTAGAAAATCAACTGGACATAGATGTATGGGTTTATTTCTGGAATTCCATTCCATTCCATTCCATTCCATTGATCATTGTCTATCCTTATGCCTTTACGTAGAAATTCAATTATGAGTTCTCCTTATCCTTAATTATTTAGAAATTATTTTGAAAAGTTTTCATCGAAGGGTTCTATGACTAATACCTTCATTATTAAACTACATTTTTCTTTCACTGGGTTTAGAGAATGTGATGTTCATATGATCATTTCATTTTTCTTGAAGTCCAGTAGTTGTACCAGGTATTACTGGTGTTGTTTTATCCTGGAACATGACCTGCCTTTTGTTAAGCAGAAGATTCACATCTACTTTATTTCAGGCAAGTTTTCTTCTATTATATCTCTGCCTATTTTTTGTTTAATTTTTTTTCTATTCTCTTCTTCAGAGAATTTAATTATATGTGTGACAGACCTTTTGTCTGTCCTCTACTTCTCTTATTTTTAATCTTTATTCTTATTCTTTTTAGTTTGTGATTTCATCAAGCCATCCTCTATGTCCATAGTTTTTTTTTAACTTTATTTTTTTCTTGCATCAATTAGGGTTTTCAACATTGCAATGTATTTCTATTTCTTTTTTAAAAAATACATTTGCAGTGACTATTTTATTTTTTATGTCAGGTATCTATCA